>CAJQZP010001492.1:600000-942500 GCA_907164705.1 Parnassius apollo | reverse complement strand
GGGGATAGGTTCCTGAAGGGATGTAACAGGAGGCTATGAGGATGGATTGATGTCCAGTCATAGCTAGCCTGCATACCGTGGCTTCCATGTTGGTAAGCTGCGGAGTAGAAATGGGCGAGCAATGAAGTGTCTTCCTGTAATAGATGGCCGTTTTGCCGCCTCGGCGGTCGGGTCTGTCGTTACGAAGAAGAGAGAAGTTTTTAATAGAAAGGCCTCTAGTGTCCTTAGTTTTGAGATTAGTTTCCTGTAGGAGGAGGAAATCGACTTCACGATTCCGAAGAAAGAGCTTGAGCTCTGGGAGGTTATTTCGCAAGCCGCGAATATTAAATGATACAAGCGATAAACCCTTAGGTTTGATACGACCGTGAGATCTTGGTAGGTTAATTTGCTCAGTCATTGAAGTTAAGTTAATTAAGTTAACACCTGACAGGCCACACACTGTGCGTACCTGCTGGAAGATGGCTTTAGCCTCCGGCACGTTCGATAGGATTACTAGGGCAAGGTTGTATCTCTTGCCCGTTCTGTTGTGCATTTTGTGCACTGCTTCTACGGAGAAACCTTGGGACTTAAGGTCCTCAAGGATTTCCTCGTTTGAGAACTCAAATGGGACGCCTCGGATGACGGCTCTGACTTTACGCTCTTCCGGGAGAGCCTATGTGTGGTAGGAGATTCGTTCGGCTGTGAATAGCCGGGTGATCTGACGGAAGTCCTCGATCGAGGCAGGGATGATTTTGATCGCCTCCCCGAGGTTGATGGCATGATCATACTTGATACCTGCGTCGTAGCAGGTTTTGGATAATTGGGTGAATTTTGCCTTGTCTCTTAGGAAGACAGGGGGGCGGGACTTGCTTCTTAGCAAGGACTGGAGCACAACGAGAGGCTGGTTTGGGCGGTTTGGTGATGTCTAGTGACATCAGTGGGACGGCGGCAGCGTTGAGGGCTGCGGAAGTTGTGGGAGCGGCAGGGGCCGCTGAAATAGGGGGTGCGTTTTAACGCGGCGCGCTTGCCGTTGCGCTTGGAGGTGACGGTGATGAAAGTGGACTCCCCGGTTCCGTCGGAGTCAGAGGACTCCGAGGATCCGGAGCCTGAGGTGGGGGCGGGCCTCTTCCGGGAGGTCGGTGCCGAGGACTCGGAGCATGCGTACTCCATTTCTAAGGGGGCAGATTCTAGCGGGGCAAAGGAGTTCCTCGTTTCGAGGTAAGACGCGATTACCGGCGGCGGGTGGTGTGCCTGAGGGGCAGGGAGGGAAGCCTGGGCGGCGACGGTGGCGATGGCGGCGAGGACCGTCTCATTGCCATTTAATCCGAATTGATTAATGAGGGCGGCGAGGGACTCAGTGAAGCTGGGTGTGGCCATTTTGGGTCAGTAAGCAAGCTAAGCTATGTAACGATAAAGATGAGGACGGGTCCCTGTTCTACCGAGAAGACTAGACCGCGAGACGTACTACGACACACTATACACGTAATAATAATGCAAGAATAACAAGAAAAACAAGAAAATAAAGGAGACAGTAAAAAAAAATTGAAAAATGATAAATGAAATGAAAAGTGAAAATGAAAATGAAAAGCGGAGGTCAGTCAGACCTCCCCGCCCGAAGACAGGGGGGCAAGAACTGTAGCGTGAAGTGACTCACCGGCAGCCTCGACGCTGTTCCGCGTGAGCAGGACAGTGGAGGCGCGTGAGAGCGTGACAGCACTACCGTACTGTACAGGAGCGCGGACCACCTGGAGGCGACCGTCCGAGAACGATGCCGCCGGCGGACTGACTTTATTGGTTTTTTTTTTGCGCCCGAAGCAAGTATGGGCAACCCTCCGGAAAGCGGGGGAGGGAGGAGGTGAATGCTCATAGCATACCACGCAGCCGGCTGCGTGGTTATGTGGAGACTTTTACCCACTAAACACCGCCTTTTAGGAAATGGCTTAACGATCTGACTAGAGATCTCTAAGCCGTATACGAACGCGACCCTCCTTGGCAGAAAGGAGGGCGCAAGGCTTTATTGGCCGATTGTTCGGCTTTTATACTTTTTTTAGAGAGCTCCTCGTTCGACGATTGATTTGTGAAAAGAACGGGAAATTATTTAAATTAAAAGCAAATTTTTGTAAATGGCCAAGAAGAAAAGAGTATTTTTGTGAAAGTTTTGAAGTAAAAACATCAGACCGGTAACGAATTCGAATAAAAATTGCCATGACAACCAGATAAATAACGATGTCAAAACATGTCAAATTTTGGTTTTAGGCTCGTAATAGAGAAACGGTAAGATTTAAGTGAAAAATGAGATATAATTGATATAGGAAAAAAGGTAGCGCAACAGTGCACACGAAGCCCGAAATTGCAGAGTTACGGAGAACTAAATAAAAGACCGAAAAAGGTAGACTCCATTGACACCGATTTAAAAAGTGCTGATAACGTGAAAATACGAAGTGAAAATGATTTGTTATTGTGTTCTTATGGTTTAAAAACGTTACAGGATCCTATGGAAATAAAGGTGATGCAAAATATCCAGTTTTGAGGCGAATGCAGAAAATCAAAAACAGAATGGAAAAATAAATTTAAATAGTGTAAAATGATATGTAAGTAGCATAACACTACAATATATATATATATATATATATATATATATATATATATATATATATATATATATATATATATAATACCCGATGCAAGGCTTTCACCATACACGCCGTACGCGGTGAGCGCCAACCATTTTGGTGGACTTCCCCCGAATGGAACGATAAATTGGGAACTGGACCTTAGTCCAAAGCAAAATAACTGGCAAACCGGTAGAAGAGGCTTGGCCCCTTGTTTCAATTCCTTGTGTCAATGCGTGTAAACGCCATACAGAATACAAATCCAACCACAGTTAATTTACGTCACACGGTACAGGAAAATAGGCACACAGGCCGTAAACTCTCCGTGAGCACCACCACCTGCCAGACTGCCGCTCCTGCAGACGTAATGTAAGTGTATGGCATCACCACCGATTGCGTGATCAGTACGGCTACTAGTCGCAGTGTGTCATCAGTCTACATCTCACCTCAAGGGAACAGGGTCACACGTTGAGCGGCTTTCGGCAGCAGCCTTGAGAGTCTTCTCAGATACTCAAGCTCAAGCATAGGTCGACACATATGCTCCACCAACAAATACAATGGCAGATAAAACCAAACTGCAGTTATAAGATAGGAGTAATAATTCGTCATCAAAAAAGGTTTGTGTCACTGACGTTGAGTAAATACATTGTTGATTATGTTTATCTCACCCACCAACAAATAGCCTTTAATGATTCAAAGGTGGAAAAGTTACAGAGATATATTATTATGTTGTTATATAAAACATCATGGAGGTCATACAGTCTGCAGCCCCGTAATGAAGGGACCCGACTTGGGAACAGCTACTTAGGTGTAAGTCAAACCAAGACGCAGAGAGCGCCATTGAGAATAGAGCCCCACCAAATAATCATCGCAGAGACGCAATGCTGCAGAATGCAATAAGCATTAATACAACTATCGTCGGGCTCGCACCATACCAAGGTCCTCCAAACATCTCAGCGACATCACCACTCTTATACCTACATTGACTAGAACCACAAAATGCATCGAATCAGGTGCAGCACACCCACAGATCCATCACAAGACGCAATACCGCAAGTAGCAGTGAGCATCAATGCAACTATCATACGGATGGAGCCCCTCATAACACACCAACGCGATCCCTATCGACTTTGGTAACAAAATTTGTATTGTTGTTAACTAAAACATAATACCAAAGTAGAACGCTGCTAAGACGCTAGTGGACAAAACTCCACGTATCATAGCGCTAATGCACTAAGACATGAAGTTGATTGTGCTTGTTACACTTGAAAGAACTACCAAGCACACTCATCCCAATCCGAAATATAGAAGGCGCATCGCTATGCACTACGACGCCGCCCACAAACGGTATGGGTATGCGATGTCCACGGGAAAGCCGTATTCGACTACAAACCCGCTTACTACAGGCTCTAAGATTATATGTCTGGGACACATCGGTTAGCGAATCCAAGTTTACCTCGGTCTCAGTTACTCGTGAAGCAGCATACACGCCACTATAATAAACCTTTTCAAGTACCATTTCTATTAATATAATCTTTTATTTATTTGAGATCTCGTACATATTTGCTTTATTTCATAGAGCTTACTATTATATGTCTTTAATATAAAAGAATTCAACCCATAACTCTACTAATAAAATGCTTATGCATCAAAGTGACCTTCTATAATAACGCTTTTTTATCATATACCTTACTATTATACGTCTTTAATATATGGAACTTCAACCCACAACTCTAGTATTGTAATGCTTATACTTCATTAAGACCTTCTATAGTATTGCTTTTGTTTCATAGATTTTACTATTATGTGTCTTTAATATATAGAACTTCAACCCACAATTCTACTATTGTAATGCTTAAGCATCAAGGAGACCTTCTGTAATAATGCTTTAGTATAATATACCTTACTATCATAAGTCTCTAATCTACTCGTCTATTATAGACTAGTCATTGTGCAACAGTACTTTAAGCAGTCGGTCACCCGACCACCCCGTATATATGTACGACCTTGGGTATGCATCTCCGGCAGCTCCTCCATACAAGCCATCTATACACGAACACCCCCTATAATTTCAGAAAATTTTCTTTTCTACACGAACTCCTTCCATGACTCAGACAATTTTTAACAAATTTTCCAATTATTTTATAAATTTTATTTATCTTGATTTCTATAATATTTGCGATTTGTATTTCTATTACTAATCATATTTTGAATATTTTATAAGTTTTTTTAAATAAATTTATTTACTTTTAAGACAATATTTTGCCTTTAAATTACTATAATACTTAATGTCTGAAATGTATTTATTTTAACTTTGTGTTCCTTAAAGTAATTTTATTGTTTAATATATATCTTTTAAGATTTTTGACGTCCCCTTATTTATAAATTAATTATTTAATGATAATAATGACGGGCCTTCAGAATATTAATAATACGTTGCAAACCAGAAACATTCGTTGATATGCAGACGACAGTACTGGATGCTTTATACACCGACCGTGCCAATATTTCACGGAAAACGTCTCTGAGAACTGGAACAAACTTGTGTCTAAAGTTGAGACTTTGTTGAATCGGACTGGGGGTGTCTAAATCGGACTAGATTTATTTCAATCCCCAAAAAATTTGCCCGTGTACTGCTAAAAAAACCTTTTCGTCCTATCTCATTCCAGCATACCGCTTACAACTTTACAAGGCGTAGGATCGGCTGCATATGAAATACTGTTCCCATCTCTGGTGTGGGGCCCCCCAGTGCCAGCTCCTTCGGCGACTGATCTCTTTCAAATCGGATTGACTCACTGGCACTGCGAAGAGATGTTGCATCTCTTTGCGTACTTTGTCGCATTTACTACGGAGAGTGTTCTGATTGACTGACTGTCTGAGTTGCAATTGTTTATGGGCAGCGGTAATTATTTACCACCAGGTGAGCCGAATGCTCGTTTGCCCCTCTTTTATAAAAAAAAAAAACAAACCAAAAATAAACATCAATTTCATCTTATTCGTGTTGAAAGGGGACAATATGGGATATGTCTAAAATATCTTATAACTCCCGATAGATGGGGGTATAATTATCTCATTAACGCTTGCTTTTAAGTAACCCGACCACCAACGGGCAGCAAGGTTAATAATACGATAATCCATCCATCTACCAAGCGTGAAAATTAAAGCAAATCCTTCCTTTCATGGGCGAGATCCATGTCCAGAATTTTATATTCTGTAGGTATATTTACGGTTTAGGAATTTTCTTCTGCTTCATCAGCGTGTAATATCCGACGACCGATATGTAAAAGGGAAAAAGACGTTGTCTTAAAAATATATAAAAGGTTACGTTTCTAGAACAAATGAGTCGGTTTGACCGTCGTGGAAAGACCACGCTCTCACAGTATAGCTGCGTAAAATAGCAGCTCAATGCTGTGTGCTGCTGCTCAATGTAGAAAACCGGAGACCCTTATAATGAAAAGGAGTCATTTCATCTTAGTTCTCAGGGGGGACAACGTATCTGCATTTTGATTCGTAATCCATACGATAAGCCATAGCATCCACTTACCATCACGTGAACTGTGTACACCTTTGACATCCTTATTCTATAAAAAAATGTGTATATTATATTATACAATCGAAAAAGACTTTTTAATAAGAAGAATAATGAAATAAGTTCATTTTGGAGTAAGTGTTCTTATTTTTGAACTTCCGGTTTTAACCTGTTCTAAAGGGTATTTGATACCCTTTAGAACAGGTTCATTAAATGTAATAGAATGACGATCAATTAGTCTTCAGATAATGTAGATTTATGCGTCGTCTCCAGAGTACGAGTAATTACTGACAATAAAATTAACGAGTCGAGAAATTGGAGGCATCATTTTCATTACTCTGTCGCTGGAAATCTTGGAAATCGAATAATATTTTTAGTTCCGTGTACATGTTGGACGCGTTCATTAATTTATTACTTTGATAGAAGTGTTAAAATAGCTTTGGTGAAGGATTTATTAGATAAACGAACTACAAAAGGGAGGCACTTTTAATTATTTTTAGTTAATAAAAAACGTTACTAGTATTTTCTCCAGTTTACATACATAAATTGCAAAAGGATACAGATATTGGTAATGCTTAACCACTGCGCCACCGATCCGACAATTTTTTTTATTAGTGAATAATATTTGTCTCTCTTATATATTTTTACAAATCATCAAACAAATCATATTTTTCACTGATTTAAATAATAATCGTAAAAGTTTTCGCACGATCTTAAAATGGGACATTTTCAGAACTTAATCATTTAATGGGTAAATTATACCGAACATTACTTTTGAGACGTAATATACATATATAAAATCTATCAAAAAATGTATCAATTATCGTTTAAGAGTTATAATCGAATTGGAAGAAAACTTTTAAAAAATACAATGATTTAACAGTTTATTTTTTACAGTTTAAATAAATACTACTACAGTTTAAATTTAGCGGTTAGCCATCGCAGAGTCTATTTTTCTGATAATATCTCATTATTCATGTTATCGATTTAATCATCGATAATACGACACGTGTCGTAATATCGACGATTTTATAAGAATATTGTTTCATATTATAAAGGTAAGAGTGGGAGTTGTGTTGAGTGAATGATATTAGTTTTTGTAGTATGTGCTCTTCAAACTAGGTATTAAACGCTATTTTGTTTTTGGACACGGATTTTAACGAAATGTCAATTTATGGTAGCACTGACGGAACTTCAACTTGAATTCCTCGATTACTGTGAAAATTAAGCTAATATATCTTGAGTTCTATCTCTTCGCAGCTTCTATTTTACTTAATTTATGCGTACGTCCGTTCGTTTGTGGTTACAACTTCTTTCGTTTCGCATCTCTAGAGCAGAAAGGCTAACGTCATTTCCATATTAATTTAATTCGTTTTTGAACACATAATTTGAATTGTTTGATCTTATGTGTTTTTAAACAAAACATGGAACAAAAAATTAATATCGTGATTAAATTCCATCAACGTTTCAAAAGCAGATCTCATGGCACCAATAATTCTGTTTAATCTATTAATTAGTAAGTTTAAAATATTAAAATAAAACAGAGAAGATATAAAAGCTATCCATACCGTAGACTGAGACAAAGGCGTTCAGTCACTTTTTAACGCCAAGTTGTATCTTTCTACATTCAATGCATACTTCACGAATCGTATTAACATGCAAAACACTTTTGTTTTAGATTTAAATTTTGCAATACTAATAAATTTTACAGCGCTACAAGTTACTAAGGATAGTTTATTTTCTTGGAATTTAACATGGCTGCTGTAGTAAAATGTACTCGAGAAAGGTTATTTTATTCATGTAGATTTCCAATATTGTCAATATACCACAAAGTGTCATATCCGTCAGATTATATTTTGTTATTTTGGAATCCCTTTAAAACATTAAAATCTTGACCGATTTAATTGATAAACATAAATAAAGGCTTTAATCAAAAATATTGAGTTTTGATCGAAGACAAAATTAATATCAATGACCTGTATCATGAAATAAATCTAAAGTATGATTGTATATTAAGGAAATGGTTTAACGAAAAAACGCAACACAACACGACAAAATATACGTAAACGAAAAATCTGTGAAAATAATCTCCAATTTAGCTTCTAACTAGTAAATTAAAACCTCCCTTTAGCCTCACGTATAATCCTTGATAGGTATCGATGTTCTTTCGCAAGGATTTGTGGTCTATCAAATCTGATGTGCTGGTTTCGGCCGCCTAGGATATGATCACAAACAGCAGACTTCTCGAAACGTTGATGCTTCTCGTCAGCTATATTATGTTCTTTTACGCGGGTTCTAATAGATCTTTTTGTTTGCCCTATATATGTGAGACCACATTCACAATCAAGCTTGTACACTGCTGCATCTTGTAGAGAAATATGACACTTGACATATGGTAAGAATGATTTGGAAACAGTTCCAAGTAATTTAATTAGATAACAAGACTATATAGGTAATCTCTAGCAAAGATTACTTAAATAACTTAGAATATAGCTCACCTATATTTAACTGTGTAACTTCACAAAACAGCAACAATAAAAAAACAAATAATTAAAAAATAATAGAAATTAAAAATAGCAATAAAAAATTTAAATTAAAATTGGTTGAAAGTTTACAGCTCCATTTTTAATTTCAGTAATCACCAGGTGGTCAGTTCTTTCAATAGAGATACTTAATTACGTGGTGGCTCCTAATATTAGCTAATAAATCCATATCATGTAAATAACATAAACATTGTCAGTCTCTCTGTTGAGCGAACTGTAGAAACGGCATTTATTTAGTTTGAGCACCTCATTGTTGTCAGTGTTTTAAGACCCCCCGTGTTCGAGATATGATAAGTTTGAAAAAAATATGGAAGAAATTTAGTTAAGTATAATAAACAGAATAAATCTCTTGTAGTATGCGGAGACTTTAATATCAATCTCCTGGAACCTTCTGCCATCATTGTTCAAATCATTCAATATTGATAATTTATTCTTTGAAGCTACACGTACTTCAGGGAGTAGTGCAACTTGTATTGATAACATTTTGCAAATGTTGTACTAATCAAAAAAATTCATAGTTTCAAAAATAAGTTTAGATCACTGTGGACAACTGTTTTCATTAACATAATATATGCACAAAAGATAGGAAATTGAGAAAATTTTGTTTGTTCCGAGTAATGAAAAACGCCTGGAGAGATTTAGAAGTAATATAGTAAAAAACCTATCTTCGCTTTCTTACAAGAACAATTTAGACTATTTATATGTAATATTATTTACCCTTATAAGCAAAGAATTTAATAAAATATTTCCTTCTAAAACATTGTCTAGTAACATTCGCAAGTTATTTATTGAGTGGGCAACAGTAGGAATTCATAAGAGCAGACTAAGATTATAATAAATTTAACATGTAAGATCATATAATCTTTCCTATACTTTTACACCTTGGGCCACACTGTGTATAGAAAAAAGACTCATACAGATAGATATTTGAATGATGATTCTCACCACCATCCTTCATAGATAGCTACCGTGGGTAAATATTTTTTTCAGAGAACAAGGGATCTGTGACAGTAAACACATGGCCTCCGAGCACAAATATGTCAGGCAAGTTTTGCATGACGACAAGCTACAGGTCAGGCGCCTACGTCACACAGAACGAGTGAAGCCGGCCACGGTCGAGGGTGTGCCTGCTGTTCTACCATATGTCAGAGGTGTTACTGACAAGATTGGCTACATCTTGATTTGTGCTCCCATTAAGGCACACATCAAGCCGCTGAAGAAGATTAGTCAGTTTCTACCACCAGTCAAGTGTAATGTACCTCTGCATGTGATTTATCTTACATAGGGCTGACAAAAAGATCAATAAAAGCCCGCGTCTAAGAAAACATAGCTGATGTGAGGAATTGACGTTCCAGGAAGTTTGCAGTCTGTGAACACTTACAAGACCGCTTCTGTCACTACATCAGATCTAATAAACCACAAATCCTTGCTAAAGAACACCGATTCCTTCCAAGGATGATTCTTAAGGCTATCAGAATCAAAAAACATCCTAATTTCAATAGATATCATGGCTGGGTGCTACCATCTGCTTGGGATCCTATAATTAATAAAATTAAATCCCAACCCAAGCATACAAAGACTTCAAGATACTATAAATTCATACCAGGTACATCCGGTCAAAAGTTAATATTTTAATCTGCAATGGTATCCGTGGTTAAGTATGTCATTGGGACGTCGAACACCCAGGTCCCATCCGTGATCAGGGATTTGTGAAATGTTCGAATCGTCGGGAATATAAAATAAGTTAATATACGCGGTAAAATCCGTAAAAAATGGTTTTATTTAAATTGAGATGTATTTACTCGTAATGAGGTCCTATTGTAAGTGAAATAAAATGATATCAGGTGATCTAGTTATATAGTTAAAAATTGTCTTATTTCTGGTCAAGTTGTCAAAAGTCAACGTCTATGTTCCTTTTATAAAATGTAACTTAATTTTGTGTATAAGAAATCAACTTCTCTCTCTATTCCTAATTATATTTTATTTCGCTCCAGGTTTTTAATTACTTTATTACAGAATAACGTTCCGTTTACAATTATTACAACTACGGGAAACTCTCTTCATAAAGTTTGGATTGATTTCAATAAAAAATATATACTTTGCCTATTTAGATGAAATAAAATTTATTTCACATTCTGTAAAGTGTCCAGATGTACTATAATTGCCATATTAAACAATTTTAGCGAGGCTACTTTATTAATTAAGAAAATTTATTTACGCTACGCATGGACACTACGTAAAAAAATACTAAAAAATAATCGATATTGGTTTTGTAATAAAAGTGATATAATCAAATAAAATGATTACCATCAGAATGTTAAACATGTCATCCCCTCGTGGCTGTGGGTACATCAAAGTACTTGAATCGTTGTAAGGCTAGCCATCGGGGCAGGACAGGATTATAGTGCCCAAGTGTATGCGCAAGCACAGGAGCACTGTCGATTCCCTCACTCTCATAATCCGATGGGACGGTAAACAGACACGACCGGAGAGAGATCAGGCGCAGGACCAACGGCTTTACGTGCTTTCCGAGGCACGAGGGTGAGACACCGCCAACTTCCTGACTCCGGGCAGCTACTGAGAATTTCTTGAAAAAAATTGATGGCCCGACTCGGGATTCGAACCCAGGACCTTAGATCAGCAGTCGCACTACTACAACCACTAGACCAACGAGGCAGTCAATATATATAAAAGTAAAGTAAAGTTACAGCCTATATACGTCCCACTGCTGGGCACAGGCCTCCCCTCATTTCTGAGAGGGTTTTTAGGGCAAGGAAGTGTCCGCCGCGTTGCCCTAATGCGTGTTGATGAACTTCACATGTCTTCCAAATAATTTTTTTTCTTATTCCTCAAATTTGCAGGTTTCCTCACGATGTTTTCCTTCACCGCCGAGCCATATACATATATACTAATAATTTAAAATTCTTACAAATAATTTCAATCAGTTAAAATTAGTTTTGTAGTGTATCGAAGTATGCGCTTATCTCTGGAGCAACCTATGAAAAATGAAAGGCCAATTATACAATAAAGAATATAATTACAAAAATCCCAACCCGCTGCTATATTAGATTGTCTGTTAAATCGAATGATATATATCGTTCAGATTTATGGTTTGCGAATAACTTTATTAATCATTTCGTATTTTGCTTACAGTTCTGAACTAATTTCCCCTTACGGTTCATCTGATGGCTATTCCAATTAATAAATAGAGGTTTTATCGACAATATTTTATATTGAAAGCTCAGTAATTTATTGCTCCAGTCAGTTTTAGTGGTCAACGTAACAGACTGAAATTTCCAGGGCAATGTGTTTAACATTCAAATACCCAGGCCACACTATTGCTTATGTAAAACTAAATTATTAATTTCTGTATCTGAGAACTTGAAGACATCTCCATTTCTCTGTAGTTTATATTTATATTGTTAATATTTTTTTATTTCATTGGTGTATGTAATTATTAAGTTTAAAATTTTAATTCTTTTAGAAAAATAATTCACTTGTGAATCTCTTGCTGCTTCCTTTCGCACAAAGTATCTGTTTCAGGGATTTGTTAAAGCGATGGCGTAGTTATATATAGACATTTATGATATTTCTTTATTTTTGAAGATAAAAAAACAGCACAAGTGTTAAACACACACACACACACACACACACACACACACCACACATATATACATATATATACACACACACACACATACATACACATATATATATATATATATATATATATATATATATATAGCTATATATTTCGGCATAATTACCACAAAACTTTAAAACAAGATTGTATGACTAGTGTGTTACCGATTATAACTTATGGATCCCAAAACGTGATCTTTTACAGCTGGCTGTATGCGGAAGCACAATATTACTCAACGAGCTATGAAGAGGGTTACGCTCGGTGTTTCTCTGCGTGACAGACATAAAAATGAGGATATCCGCAGCAGAATCAAAATTACCGACATAGCCCAATGTGAAGTGAGTTTACGGTCAGATCTTTATAATGACTAAATATAGGACGACGGTAACTTTTTTCAAGCAGACATATAGTGTGTGGTATTCATTAAACTTTAAAGAACCTTTAGATTTTGAAAATAATTAAATCTACATCAAACCATTCACCGTCCGAACAAAAATGGTCATAGTTTACTATCCATCTATTATTTCTCCGCAATGGAACCATACGTTTAAGTGCACTGAGTTTTTTTAATATTCACACTAAGCGCTATAAGCCACCTTTTAAGACGTAAACGATATCGCTATTTGGATTGTAAAATCATTAGATGAGGTTATATTAAATGCCTTTAAATCATTAAATATTTTACCAATACGTATTGCAGACAATTTTGCAAATAATTTTGACACTGGTTTTTTTGAAAGATATTTTGCCAAACTGCAACATAAATATATTAAAATATGATCAAAACAATCTACCAGTCAATGTAAATAATTGTAGCATGTACTTTAAGAAGGCAACACCAGATAGTGTAGCTAAATTAATCAATAAGCTAAGTACTAATAAAGCTCCAGGTTTTGATTGCATTAGAATGAGAGATATCAAGGGTATTGTCAATATTATTTCAGAACCCTTAGCTAAATTTATAAATACCTGTATTAAAATAGAAATGTACCCCGATGAACTTAAGGTGGGCTGTGTTAGACCAGTCCATAAAAAGGTAGGTTTGATGACATAAATAACTATAGACCAATTACTTTAACATCACTAATAGATAAAATAGTGGAAAAATATATCTGTAATCAAATGCACGAGTTGTATCAAAAAAGTAATATTTTAAGCTCTAGCTAATTCGGTTTCAGGCCCGATAAGAACACTGAAATGCTATTATCGGAATTCACAGATCAAGTTAATTCATGGATGAATCGGAAATTACATGTTCTAGCCTACCTATTTATTGATTTTTCTTGTGCCTTTAATACATTAGATCATAATAAGTTGATTAGGAAGTTAGATAATACAGGTATTCGTGGACCTCTTTTAAATTGGTGTAAAAACTATCTGACTAATAGAAGCTACCGTGTTAGGAATTTGCGATAGCTATAGCACAGCAGTCAAAGTAACCGGAGGCACAGCTCAAGGTTCCGTACTTGGACCTTTGCACTTTATAGCCTAAGTCAATGACATGATTAAGATCTTTAAACATTGTACTTACTATAAATATGCCGATGATACGTGTATGCTTGTGGCTGCTAAGGATGTAAATAATGCTCTGTCTCTGTTACAGGATGATTTTGATATATTAAATAAATGATGCCACGATAGCGATTTGATATTAAATTCTCAAAAGACCAAATTAGTCCATATACACTCACCAAACTTAAAGTCTCATAGCATATTAAAACATAAAATCATCCCGCATGATCACCAACCTCAACTTAATTTTAAGTGTTCCACGATTGAATTAGATGCTTCGCATAAATATTTAGGTTTAATAATAGATCATTAGTTTAATTGGCACGTACATATAAATCATGTATGTGATAAGCTTAGAGCATTTTTGGCAAACATGTTTATAATTAGAAAGCAATTAAACTTTCGAGTCAAAATGATGATTTATAACGCCCTTGCTGATTCAGTCATAACTTATGGGCTAAGCAGCTACGGACGAACAGACAAATTACACTTACAGTACATTAATAAACTACAACTTAGGATTTTAAATGCGATTTTACCTATAAAAATTAAACTTCAGGCAAAAATAAATGAAAATTTTATATTTAAATTCTGTAAGGTACTCAATAACCATGATAAAGTCGAATATCAATTGTTAAAGGAACAGTTCTTTAATTTAGGTATACAGCATACAGTTTCAAACAAAATTCAGACCCGCAAAGTAACTCAAAAAAAACTTATCAACAATACCATCCAAAAATAAATATGGTGAGCGCATCAGCGCATACATAATACCTCGCCTAATAAATGGTCTGGATAATAAATTTAGAAGTGAAATTACTAAAGATAACATAAAGTATAAGTTAAAATGTTTCTACTTTAACAAATATTAGCTGTTATCCCCATTTTTGTAATAAATAGTATATTATATAAATGTAGACGGAATGGCACACAACATGCCAACACTGTGCGTGGTTTTTCGTGTAATAACCTGCGTGGTTTTTCGCTGTGCCGCATAGCAAATTTTTTATAAATTTTTATTTGATAATAAATTTAAAAAAAAACGTGGAGTGGAATGCACTGCTAGCGTCTGTTTTTTTTTTGTTCCGCGTACAACCTCTCTGTGGAATAGTTTACCATCGGCGATTTTGCCGAACCGATACGACATAGGGAACTTCAAGAAAAGAGCTTACTCTTTTCTAAAGGGCCGGCAACGCACCTGCGATTCCCCTGGTGCTGCGGTTGATTATGAGCGGCGGTAGTCACTTAACATCAGGTGAGCCGCATGCTCGTTTGCACCCTCTCCTATAAAATAAAATAAAAACTACAATTATGCCAAATTACACTGTAGCACCTAAGATCTTTGAGTAAAACCGTGATGGACGGACGGACAGACGGATGGAGGGACTGATGTGGCAAAACTATAATGGTTTCTTATTGTTAAACTACGGATCTCTAAAAATAACACAAAAAAATTTTACTACTCAATGAGTCCTGATACTGATACTCCACAGGCAAGAAAAATGGTTTTGTAATTTTCTCCCGTTCAATTGAATTATTCCCGGAAAAGTAATTTAAACTAATTTCTAGTTAAATATTCGGTTTCAGGTAAAAATTCTTTACCGAATATCTAAATGTTGAGGTCTGTAACTTATTTTATTGTTAAACACCGCGTAACCCACTAATATGCGGCGACTGACTGCTATTTGTAGAAATAAGCATTGTATGGAGTAGAATATTTACAAATATGAGAATAAAATCACTTTTTTTACCTCTACTGCTGGTTCGGCGAAAACCTCTGTTACCTGTCCGAACAAACCCTAAGTTACTTTTCACGCATTCGCGACCTTCCAAAATAAAAATAATAATTACTGTCTAAATGAGAATTCAGAGAAAGTCGCGTGTTAGTTTCGTGTGGGTGTGGTAGCAAGAAATCTGTCGGTACGTAAAATTTCAATTTGATTTTATATTACATCGTTTTGACTCGTAGAATACTTACTTTATACCAAAACTGAAATTAAGCGAGGCGTGGTGGCCTAGAGGCTAAGCTCTCGCTGTCTTTCTTCATTTTACACAAGTTCGATGCTTGCCGACACCAATGCAATTGATATTAGCAAAATGTCGTGAAAACGTTGCGAGGAAATTTTTTCGAAGTTATGTGAAGTTCGCCAACATGCACAGGTGTGTGATGAAGGACAGAGGGGGCTTGTGAACATAGGTGGTATTTTTTTATTTATTTAAAAATAATATTAACAATGCTATAAACATTACTAATATTCTCTTTAACCACTTGTGGTAAGCTTAAATTGCTTGCGTTACGAGTGGTTCACGCCACTAGACGAATGGCGGATTCGAACCTGGCATTAGGCTACTATAGCTTTTTTTAAATAAGCATCCGAATACTCAAAAATTAAAATTTTAAAGTTAAACGAAATAAAATCAGTTAAATTCGTTTTACTCATCAACATCAACATTCATCATTACAGCCCTTCGCAAGTCCACTGTTGAACGTAGGTCCCCCCAAGAAATGCTAATTTAATATTATTATTCAATATGCAGTATTAGCATAAAAATAAGAAATCATTACGCGGTTTCGTTGCTCGTTCAATAGAATATAATCATTTTTATACTTTTTTTATATAGTAAGTGTGACAAACGAGCACACAGTTCACTTGATGGTAAATGAATGTGTGATAAAGATTAATATCTAATTCACAATAATCCGCATTAATTAAATACAATAGTGTATCTTACCTGGATTGAAGAACACCTCCCGCCCTTCCCTCAATTGCGTACACTAATCCCGCCACCTCTAGTCTCAGCACCACTATTCCCAACACCACTACTCCCGGCATCACTACTTCCAACACCACTATTCCAAGAAAGATACACCATCGACGATAATACGACACGTCTCTCACGTCTAAGTCTTAGCGGTCAGCCGCCGTAGAGTCTACATCTCCTGAAGATGCCTCGTGTAGAGGCGAAACACGTGTCGTATTATGCTCGTGGCGCACCCATTTTTCAAAATGGGTGCACCACGAGCTGAATGATCGCTAGCGTGAAGTACGCATAGAGACGTGCCTTGAACTGCTTAACAGACACACAAATGAAGGAATTTCGAATCGCATTGAACGAAAAAAATAGATACGGTTTGAAAATCACAAGCACTTAGCAAGTTGATTAGATTCTCGTTCCTTAGCAATGCCCTAAACGAAAACTTACCCTTAGAAAAGTGATGGTCATTGTTTGATGGTCTAGAGCCTGTATCATGTATAACAGCTTCTTACCAAATGGATGACCACTACTGAAGATGCGTACTGTGAAGAACTGAACACAATTATTTGGTCAATCGCTATTCCCCGCTGCTCCTGCACGACAACACGCGACCTCATACCACACAACAGACAGTCTCCAAGTTACAAAAGCTGGGTTTGGATGCTCTCTCTCATCTAGAGTACTCACCAGACCTTGCGCATATAGACTTCTACTTATTCCAGAATTTGGATGACTATTTGGCAGGAAAAATATTCAAAACCCAAAAGGCAGTATAAAATGACTTTGAAGAATTTATCACCTCCAGCCCAACTGATTTCTTCATAAAGGGCATCAATAAAATGCCACTATTACACGCAATGCATAGATACATATATTGCATGGGTGGTTATTTGATTATTAGAAATAAAAAATATAGAAATAAGTTATTTTACGTTAACTTATTTAAAAAAAAGGCAATTTCAAAGGTAAAGACCTAATATTATACTAGCTGATTTTTTTACCGTCTGAAAAAAGTTTTTATTTTTATTTTACATTGATATATTATCAAATTGATCTATCAATAAATACTACTAATTTGAAATAAACTTTCATTACTAAAAAATAATAACAAACATTTTGAACTAAATAAAAAAATTAATTAAAAACTATCGAAATTAAAATACTACGTACCAAATTAGTCGTATTTATTTCTAGACAAATTTCATACTAGGTTAATGTAAAATAAAATTGTAAAATGTCATTGCCATAGGCTTCTATTCCGTTCACCTCTTACACCCTATTTTTCCAGACGGTAGTAATAATATTCAGTATATTATACAATTAAATGTGAATTATAATATATATAAACAGCATGGAAGCTATCATCACATTCCTAGGGGTTATTAATTTATACGTACACATACACACTTTAGTGGTATAATTAACAAACATAATTTAAAGTTAATAAACATTTTTAAACTTTTTGACATATAAGTTCTCCATATTATCTGGATCTTTTTTGTAGCGTTTACATTTCCCCATAGAGAAATTACTAATTCTTTGGAGTCGAGTAAATGATATAACGAGCTTATGCTTGTTGTTAATATTTACGGAACGTACATCACTTCTTAATGTTCATACATAAATTTATGCAAAATAACCCTCTCAGAATAAGTAATTCCCTTGTGGGAGGAGGCTTGACAGAATCTGACGTTAGTTTACGAGAATTCATTAACCCTTAATTTGACAATGTCTAGTATATTATACGTTTGATGAAAAAAAATCTACAGCTTTTGCATTTAAAAACTACTAAATTTCGTTTTGAGCATACTCTATGGCAACATTTTACCTGTTGAATAAAAGTATTTTATTGTCTGTCCATTCAATGTGACATAATATTTCTCACATAAAAGTTTTTGAAAATGAATCGTCAACGGACAGCTATGGTAAGTTATGTTTTTTTATTTTTTTTTATTCAGTAATTGTGTTGATTTCGCATAAAATTTTATTGAAAGGCAATCAGATATAATAATTAAAATAAAAAAATGCAGTTTTATACACTGACGAGAGTGTTAGACAACATTAAAGTCCTTAGTATAACGGGCTATACAAATCGCTATTCACAACAAAGTTGAGTTATAAATATTGGTATAACAGGCTAAACATTTTGCTATATTTAACAAAGTAACAAATTTACTGTTTGTAAAGAGGGCTTTACATTTCATTATAGCTAGAAAATAAAACTAATTAATGTGTGTATATAATTTTAAACATTTTTTATTAATTTATTAAAATATTTTATCTTTGTAATGTTGAGTTGTTAGTGTACAGTTAAGCAATGATGGAGATGAAATAACTAAATAGATAAAAATCCCTTTTCAAATAATGATAAAAATATTTTTACTGTACCACTGCGTCTCATTTCTCGGTAGGTAACGAGTTGAAGTATACAATTGCGCCTGCATAATTCTAGGTGTGTTGTTTTGCGTTTGTTTCTTGCTTGGGTTGCGGATTATAGCATGTGTTTTATTTTAATAGGGTAAACCCCCAACAAGGAGTCATCGCATTCTCGCTTTGGTTCCACCTGAACATGGAAGATCTGATGCCAGTGGTGAATCTTCTGGGGAAGAGGGTGAGGAATCTCATCTATTTCGAAATTGCGTATTTTCAGACACATCTTCTGAAAATCCTTCAATTGGCTCATCCCTAGAGCGACTGGACTTGTTATCTGAAGACAATTTCGGACCCACTCTTGACCCTGATCAAAATTTCTTTGCACAAGAATCAAATTCAGAAGATGAAACTGCACCGTCCCATATCCGTCATCCATGCTTTATACCCGAATCTGATACTGAATATGAGCATTCATCACCACACATTCTACAAAACACTATTTCGCCAAAAACGAATACCAACTATGCTGGGGATGAAATTCAAGTGATATTACCAGAAGAGTCGTCACCCATTGCAGTAATGCCTTCTTGCTCATCCTGGAATGGAGACTTACCATCTATTCCGTCTAATATTTCATCTCTTCCCTCTGAACCGTTTCCTACGCCATCAACATCAGCTGTGAGTAAAAAAAAATCTCCCGCAAAAAGATTGTCAAAACGAAAGATTACAAAACAACAACAGCCTGCTCCTACTAAAAAGAACAGTATTTTGCCATACATATAGACATAACATTGTGCAACCTACTTATGAGTGGAAAAATACTAAATTCCTTCATCGTGCTGAAATTTCAGAAGACACTTTTAACGCTCACATTCCTGTGAACAAATCTCCACTTCAATACTTTTATGATTTCTTTTCCGAGGACATACTCGATGAAATAGTACAAAATACAAATTTATATTCTGTGCAACAAACCGGTCGATCTATTATAGTGACGAAGGATGATATGAGAGATTTTTTATCAATAAAACTCATGATGGGGATCATTTCCGCTCCATCTTATCTAGATTATTGGGCGTCAAAAACCAGATGTGGATTTACCGCAGATTTAATGACTCTTAAAAGGTACCAGCAAATACGCAGATACTTGCACTTTGTGGATAATACAGTTCCTGATACAGATCCATACTTTAAAATACGACCATTTATTGAAAAAATTAGACAGAATTGCTTAAAAGTAGAAGAAGAAAACAGATTCAGCATTGATGAAATGACAATACCGTACAAAGGTCGTAAAGCTGGAAAAAAGAAACAGTACAACCCTCAAAAACCACGCAAATGGGGTTTTAAGAACCTAGTAAGAGCGGGAGTATCAGGAATCATATATGATTTCTTTTTTATATTGCGGCGAAGATAGTTTTCGTTGCTCAGATATTCACTTTGACAATGATGAAATGTTACTTGGTTGGGGGGCTAAAGCTGTAATCGCATTATGCAAAAGTATTAAACGCAAGGCTTGCGTAGTATATTTTGATAACTTTTTTAGTTCTCTTGCTCTTGTACAAATGCTGCGCCAGAAATATGGAATATTTAGTCTTGGAACTATTAGATCTAATCGACTTAGAGGCTGTGAAAAACAACTAATAGATGACAAAACTTTAAAAAAAAGAGGAAGAGGTGCGTTCGTTCAATTGGTATGCAACGAAAATCAAATTTCTGTCGTAAAGTGGTATGACAACAAGTGTGTAACATTAGTGAGTTCATACATCGACTCCTACCCAAAAGAGACCACAAATAGATATGATAAGGTTGAGAAACGTAAAATACCGGTAAATTTACCCCAAATTGTGAAACATTATAATGCTCACATGGGAGGAGTGGATTTGGCTGACATGTTGGTGGCTTTATACAGAACTGAGATGAAATCAAGAAGGTGGTATTTATCGATTTTTTCCCAAATGATTGATATTTGCATTAACAATGCGTGGCTAATGTATTGTTACGAGCTTGAGGTTCGTGACAATTAAAAATTGCCGATAAAATTACCTAAATTAACACTTTAATTTACTTTACACAATTAAAGTTAAAACACTAATAATTTAAACACACTAATTCACTTAATTCCACTCCGAAGCTTCGCTTGTTTCGCCCAAATCAACACTGCCTCGATCGCATCTTGCAGCGCCTATATATTTGAATTAGCAAAGAAATATCCAGAATGTTCAAGTAAACACGCGGAAGGTACCGAGCGTTCGAGTTTCGACTAGGCGCTGTCAGTTGAGCGATTTGTGATGTCATTTTCTCAATGCTCCCCTCGCTCTCGTTCCTGACACTAGATGGCGCTAGTTGACTTATTCATGCAACACTGCCCCTCCTAAGATATGCTCGTCCCGAGCATTATCGGTCCCATAATAACGCGCCAAGCGATCCACATGGACGATCTTAGGAGTCCCTCTTGCGCCTTTCTGTATCCGGTAGGTCACATCGTTGATCCTGGTTACAATCCGGTACGGGCCGTCCCATTTAGCTTGAAGCTTAGGAGATTTCCCTTTGCTGCGGACTGGATTGTGCAACCACACAAGTGAACCTTCGTCGAAACCTTTGTTGTTCATTTTGCGGTCATACCGGGTTTTCATATTTTCAGACATTTGCTGGCCCGATTGTCTGACGTGCTCATAAACGTCATTCATTTTTTTCCGCAAGTCATTTGCATAATCGGTTATACTGCGTGGAGCATCGGGTGGTATCCCGGTGATCAGGTCTGCAGGCAGCCGTAATTCTCTTCCAAAGTTTGCGAAAGCTGGTGTCACTGCTGTACTTTCGTGAACAGAAATTCGATATGACAACAAAAACGGTTGTATGTGCTTGTCCCAATCTCGTTGCCGATTGTCTACAACTTTTGCTAGGTACCTCTCCAATGTCTGATTAAATCGTTCTACCATTCCATCAGATTGCGGGTGATAAGAAGTCGTTCTTGTTTTATGAGTTCCCATAACTCGGCAAGTTTCCTGGAATATTTGAGACTCAAAATTCCTTCCTTGATCGCTGTGAATCTCTAAAGGTACTCCAAAACGACAGAAGACTTCATGAACTAGTTTATCTGCAACTGTTGAAGCTTCTTGATTTGGAATGGCGAAGACTTCTGGCCACTTAGTGAAGTAATCCATCACAACCATGAAATACTTGTTACCGCTTTCACTCTCCGGAAACGGCCCCGCCACGTCAATGGCTATTCTCTCCCATGGTGCACCAACATTGTACAACTTCAATGCACCTCTACTACGAGTCTGAGGTCCCTTTACAGCCGCACAACTTGTACATTTGCGACACCAGTCCTCGACATCGTTTCGACAGTGGACCCAGTAAAACCGTTCTCGGATCTTCAGTAGAGTTCGTTTAACTCCCAGATGGCCTCCTGAACAATCATTATGGTACAGCTGTAGAACATCCGGTACTTTAACTTTAGGGACAACCATTTGCAAATGACAGCTGTCTCCCCGAACGTTTTCCCATTTACGACACAGAACTCCATCCTGAAGCAGCAAGCTGTCCCACTGGGCCCAATAGCTTTTAGTGGTCGAACTCATCGCTGAGACGTCACTCCACTTGGGCTTGGGAGCACTGGCCTTTATCCATTCCAGAATCGGCTTGATGTCCGGATCTTCCTGCTGTGCACGTTGTAAGCTGTCCTTCCACTCGTTGCTGAGGTGGTCTGCCCTGAGCATCCTCACGGATACCACTTCCTTACTCTCTTGCCTAGTACAATGTTTGCAATCTTCAGGACAAGGTCTTCTTGACAATGCATCTGCGTTGCCATGAGATTTCCCGTTACGATGTTCGATCTCAAAGTCGTATTCCTGCAGTAGTTCAATCCACCTCGCAACTTGTCCTTCTGGATTTTTAAACTGCAATAGCCATTTTAGTGCAGCATGGTCAGTTCGTAAGTGAAATTTTCGCCCCAGAAGATATTTGCTAAAATGCTGCAACGACTTTACCACAGCTAGCAATTCGCGTCTTGTGACACAGTAGTTCCTTTCCGGTTTTGACAACGACTTGCTGAAGTACGCTATCACGACCTCTTGGTCACCATTACGTTGAGACAACACACCGCCAAGTCCTATATCACTTGCGTCTGTGTCAACTATAAATTCTTTGCTTGCATCAGGGTATCCCAAAATAGGTGTTTTGCACAGACGGTCCTTGAGCTCCTGGAATGCGATATTGCAACTTTCATCCCAGCAGAAATGTCGCTTCTCCTCGGTTAGCTTGTGCAGAGGTTTAGCTATATCTGCAAAGTTCTTCACGAATCGCCGGTAATAGGAGCACAAACCCAAAAATGCTCTAACCTGCGTCTTGTCTTTTGGAACCGGCCAATCCTTGACAGCGGCGATTTTCTCTGGATCTGTGCGGATACCTTCTTCCGATACTACAAACCCCAAAAAGTTAACTTGCCGTTGGAATAGTGAACATTTCTTCGGGCTCAACTTGAGGTTGGCACTCTGAATCTTCATGAGCACGCGTTCCAGGTTTTGAAGGTGTTCCTCAAACGTACGGCCCACGGTGATGATGTCATCCAAGTAGACCAGACAGGCATCGCCAATTAGCCCGGTAAGTACAAGTTCCATCAGCCTTTCAAACGTTGCTGGAGCATTGCACAACCCAAACGGCATTACTTTGAATTGCCACAGACCCTTTCCCGTCGAGAACGCAGTTTTCTCCTTGTCCTTAGGGTCAATTTCAACTTGCCAGTAGCCACTTTTTAGATCCAGCGTGCTAAACCATTTTACTCCTGTAAGCATGTCCAGCGTGTCATCAATTCTTGGCAAAGGATAGCTGTCCTTCTTTGAACGTCATTCAGACGGCGGTAATCAACACAGAACCGCATGCTGCCATCCTTCTTTTTCACCAGCACCACTGGTGAACACCATGGACTAGAGGAAGGTTCAATAACACCATCCTTCACCATTCCTTCAATCATGGTTTCCACTTCCTTTTCACGTGCTACCGGCAATCTTCTTGGCCGCTGACGGATAGGCAATTCCTCTCCTGTGTTTATTTTGTGTTGAACTAAGCCAGTCTTTCCTATGTCAGCATCGTTTGATGAGAATACATCGGCGTACTTGAGTAACAACTTCTTCGCCTTGACCAATTCGTTCGGCGACAGAACACTGCAACAGTCTTCCAAAAGTGTGGTCACTCTCGTTTCTGAATCCTTGCTGGGGGTCCCACTCGATATAGATTGGCACTGACGTAACCAATCCACTTCCTCACAAGTACCAACCAGTGTGCCTTTTTCTATAATCTGTTCCCGGTCGCAAAGGTTCAGCACACGTACTCCTGAGCTGTCAGTGGTCCTGACCAAGGTTCGAGCTACTTTCCATGGAAGGTCATTGTTTACCCTTTCCACAAGTACAAAACGGTGAGTTTGCCCAGCGTTTCGAGGAAGACTAACCGGAACAATCGTTTCCGATCTCGGCGGAAGAACAATCTTCTTGATGCTGTACACGTTCCCTGGTAACGCACCTTCCATAAAAAGTTCCTCCTGTCCACATTTCAAAACACCTTGCTTAACGTCGATCTCGCAACAATTATTCCTCATAAAGTCTAAGCCTAGGATGCAGTCGTCCATATGTATATCAGCCACGATGACATTATGCAGGTAGATCACGTTGCCTAGCTTCAACTCCATCTCCTTCTCTCCACGGACGGGTATACGCTGACCGGTGGCTGTTACCAAATTAATGCGTTCTCGGTTGTATGCGGAGTCCCCAAGGAACTGACTTATAAGTTGGGAACTAACAACCGTACGAGAGGCTCCAGTGTCTATGGTCAGCTTACACGGCATTCCGTTGATCTCGCCCTTTATGATTAGGCTGTTCCCATCATGGGTTTGTGAGATCGAGATCCTTGGGGCTCTTTTAACATCAGCCAGCACCCGCCCCGCAGTTCTGGCTTTTACTCGTTTCCCTGCTGCTGCTGGGCGGCGCTGTTGGCCGCACTACCCTCCTGAGATCGTTCAATTTCCCTTTCTAGGGTTCGCTTAGGGCAGCTGGATCGAAGATGGCCCTTTTCCCCACAGCCATAGCACCTTGGGCTGTATCCTTTGTTGCGGTCGCGAACTGTAGCTGCTGCAACCTCCCTGACGCGATGGGAACGATGATCCTGTCGCATGGCTTCCACTTCCAGTGCATGGGCCAAGGCGTCCTTAAGCGTCTCGTGGTGCCCGAGCCTCACAGCAGCTCTGACTTCCAGGTCGCGGATGCCGTCGATGAATGTCTGCACCAGGTTCCCTTCAATGAGCGCAGGTACAGACCGGTATGCTTTTCGCACCAGCTTCTCCACTTCTAGAGCCCACTGCTGCAGGTTTTCGTTGATGCGCTGCACACGATCTTTAAGCTGCGCACGAAAGACGTGTTCCAGGTGAGCGTCGCCATATCTCGCCTCCAATGCCTCAAGGAGCTGCTCGTAGGTCACTTTCTTACCGAGAGCTTCCAACACAGTTAAGGCTTGGTCGCGCAGGCCTAAGGTGAGTGCAGTCATGGCCTGGCTTTTATTCCAGCCGTTTGCCTCCATGACGGCCTCGAACTGGATTTTGTAGGACGACCAGGAAGAGGTTCCGTCGAACGGCGGCACTTTGAATCCACGTAGCGAAGGTGTTGTAGCTACTACGGGAGCTGTTGTTACATCCCAAAGTTTGAGGTCGTCCAGCGTTTTCTTCACGTCAGCCATTACGTTGTCAACCCGATTGTTTACTTGGTCGATTCGGGTTTCGGCCTCCGACAGGCGGTTGTCATGTTGAGCAACCTTATCCTTCACCTCCCGTATCTCTTTTCCGAAGATAGCGTGAAGGTCCTTCATGAGGAGCATCTGCTCTTCCTTATCGCGTTGGAGTTGCTCTTCTAAACGACGGGCCTGTTCCTCCTGTCGGCGGGCCTGTTCCTCCTGTCCGCCCCGCAGCTGCTCTTCCAATCGGCGGGCCTGCCCCTCCTGTCGGCGAGCCTGCTCCTGCAGCATCACCATCAGAGCACCTAAGTCAGGTGCTGCAGATGTAGGAGCTACCGACGGGCCTTCAGCCAGTGGCTGGCCCTCCGACGTCTGCGGCGTTGCACCACCAAATCTTCTTTGGTCCGTCTCCTGCTGGCGTTGACTTCGGGTACGGACACCCTCCGTTTCCTCCTTAGGTAAAATCGGCATGATTTTATCCCACTTCTGACACCAATTGTTACGAGCTTGAGGTTCGTGACAATTAAAAATTGCCGATAAAATTACCTAAATTAACACTTTAATTTACTTTACACAATTAAAGTTAAAACACTAATAATTTAAACACACTAATTCACTTAATTCCACTCCGAAGCTTCGCTTGTTTCGCCCAAATCAAAACTGCCTCGATCGCATCTTGCAGCGCCTATATATTTGAATTAGCAAAGAAATATCCAGAATGTTCAAGTAAACACGCGGAAGGTACCGAGCGTTCGAGTTTCGACTAGGCGCTGTCAGTTGAGCGATTTGTGATGTCATTTTCTCAATGCTCCCCTCGCTCTCGTTCCTGACACTAGATGGCGCTAGTTGACTTATTCATGCAACAGTATAAAAGAAATATGAAAAGGCTTAAGGAAAAACCGATGATGCTAAAAAAATTCAGAATAAATGTCAGCGAAGAACTTATAAAATTTGGAAGACCCTCTTTGCCAGTTGAAGTACCGTGCATATCTTCGTGCAAAAAGATTGCTGCACCGAAAAGAAGCCGGCCCTGCGATTACCTGGTTTGAAAAGCCCCTCCCCCCTCCCTTCGAAATTACGTGCACTATTTACTACCTAAGTGTGATTGTTATTGTTAGATGACACCAACAAAATGACCTCACACCATCCTATGCATATGAAAATACACAGTAACGTTGATAATATGACACACGTTTTGCCTCTAAACGAAGTATTGTCTGCAGAAAAAGCCTTTGCTATGGCTATTTTCAAGCGCATCTTAGCTAAATCATTTCATTAACTTAACTCGTTTTTCATTTTTACGCGGATCTTCGCTAATTGGTTTTTCTACCCTTAATATTTTTATAGTATCAAATTTTACTTTGAATAAAAATAACAGTTAGGGAATCACCGCAGTGCTTGTCTGTGTTGGATACACACACAGGGTTTTTCTCTAAAAGCGTTTCACGAAGGTATCGTTCAAATATTCAGGTTCACCTTAGTAAAAGCACTGTTGACACTGCGAAATTGACCAGTCTTAACTAGTCAATTACGCAGTGAGATGTTGCAGCACAGGTTTTCATTAAATAATATTTTCTTATATTTAAGATGTGGTTAATCATATGTCTTTGCTAAAATTAACTTGTTTGTGTTATTTTTTCATTCTTTCAACAATATTTAGTTCATTTATGTTTCCGTAACATATCAAACATACTTATATTGAGTAGGTGAACGTTTGTGAAGATGTTTAAATGTCAGTTACTCAATCACGCATAAACGAAACAACGAATTTGGAATTTGGATGGAATATGTCACACAGACAGAACATGATCAGGATTAACACAAGGGATTCTTCCGTACATTATTACGACATAGGAGTAAGCTAGAATATACTCTATGGGTGTTTTTAAAAACATTAAGGCATTAAAAAAATTATTACGGGGAATTTTTTTCCGTTCAAAACACACACTACACACATACTGGCTCTTGAAATTTTGCTCTCAAAGCGTTGAATCCAACTGCGTTAAAAGAATTTCATAGTCGAGAAACTCTCTCGTTTAAATATCGAAATCCGAATTTATTTCATAAAGGGACATTTTTCTTTTTTGCCTTTCTGAGAGTTTAAAAAAAAATAAAAATAAAGCTATCACTATCACTGCGGAAATCGCTTAATGAATAGAAATATAACGAATCAGTCAACATATGTTCACTTCTTTAAAAAAAAACTTTAAACTTACCATTTTTGTCTCTTGATCGGAATAGAATTTTCTCGGCCACTTGCCTGCTTTTCTGCTAATGCAATGCTTGCAAACAAGCTCACCCATACACTTATTTATATTTACTTTATTAACTGAACCGTAACCAGCTGGTTATGCCTTTTTGGTAATTTTCAAAGATTGGCATAACTTCTTAGAGGCATTGCAAAAAGTTCTAAATTAAAAAAAGTAACGGTCTCATAGTCGTCGTTTATCGCTTACGCGTAGGTATTAAAATTAAACGACAGTCACAGTGTATTATACATATATATTGTCCCTCAGTATGACAGTGTGCTTTCTTATTATATTGTTACTAGCTTATGTCTCTATTGAATCATTAGAGAAGACTGCAGCAGCTATGTATCTCCTAGTTTATAGAGACACAATCTAGATAAGTAGTCCCTGGCTAGCGAGAAATTAGAGCGCAGTGGTTATCGTACTCGTTACATATACGTTGCCTAATTTAGTCGTCAGTACTAGAAAGAGAAAATTTATACTTCATTTCTTCCGTTGAAGTAGATTTTTATGATACGGCTGCATATTATTATAAGACATTGCGGTTACATTATTTCAAAGTAATTTTACGAGTCTCTTAACACATCATTTACCTAGTGGTTTTCGTAAATGCGACAAACATAAAGTATAGGATTCTGACCTTAATCTTAAATATTGCTGTTAAGAGGTCTTTTCCGACGTTTCTACTAAGAAAGACGTACTCTCTAATGCCTTCTACTGGAAACTTTTAATAGACTCATTTGGTACAAATTGCACCGTAATGTGCTCTTTAATTATAATTTAATGCTGCTTGAACGGTACAGTATTCATTTTACTTGGTTTGATTTTTATTTATTTATAATTTTTTACATTATTTTCTTATATAAGTGTTTTTTTTTTGTAATAAAAATAATATACCACGTTTTTCTTACATTTATAATTTTTAAATATATTCCTACCTTTCTTTCTGAAATATGTTAAAAGACCCCATCGGGAAGTGCTCAAAATTTAAGTTTAAAGGTTTCACCCGGAACGACAGATAAGCCACAAGCCAATAAACAAACAAGCAAGAGAGTGACTTAATAAAAACATACTCATCCGGCCTGATGACAAAAAAGAATATTAAATATTATTAATATTCTGATTTAATAAAACTTAGAAATTCCCTACTACATACGTATTCACGTAACATGAGTGTAATGTGTGTATCAAACTATAATCGTTTGTGTCATCACCATCATCATCATCATAACAGCCCTTTATAAGCCCACTGCTAAACATAGGCCTCCCTCAAGAAATGCCAAAAAGTTCGGTCCCGAGCCTACTGCATCCATTGACTTCCTGCATTTCTTAGCAGGTTGTCACTCGCCCACGGGTACGAAGATGCCACTTGAAAACTTTTCTACCTCTTAATCGTTCGTGTATCTGTTAGTAATTGTTTAACTTCGAACGACCTGACCTGTTGAAGTCATATTCATACAAAAGGATTTGTTTAATCGAGATGGTATTTTTTAGTGGTATCCTACCCCCTTCCGGGGAGTTTCGGTACCTCGTGTCCCATTTTTGCCATGACTACCTCCACGATCAGGTGTGTAGGGATGAAGTAGCAATGGAAGTAGCATCTGTCGCAGAAGTGATAACCGTTGGAGTCGACGTGTCATAAGAGTACACGGTCAGAGTGACTGTGTTGAGGTTATTGCAGTGAGCGGACTGAATAGAATAAGTGTCAATATGCGTAAGGCGGCTGGCAGTAATTGGATGGGTGGCGCAGAATATTTAGATAATGGAACGCATTGGGAGAGGTCTATGTCCAGCCGTGGACTGCGGCAGGCTCATGAATTATGATTATGAAACGGTACTTCATGGCTATGGTAGGATCCAATAGGCGGCGCTCTAGTCAAGTTATTGAAACATTTTATTTTAATTTATCGATCAAACTAACTCATATTCAATAATATTATATTGGTTTTGTACCAAAAAAGAAAATCACGTAATTTGAACTCGACAGGTTATCAAGTTTTCAATCAATTTTATATTAAACTGTAAAAAAAGTTCATAAAACTCATCGAGGCAGCTCTTTAACAGCGCAATACAATGCCTGCCTGGTCATCTAGTATTAGTCTAAAACAATAAGCTTTGTAATTCATTCCACAGTATGGCAGTACAGTAGAGTTAGTTGATTACTTCATAAATCAAACCTGAGTGACTTGACGTAACGGGCAAATTACACGAGCATGTGTCGCTAAATACGTGGACGTAAAGTGGAAGTAATTTAATGTCACGTTGTTTTTTTTTTAAATTAAGGAACAATTTAACTTTTGTGGTTTGGTGGCAAAGGTATGATCTCTCATAGGGAATTTATTCAGCCAGGTAAGGGTAAAAATTAAATAACGAGTTTCATCTATAAATATTTTAAAATTATCGAAAACTCTGTCGGACTAACGACCTTATATTATTGAAGTGGTGATAAAATAACTCCTAATTTGAATGCCATTAAAACATGAATAACCATGTTTAAAATGTTTGTCTTCCTGTTTGTCCGGGTTAAATTTCAGAATGACAGATTGTAACGAAAACGAACAGATTGATTGCAAAGCCAGGAGAGATTATGGATTGAAAAATTAATAATGAATTAATAATGATAATGAAATAAATAGATGATCTTTGCTTATCTTATATCTAATTAACGTCAAGCCGGATCACTTACTAAACAAAACATACAAGGGTCTCGATTGTAAATTGTAATTCGAAAGAAAGTTAACGACTTCCGCTTGCTACTAAACTTAATACGGGTATTTAAATTAGGCTTTCAGCTCATGATATAGTCTGTTAAACCGAAGTAGAGTTAAGTTTGTTTATAGTTTTTTTTCTAATCTCAATCTTATTTCGGTCCTGACACACTCTTACGAACTAAATTTTATAAGATAGTACGAGGTCGAACACAAACACGGCCCATTTTTCGCTATTGAAAAGGAAAACATTTTAATTTACAATGCGAATGTTCTATTAAAACACGATGAGGCTTAGCATTGAGTTACGACGCTGAGAAATGCGGGTTCGAATCCCGCACTGTACAAGCATTTGTATGGCCTGCAAATTATTGTTCCGGGTCTAGATTTTTGTAAACTACCTCCGCGATACAAGAGAAAATCTTTGTAGGTACAATATAAGGTTTTTTAACACTTTTCTTAATAGATAAAAAGTTAAACAGTAGAAATGTTCATATAATATGATTAATTCTTTACCAACCATTCATTACAGCCTATATCAGTCAACTGCTGAATATAAGCCTCTGCCATAGATTGCCGCCTGGGATTTACCCATTAGTTGCTACGCTTAGCAGACGGGATGCCAAATGAAGATTTTAATTATTTTGAATTACTACCAGGAAGATGCTGCTGCCCATCTCCTAATTCAGTTTCCCTCTTTCGCCTCTTACGACACCCACGGGATGATATGGGGTATTCTCAGTTCGCGTCGGAAGTTGGCCATTTTACTCTCATGTCCCGAAAATACGATATTAATCCACGATCCTGATCTCTCTTCGGTTGTATCGGATTGCAGCTTTTTCTTAAAAGGTCTCCCACATTAGGAACTTGTTGAAGCGATGTCGTGGTTTTGACGTCGAAATAACTTATCGAATGCAAACATTCAGGCCCTAATAAAATTAGGGCACGGAATGACAATACCAGCCATATATACTAAATTGATTTTAATTTAAAAAAGTTTTTCTTTGATGTTTTAAATATTACTTAAAACCAGTGCGAAGAGCAGTGTTTTCCAATTTAAAGACTAATTAAGTGATGGAAAGACTTCAAAGATGAAAAATAAAGGTTTGGATAAACCACCCATGGTCACGGGGAACTAAGGTGACTGACGTCCCGATGTAATTGTTAAACCCGAAGTACCTTCAGCTATTTTAATTATTGTTTATAGTCCGATCTATGCAAAATGAACTGACTATGTTCTGAGGTCTTGCAGTGGTACGCTTGGGTTTAGTTTTAATTTTATTGATAATAGGGTCCCAAGCAGGTGGTAGTACCCAGACTCATTCTCTATTTAGATTAGAATTGTAGCGGCGCTGTCGTCGCGCCACAAGCGAAACACACCGAAGCCTAAATCGCACTATCAGCATTCCGAATCATGAACAGTATATAGAGAACAGCTCCGAACTATCACACGGAGTATCGGCCGCTCCCCGGGCAGAACACCTTGCCCGGCGGGAGATCTCCCCTTTTCCTTCTACGGCCACAGTGGTGACCCCGACCAACAAACTTCGGAAACATCAAGCTTCATCATCGTCATAAAATACCCCACCCATTCGCTCCCGAGTAGATATCGTCTGCAGTCTTCATATCCTGCAGCCCATCTAGCTTCACAAGATTCATCGCAGCACTGGAATAATAATGCTTCCTGTTCCTTCAAGCTACTCTCTGCGCTATATAGTGTTCGGAACGGCTCTGAGCCTTACTGATCGCCTCTGCTTCACGGCACTCTTGCAGCTTACTTGCCCTCTTCTCGACTCACCGCAGACTACAAGGCAATATCATGGCACTTGCACATTCGTCGACAACGAGACTGCACTATCGACCTCCGGTCTGAGCAGGGGGGTAATGTAGTGGCGCTGTCGTCGCGCCACAAGCGAAACACACCGAAGCCTAAATCGCACTCTCAACATTCCGAATCATGAACAGTATATATAGAACAGCTCTAAACTATCACACGGAGTGTCGGCCGCTCCCCGGGCAGAATACCTTACCCGGCGGGAGATCTCCCCTTTTCCTTCTACGGCCACAGAATGTTTTTTTTTAATTTCAATAGCCTCACGTATTATCCTTGGTAGGAATCGGTGTTCTTTCGCGAGGATTTGTGATCTATCAAATCTGACTCTATGGTCATGGTATGATTTTATGGTTGTGGCCGCCTAGGATGTGATCACAAACTGCAGACTTCCCAGAACCTTGGTAATAATAATAATAATAATAATAAGGCGTAGGGAAGTGACGACCCCATCGCCCGCGACGTAACGGTTATGTGACAAAACCGCTACGTCAGCGCAGTCAGTCAGCACCTTGCCAAGAGGTGTTAGTGCCGTGCCTCGGCAAAAATTGAAGGTGCAAAGGCCCGCTTGTGCACATGGCCTCAACATGAAACGGCGCCGGGTCTGGGCGTCTCCCGCTAAATGACGCCCACCACTATGGATGATGGAATACGGAAGAACGCGCAAAGGGCCGCTGCCTGGAGGTCGCCAGGGCGCGTCTGGAGCTGGCGCTGGACGCGGCAGCATGCGAACCGCCAGCCGAGCGCGAGGTGCTGCACGACCACCCAGCAGCCCCTCGCATCCATCATCCCCACCAGCTGGCTTGGTGTCGGCAGGGTCTTCGCGGGCCCAGCAATCGGCACCCGCCTCTGGTGGAGTACGCCGCATGCGTTGGACAACCCAGATGAACAGCAACGCATTGCGGGCGTATTTTGGGGCGAAAGGGGGAGAAACTGGATGTTTGGCGTATCGGGCTAGGATGCATCGTCTTTTTGCTGAGCTGGAGCCATCTTTAACCGTCACAGAGCAAAACCTGGCAGACCGAGTTCGGTATATCTTGCGCTCAAATATATTTGATGTCGCCGAACTCGAACGGCTACGACGTGAGGCTGTTCCCTCGTCGGATGAGAATGCTACGGCTGAGGATGCGGCGCCACAAATGGTAGAGCAACCCGCAAACGTGGATGCCGCCGTGAATACCCCAGTTGTGGTTGATTCAAACGATGATGGAACAGTCGCCCAGGAACTGGAATTAGAGCATATGAGGAGTACATTGGAAGAGGCGATTGTGGAAACGCGCAGTACGCCTCTCGAAAATCGACCGCGACTTCCCCCGCATAGCCCTAAGCAAGCGGAATCGGGCTGTCGTGAGGGCTCTGAACCCAATGCTGGTGACCTATTTGGAAGCCAGCCGGGACCTTTGCGAGACGGACTCAATTCTTTTTGGCGCCGCGCTGGCAGTCTGCCGTATCATAGGCGCCAAGGTTTCCACGGCTGGACGCGCTACTGGCCATAGTAGCGCTATCCCAGCATGGAGAAGAAGAATTGAGGAACGTATCGCAAAGGCTAGAGCTCTCATCGGCAGACTGATATGCTTCAGATCAGGCAACAACAGGCCAAGAATTGTGCGCACCGTCAGGATGGCGTTTGCTGGGACAAATGTCAGTTTGTCCCAGCCGGATATAACGCAAAAACTGACGGAGCGCATAGATGATCTGAAGCAGAGAATCGCTGCTTGGGGAAAGCGGATTCGGCGATATACCGAGAGGTCGACACGGTTCAACCAGAATCGTCTCTTCCAGAGTGATCAGAAGAGGCTCTATGAATCATTGGAGCGACCAATGGTAAGTGGAACGGGTCCAGCACCGAATCAGGCCGACACTGTAGCATTCTGGCGCGGCCTGTGGTCAGAGCCCGTAAACCACAGCGAGGGCCCTTGGACGGAAGTTGTGGCGAGTCAGTGTGCGGGTATTACGCCCATGGACCCCGTCATCATAACGCCGGATGACGTAGCTGAGGCGGTCCGTAGGGCCCCGAACTGGAAAAGTCCGGGGCTTGACGGGCTGCATCACTACTGGCTGAAGGGGTTCATGGTGTGTCACTCTGTGCTTGCCCGACAGTTTCAAGAGGCTCTCAACCAGAAGTCGCTCCCAAGCCTCTTCACTACTGGGATCACTCATTTGGTTCCTAAAGACCAGGGTACCACAGACCCGAGCAAATACCGCCCCATCACGTGTCTACCGACCATATACAAGACACTAACATCCATTTTGAGCGCGAGAATCACTTGTCACCTGGACTCAAATCAGGTGATGTCGCGCGCTCAAAATGGATGTCGGGGCGGTGGTCGTGGAACCAAGGAACCACTCCTCATTGACGCGGTCATTGGCAAAGTGGTGAAACGCAACCGTCGGAACTTCTCCGCCGCCTGGATAGACTACAGAAAGGCATTCGACTCGGTGCCCCATACATGGCTAAAGAGAGTCCTCGAGCTGTACAAGATAGACTGTACAGTTAGAGACTTCCTTGAGCAGTGTATGGGGCAGTGGAGTACGATCCTTTGTCATCTGGGCGAGCGGATGATGGCTGCGGAGAACCACATAAGGATAAGAAGGGGTATCTTCCAGGGCGATTGTCTGAGTCCAATCTGGTTCTGCCTCTCTCTGAACCCTCTCAGTACCTTACTGGAGGGCTCCGGGAGGGGATTTCAGCTACGGAGAGGAGGGACAAAAGTGACCCACCTTTTCTATATGGATGACCTCAAGTTATTCGCCTCCAGTCGCTCCCATCTTATGGAATTGCTAAACATCACTTGTGAATTTAGCAATTCCATTGGAATGGAGCTTGGGACGGATAAGTGTGCGGTCCTCCATGTTGAAAGGGGAAGGGTTGCTAACTCTGAGGGCGTAGACTTATCTATGCCCGTCAACTTAAGGACCCTTTCCGAGGCTGAAACATACCGATACCTGGGTATGTCACAAAACATCGGTATCGATGAGACTGGTATGAAACAGTCAGTTTGCGACGTGTTTTATGCACGCTTGACCAAAGTGCTTAACAGCCTTTTGTCCGGTGTGAATAAGGCACACGCATATAACGGCTGGGTCATGCCTGTCCTCATGTATACCTTTGGCATACTCAGGTGGACTCAGACTGAACTTAACGCCCTGGATAGAAAAGTCCGCACTACCATGACGTCCCATAGGATGCATCATCCGAGATCGTCGGTAATGAGGCTGTACTTGTCGCGGAAGCATGGTGGTCGTGGCTTCTTGAGCGCGCTCACCATGCATAATCGCGAAGTGTGCAGCCTCCGTGATTACTTCCTGGCGAGATCGGATGATCCATTCTATAAGGACGTCATTTCTTGTGATAAAGGACTTACCCCTCTATCCTTAGCCAACGAGCAATGGCAAGACCCGGCAGTGCAGAGCATTTCCGACCGGGAGACCGTATGGAAGGAGAAGGAGCTCCACGGGAGGTTCTACAAGGCTCTACATGAGCCTTTCGTAGACACAGTAGCCTCCCTCCACTGGCTACGCTTTGGTGATCTCTTCGGGGAAACCGAGGGTTTTGTCTGTGCAATACAGGATCAGGTTATTAAGACCAACAACTATCGGAGATACATCCTAAAGGATGGCACCGTCGACATCTGTCGAGCTTGTCGCCATCCCGGTGAGTCACTTAGGCATGTTATCTCCGGTTGTTCGGCGCTTTCTAACTCTGAGTACTTGCACAGGCACAACCTAGTAGCCAGAATTCTACACCAGGAGCTCGCTCTGAAATACGGTCTCGTGGACCGGAAATTGCCGTACTACAAGTACTTGCCGGAAGCCGTGCTCGAAAATGATCGCGCCAGGCTCTATTGGGACCGGGCCATCATCACAGACAGGACTATTCTTGCGAATAAGCCTGATATTGTGCTGATGGACCGGGCACAGTCAAGGATATTTTTGGTCGACATTACCATTCCGTATGACGAGAACCTCGTGAAAGCCGAAACAGACAAGCAAACAAAATATCTGGACCTGGCTCACGAGGTGACCGACATGTGGGGTGGTCTGCCGACCGAAATTATTCCTGTAGTCGTCTCTGCAAACGGGCTAATCCCAGTCAGCCTCTCGGGTCATCTGAGGCGGCTGGGACTACGTGGCGGACCGCTCCAGGTTCAAATGCAGAAGGCGGTGCTCCTCGATACCGCCCGCATCGTCCGCCGGTTTCTTTCCCTTTCCCCCTAACCCTCGGCCGTTTGGTCTCCCCTGCCGAGGGCCTCCATCTGGTTGGGCTTTTATTTATTTATGTACTTTTATATTTATTTTATGTTATTGATATTTATGTATATTTATTTTTTCATTTTCATTTATAATTATATATTTATAGAACCCAACCAGATGAGAAAACTATATAGATACCCCATAATAATAATAAACCTTTAAACATTTAAACCTTTGGATACTCAGGTGGACTAGATGATTAACGCCCTGGATAAAAAAGTCCGCATTACCATGACGTCCCATAGGATGCATTATTCGAGATCGTCGGTAATGAGGCTGTACTTGCCGCGGAAGCATGGTGGTCGTGGCTTCTTGAGCGCGCTCACCATGCATAATTGCGAAGTGTGCAGCCTCCGTGATTACTTCCTGGCGAGATCGGATGATCCATTCTATAAGGACGTCATTTCTTGTGATAAAGGACTTACCCCTCTATCCTTAGCCAACGAGCAATGGCAAGACCCGGCAGTGCAGAGCATTTCCGACCGGGAGACCGTATGGAAGGAGAAGGAGCTCCACGGGAGGTTCTACAAGGCTCTACATGAGCCTTTCGTAGACACAGTAGCCTCCCTCCACTGGCTATTCTTTGGTGATCTCTCCGGGAAAACGAGGGTTTTGTCTGTGCAATACAGGATCAGGTTATTAAGACCAACAACTATCGGAGATACATCCTAAAGGATGGCACCGTCGACATCTGTCGAGCTTGTCGCCATCCCGGTGAGTCACTTAGGCATGTCATCTCCGGTTGTTCGGCGCTTTCTAACTCTGAGTACTTGCACAGGCACAACCTAGTAGCCAGAATTCTACACCAGGAGCTCGCTCTGAAATACGGTCTCGTGGATCGGAAATTGCCGGAAGCCGTGCTCGAAAATGATCGCGCCAGGCTCTATTGGGACCGGGCCATCATCACAGACAGGACTATTCTTGCGAATAAGCCTGATATTGTGCTGATGGACCGGGCACAGTCAAGGATATTTTTGGTCGACATTACCATTCCGTATGACGAGAACCTCGTGAAAGCCGAAACAGACAAGCAAACAAAATATCTGGACCTGGCTCGCGAGGTGACCGACATGTGGGGTGGTCTGCCGACCGAAATTATTCCTGTAGTCGTCTCTGCAAACGGGCTAATCCCAGTCAGCCTCTCGGGTCATCTGAGGCGGCTGGGACTACGTGGCGGACCGCTCCAGGCTCAAATGCAGAAGGCGGTGCTCTTCGATACCGCCCGCATCGTCCGCCGGTTTCTTTCCCTTTCCCCCTAACCCTCGGCCGTTTGGTCTACCCTGCCGAGGGCCTCCATCTGGTTGGGCTTTTATTTATTTATGTACTTTTATATTTATTTTATGTTATTGATATTTATGTATATTTATCTTTTCATTTTAATTTATAATTATATATTTATAGAACCCAACCAGATGAGAAAACTATATAGATACCCCATAATAATAATAAAAGGGCGTAGGAAAGTGACGACCCCATCGCCCGCTGACGTAACGGTTATGTGACAAAACCGCTACGTAAGCGCAGTCAGTCAGCATCTTGCCAAGAGGTGTTAGTGCCGTGCCTCGGCAAAAATTGAAGGTGCAAAGGCCCGCTTGTGCACATGGCCTCAACATGAAACGGCGCCGGGTCTGGGCGTCTCCCGCTAAATGACGCCCAAAAAATGGATGATGGAATTAAATAGAACGCGCAAAGGGCCGCTGCCTGGAGGTCGCCAGGGCGCGTCTGGAGCTGGCGCTGGACGCGGCAGCATGCGAACCGCCAGCCGAGCGCGAGGTGCTGCACGACCACCCAGCAGCCCCTCGCATCCATCATCCCCACTGGCAGCTGGCTTGGTGTCGGTAGGGTCTTCGCGGGCCCAGCAATCGGCACCCGCCTCTGGTGGAGTACGCCGCATGCGTTGGACAACCCAGATGAACAGCAACGCATTGCAGGCGTATTTTAGGGCGAAAGGGGGAGAAACTGGATGTTTGGCGTATCGGGCTAGGATGCATCGTCTTTTTGCTGAGCTGTAGCCATCTTTAACCGTCACAGTGCAAAACCTGGCAGACCGAGTTCGGTATATCTTGCGCTCAAATATATTTGATGTCGCCGAACTCGAACGGCTACGACGTGAGGCTGTTCCCTCGTCGGATGAGAATGCTACGGCTGAGGATGCGGCGCCACAAATGGTAGAGCAACCCGCAAACGTGGATGCCGCCGTGAATACCCCAGTTGTGGTTGATTCAAACGATGATGGAACTGTCGCCCAGGAACTGGAATTAGAGCATATAGCATATAGTACATTGGAAGAGGCGATTGTGGAAACGCGCAGTACGCCTCTCGAAAATCGACCGCGACTTCCCCGCATAGCCCTAAGCAAGCGGAATCGGGCTGTCGTGAGGGCTCTGAACCCAATGCTGGTGACCTATTTGGAAGCCAGCCGGGACCTTTGCGAGACGGACTCAATTCTTTTTGGCGCCGGGCTGGCAGTCTGCCGTATCATAGGTGCCAAGGTTTCCACAGCTGGACGCGCTACTGGCCATAGTAGCGCTATCCCAGCATGGAGAAGAAGAATTGAGGAACGTATCGCAAAGGCTAGAGCTCTCATCGGCTGACTGATATGCTTCAGATCAGGCAACAACAGGCCAAGAATTGTGCGCACCGTCAGGATGGCGTTTGCTGGGACAAATGTCAGTTTGTCCCAGCCGGATATAACGCAAAAACTGACGGAGCGCATAGATGATCTGAAGCAGAGAATCGCTGCTTGGGGAAAGCGGATTCGGCGATATACCGAGAGGTCGACACGGTTCAACCAGAATCAGAAGAGGCTCTATGAATCATTGGAGCGACCAATGGTAAGTGGAACGGGTCCAGCACCAAATCAGGCCGACACTGTAGCATTCTGGCGCGGCCTGTGGTCAGAGCCCGTAAACCACAGCGAGGGCCCTTGGACGGAAGTTGTGGCGAGTCAGTGTGCGGGTATTACGCCCATGGACCCCGTCATCATAACGCCGGATGACGTAGCTGAGGCGGTCCGTAGGGCCCCGAACTGGAAAATTCCGGGGCTTAACGGGCTGCATCACTACTGGCTGAAGGGGTTCATGGTGTGTCACTCTGTGCTCGCCCGGCAGTTTCAAGAGGCTCTCAACCAGAAGTCGCTCCCAAGCCTCTTCACTACTGGGATCACTCATATGTTTCCTAAAGACCAGGGTACCACAGACACGAGCAAATACCGCCCCATCACGTGTCTGCCGACCATATACAAGACACTAATATCCATTTTGAGCGCGAGAATCACTTGTCACCTGGACTCAAATCAGGTGATTTCGCGCGCTCAAAATGGATGTCGGTGGTCGTGGAACCAAGGAACCACTCCTCATTGACGCGGTCATTGGCAAAGTGGTGAAACGCAACCGTCGGAACTTCTCCGCCGCCTGGATAGACTACAGAAAGGCATTCGACTCGGTGCCCCATACATGGCTAAAGAGAGTCCTCGAGCTGTACAAGATACACTGTACAGTTAGAGACTTCCTCGAGCAGTGTGTGGGGCAGTGGAGTACGATCCTTTGTCATCTGGGCGAGCGGATGATGGCTGCGGAGAACCACATAAGGATAAGAAGGGGCATCTTCCAGGGCGATTGTCTGAATCCAATCTGGTTCTGCCTCTCTCTGAACCCTCTAAGTACCTTACTGGAGGGCTCCGGGAGGGGATTTCAGCTACGGAAAGGAGGGACAAAAGTGACCCACCTCTTCTATATGGACGACCTCAAGTTATTCGCCTCCAGTCGCTCCCATCTTATGGAATTGCTACACATCACTTGTGAATTTAGCAATTCCATTGGAATGGAGCTTGGGACGGATAAGTGTGCGGTCCTCCATGTTGAAAGGGGAAGGGTTGCTAACTCTGAGGGCGTAGACTTATCTATGCCCGTCAACTTAAGGACCCTTTCCGAGGCTGAAACATACCGATACCTGGGTATGTCACAAAACATCGGTATCGATGAGACTGGTATGAAACAGTCAGTTTGCGACGTGTTTTATGCACGCTTGACCAAAGTGCTTAACAGCCTTTTTTTCGGTGTGAATAAGGCACACGCATATAACGGCTGGGTCATGCCTGTCCTCATGTATACCTTTGGCATACTCAGGTGGACTCAGACTGAACTTAACGCCCTGGATAGAAAAGTCCGCACTACCATGACGTCCCATAGGATGCATCATCCGAGATCGTCGGTAATGAGGCTGTACTTGTCGCGGAAGCATGGTAGTCGTGGCTTCTTGAGCGCGCTCACCATGCATAATCGCGAAGTGTGCAGCCTCCGTGATTACTTCCTGGCGAGATCGGATGATCCATTCTATAAGGACGTCATTTCTTGTGATAAAGAACTTACCCCTCTATCCTTAGCCAACGAGCAATGGCAAGACCCGGCAGTGCAGAGCATTTCCGACCGGAAGACCGTATGGATGGAGAAGGAGCTCCACGGGACGTTCTACAAGGCTCTACATGAGCCTTTCGTAGACACAGTAGCCTCCCTCCACTGGCTACGCTTTGGTGATCTCTTCGGGGGAAACCGAGGGTTTTGTCTGTGCAATACAGGATCAGGTTATTAAGACCAACAACTATCGGAGATACATCCTAAAGGATGGCACCGTCGACATCTGTCGAGCTTGTCGCCATCCCGGTGAGTCACTTAGGCATGTTATCTCCGGTTGTTCGGCCCTTTCTAACTCTGAGTACTTGCACAGGCACAACCTAGTAGCCAGAATTCTACACCAGGAGCTCGCTCTGAAATACGGTCTCGTGGATCGGAAATTGCCGTATTACAACAAGTACTTGCCGGAAGCCGTGCTCGAAAATGATCGCGCCAGGCTCTATTGGGACCGGGCCATTATCACAGACAGGACTATTCTTGCGAATAAGCCTGATATTGTGCTGATGGACCAGGCACAGTCAAGGATATTTTTGGTCGACATCACCATTCCGTATGACGAGAACCTCGTGAAAGCCAAAACAGACAAGCAAACAAAATATCTGGACCTGGCTCACGAGGTGACCGACATGTGGGGTGGTCTGCCGACCGAAATTATTCCTGTAGTCGTCTCTGCAAACGGGCTAATCCCAGTCAGCCTCTCGGGTCATCTGAGGCGGCTGGGACTACGTGGCGGACCGCTTCAGGTTCAAATGCAGAAGGCGGTGCTCCTCGATACCGCCCGCATCGTCCGCCGGTTTCTTTCCCTTTCCCCTTAACTCTCGGCCGTTTGGTCTCCCCTGCCGAGGGCCTCCATTTGGTTGGGCTTTTATTTATTTATGTACTTTTATATTTATTTTATGTTATTGATATTTATGTATATTTATCTTTTCATTTTCATTTATAATTATATATTTATAGAACCCAACCAGATGAGAAAACTATATAGATACCCCATAATAATAATAATAAAAATGGCGGACGTTGTCAAAAGTAAATGATGCAGTCAGTACAAAATTTTAAAAATGAATTTTTGTAGCATATGTTTCATGTTCCCAAATAACAAATTCTCAACGTAAATAGATTTTACAATATCAATATAAATAAAACTTTAAAAATCTTTCGATAGGAAACTAATTTCAAGAAAAATGTATTTCTTTCAAATTGACAACTGTCATCTAAGAAATTTTACAAACAGATTTATAAAATATTTAATTTAACGTTACATTATGCATCGAACGAGACGACAAATACGAATACATACCGCCAATACCACAATCGCACACGTAACATCGCCTACGGAGGGCTACACATCCATGGAATGTAATCCAAGAGGCACAAGAAGAACCCCCGTACCATCTTTGAGGGGACGAAGAGCGCCAGCGGCTGGCTTGGGACCTGCAGGAATTACCATCCTACATGAGGACCCCGCTACTGATGGTATAGTGCGACGACGCATGCGCTGGACTAAAGAATTAAATATAAGTGTTATGCGCGCGTACTATAAGGCTACCAAAGGAGGAACCAATCTTACATCTTATCGCCCTAAAATGCTGTCTGAATTCCAACAGCTACAACCCAACCTAACAAACTTAACTGCCCAAAGACTTTCAGATCAAGTACGTGTAATTCTAAGTCGTAAGATTTTGGACGACAGATTAATTGAACAACTTTGCAGTGAGTACTCAACATCAAATTCAATTCCTGATTCCCAACGAACACTTCCAGGTGAGACTGATGACTTAAATGTAAATAACAGTAACCATAATATAAATATTACTAACTTAAATAACGAAAAAGTAGAGCAAAATTGTTTTGATATAGATGTGAGTTCCCAAGACAGCGAATATATGAAAAGGACTTTCGAATGTTCCCTTCTGGAATATAAAAATACACCAATAGAAAATAGACCGAAACTACCTAAACTTCCTAAAAAAAAAAAAAACTATTCTAACAGTAGCATCAATGAATATTCTATGTAAAGATTATTTTGAAAAAAGTAACTCTATTTTGGAAACTATGTCTCTTCTATACTGTTGTGCCCATGCTATATGTATGATAATGAAAATTCCTGTCATTTCAGTACAACGTTTTAAGAAAAATAATACAGAACCTAAATGGAAACAAAGAATTCAAAAACTAATTGACAATACTCGCAAAATTATAGGAAAATTAATAAGCTACCAAACAGGTAACAGACGTAAAAAAATAATTACTTTAGTAAATCAAATCGCTAATGAAAATGATATTAACCAATCAGATCCCCATTTTCCGGATAAAATTACTGAATTCATTGATACACAAAAACAAAAGTTAAAAGCATGGGCCAACCGTATTAGACGATATTCAGAAAGATCTAAACGGTACTTCCAGAATCGCACATTCGAAAGTAACCAAAAGTGGGTGTATCGGTCTTGAGAGAACACTACAACTAATAGTTGTACTCATGGCAGCCCAAGCTTAAATGAATGTCTAAATTTTTGGAATAGTATATGGTCTAACGAAGTTTCTCATAATGAAGGCGAATGGATTCGTGCAACCGAACGTAAGTTTTCTAATTTGGCTAACATGGGTTCTATTTCAATTACTGCTGAAGATGTAAACTCAATTACTCGTAGATTACACAACTGGAAATCACCTGGACCAGATGGTATACACAACTTTTGGCTGAAATGGATAACAAGTAGCCATGTGCGTTTTGCTGCACAGATTCAAGAAGCCATTGAGTGCTGTGAGCTCCCGAGACTTCTTACAACTGGTATTACCCACTTACTATATAAAAATGGAAACATCACGGAACCTAAAAATTACCGACCAATAACATGCTTTTCAACTGTATACAAATTAATAACTGCAATTTTGAATAAGAAGATCTATAAACATTTGGAAAATAATAACATTCTTTCAACTGCACAGAACGGATGTCGGAAAGGGTCACGTGGTTGTAAAGAACTTCTTCTCATTGACACAGCTATTTGCCGACAAGTCTTTCGTAATCGCAAAAATATGTCCGCTGCTTGGGTGGATTACAAAAAGGCATATGACTCTGTTCCCCATTCATGGCTAAAGAGAGTTTTAGAAATATATAAGATAGATGACAAAATTTGTAAGTTTTTAAGTAAAGTAATGGGTCAGTGGAACACTGTCCTAAATCTACCAGGTGAGTGGCAAAGTAGTTCGATAGACTCTATAAATATTAAACGGGGTATATTCCAGGGCGATAGTTTGAGCCCAACTTTGTTTTGTTTAGCCCTGAGTCCTTTAAGCACTGCTATTGAGGAATCCGGATTAGGGTTTCGGTTTCGAAAAGAAAACTCACCGATCTCACATCTACTTTATATGGATGATCTCAAACTATTCACATCAAAAGAGAGTAATCTACTATTATTGTTGAAATTAACACATAGTTTCAACAATGATATTAGAATGGAATTTGGAATAGATAAATGTGCTGTCATCAACGTAAATAGGGGCAAAATTAAAGATTGTAATAATTTTGCAATTACAAATGACTTACATTTCAGTTCTCTTTCTGAAACAGAAACCTATAAATACTTGGGCATGGCAGAAGCGCTAGGAATTAATGACAAAAATATTAAAGAAAATTCAAAAGCAAAATTTATGTCAAGATTAAAAAAAGTTATCAAAAGTCATTTATCCGGCGGAAACAAAATTAGAGCATATAACTCCTGGGTAATACCTAGCCTTCTATATAATTTTGGCGTTACAAGATGGTCTCAAACGGAATTGGATGACTTAGATAGACGAGTCCGTACATTAATGACTACGCACAGAATGCACCACCCACGATCATCTGTCATGAGGTTGTATCTTCCAAGAAAAGATGGTGGACGGGGCTTATTAAACATTAAAAACCTACACAACCGTGAAGTATACAACCTCAGAGACTATTTTATTAAAAAAAAGACACATCACACATTCATAATGACGTAGTGATTAATGACAAATCATTAACCCCGCTTAATATGTCGGCAAAGGACTGGCAGAGGCCTCATACTATGACTATAGATGAACGCAAAAAAGGTTTGGAATGACAAACAACTGCATGGTCGATTTTTTAAAGCATTGACTAATCCTTATGTAGACATGGTTGCATCAGTACATTGGTTACAATTTGGTGACCTTTTTGCAGAAACTGAAGGTTTTATCTGTGCAATACAAGATGAAGTAATTAAAACGAACAACTACCGAAAATACATTTTGAGGGACGGCACAGTTGACGTATGTCGCGCATGTCACCACCCTGGAGAGTCCCTCAGACATGTTATTTCCGGTTGTTCACAACTATCAAATGGTGAGTATTTGCACAGACATAACCAAGTAGCTAGAATAATACACCAACAGCTTGCCATTAAATTTGGCTTTACTCAACAGGATGTTCCATATTATAAGTATGAACCAAAGCCAGTCCTTGAAAATAGAAGTGTCACGCTGTACTGGGATCGGTCAATTATCACAGACAGGTTTATAGTGGCAAATAAACCTGACATTGTGGTGATAGACCGAACTACACGCAAGGCAATAATAGTGGATATCAGTGTTCCTCATGACGAGAATCTCGTAAAAGCAGAGAATGATAAAAAAATAAAATATATCGACTTGGCTCATGAGATTGTCGCTATGTGGGACGTTGATTCTACTATTATTGTACCAATAGTTGTTTCAGTCAATGGACTTATTGGTAAAAATATGGACGATTATCTGTCCAAGTTAGGTTTGGGCAAATGGCTGAAAGCATTAATTCAAAAATCGGCCTTATTAAATACGGCTCGAATAGTAAGAAGGTTCCTATCTTTGGATGCCTAACTTTACGGATGGCTTAGAATTCCTCGCCGCGGTGGATAATAGCCGAAATAATAATATTATTTATATAGATTGTATTTATATTTATAATCTTATAGTTTTGTGATAATATAAGTGATCATATAATAATAATAATAAAACGCGTAGGGAATTGACGACCCCATCGCCCGCTGACGTAACAGTTAAGTGACAAAACTGCTACGTCAACGCAGTCAGTCAGCGCCTTGCGAGAGGTGTGAGCGCCGTGCCTCGGCAGAATTTAGGGTGCAGAGGCCCGTTTGTGCTTATGGCTACACACAAAACGGTGCCAGGCCTGGGCGTCTCCCGTTAATGTACGCCCAAATAATGGATGATGGATAAAAAGATAGTGCGCAAAGGGCCGCTGCCTGGGGGTCGCCGGGGCGCGTCTGGAGCTGGCGCTGGACGCGGCAGCATGCGGGCCGCCAGCCGAGCGCGAGGAGCTGCACAGTCACCTAGCAGCCCTCCGCATCCATCATCCCCACCAGAAGGCTTGGTGCCGGCTGGGTCTTCTCGGACTCAGCAAGCGGCACCCGCCGCTGGTGGAGCACGTCGCATGCGTTGGTCACAAGCAATGAATGCAAACGCACTGCGGGCGTACTTTAGGGCAAAAGGGGAAGAAACTGGATGTTTGGCGTAGCGGGCTAGGATGCATCGTCTTTTGCTGAGCTGGAGCCATCTTTAATCGTCACAGAGCAAAACCTGGCAGACCGAGTTCGGTATATCTTGCGCTCAAATATATTTGATGTCGCCGAACTCGAACGGCTACGACGTGAGGCTGTTCCCTCGTCGGATGAGAATGCTACGGCTGAGGATGCGGCGCCACAAATGGTAGAGCAACCCGCAAACGTGGATGCCGCCGTGAATACCCCAGTTGTGGTTGATTCAAACGATGATGGAACAGTCGCCCAGGAACTGGAATTGGAGCATATGAGCAGTACATTGGAAGAGGCGATTGTGGAAACGCGCAGTACGCCTCTCGAAAATCGACCGCGACTTTCCCGCATAGCCCTAAGCAAGCGGAATCGAGCTGTCGTGAGGGCTCTGAACCCATTGCTGGTGACCTATTTGGAAGCCAGCCGGGACCTTTGCAAGACGGACTCAATTCTCTTTGGCGCCGCACTGGCAGTCTGCCGTATTATAGGCGCCAAACTTTCCACGGCTGGACGCACTACTGGACAAAGTAGTGCTATCCCAGCCTGGAGAACAAGAATTGAAGATCGTATCGCAAAGGCTAGGGCCCTCATCGGCAGACTGATATGCTTCAGGTCAGGCAATACCAGCCGGATAACGCCGGATGACGTAGCTGAGGCGGTCCGTAGGGCCCCGAACTGGAAAAAGTCCGGGACTCGACGGGCTGCATCACTACTGGCTGAAGGGGTTTGTGGTGTGTCACACTGTGCTCGCCCGACAGTTCCAAGAGGCTCTCAACCAGAAGTCGCTCCCGAGCCTCTTCACTACTGGGATCACTCATTTGGTTCCTAAAGACCAGGTTACCACAGACCCGAGCAAATACCGCCCCATCACGTGTCTGCTGACCATATACAAGACACTAACATCCATTTTGAGCGCGAGAATTACTCGTCACCTGGAATCAAATCAGGTGATGTCGCGCGCTCAAAATGGATGTCGGGGCGGCGGTCTTGGAACCAAGGAACCACTCCTCATTGACGCGGTCATTGGCAAAGTGGTGAAACGCAACCGTCGGAACTTCTCCGCCGCCTGGATAGACTACAGAAAGGCATTTGACTCGGTGCCCCATACATGGCCAAAGAGGATCCTCGAGCTGTACAAGATTGACTGTACAGTTCGAGACTTCCTAGAGTGGTGTATGGGGCAGTGGAGTACGATCCTCTGCCATCTAGGCGAGCGGATGACGGATGCGGAAAGCCGCATAAGGATAAGAAAGGGTATATTCCAGGGCGACTGTCTGAGTCCAATCTGGTTCTGCCTCTCTTTGAACCCTCTCAGTACTTTACTGGAGGGTTCCGGGAGGGGATTTCAGCTTCGGAAAGGAGGTACAAAAGTGACCCACCTCTTCTATATGGATGACCTCAAATTATTCACCTCCAGTCGTTCCCATCTTATGGAATTGCTAAACATCACTTGATATATGAATTTAGCAATTCTATTGGAATGGAGCTGGGGACGGATAGGTGTGCGGTCCTCCATGTTGAGAGGGGTAGGTTTGCTAACTCTGAGGGCATAGACTTATCTATGCCCGTCAACTTAAGGACCCTTTCCGAGGCTGAAACATACCGATATCTGGGTATGTCACAGAACATAGTTATCGATGAGGCTGATATGAAACAGTCAGTTTGCGACACGTTTTATGCACGCTTGACCATAGTGCTTAACAGCCTTTTGTCCGGTGTGAATAAGGCACATGCATATAACGGCTGGGTCATGCCTGTCCTCATGTATACCTTTGGCATACTCAGGTGGAGTCAGACCGAACTTAACGCCCTGGATAGAAAAGTCCGCACTACAATGACGTCCCATAGGATGCATCATCCGAGATCGTCGGTAATGAGGCTGTACTTGCCGCGAAAGCATGGTGGGCGTGGCTTCCTGAGCGCGCTCACCATGCATAATCGCGAAGTGTGCAGCCTCCGTAATTACATCCTGGTGAGATCGGATGATCCATTCTATAATGACGTCATTTCTAGTGATAAAGGACTTACCCCTCTATCCTTAGCCAACGAGCAATGGCAGGACCCGGCAGTACTAAGCATTTCCGACCGGGAGACCGTATTGAAGGAGAAGGAGCTCCACGGGAGGTACTACAGGGTTCTACATGAGCCCTTTGTAGATACAGTCGCCTCCCTCAACTGGCTACGTTTCGGTGACCTCTTCGGGGGAAACCGAGGGTTTTGTCTGTGCAATACAGGATCAGGTTATTAAGACCAACAACTATCGGAGGTACATCCTGAAGGATGGCACCATCGACGTCTGTCGAGCTTGTCGCCATCCCGGTGAGTCACTTAGGAATGTCATCTCCGGTTGTTCGGCGCTTTCTAACTCTGAGTACTTGCACAGGCACAACCTAGTAGCCAGAATTCTACACCAGGAGCTCGCTCTGAAATACGGTCTCGTGGATCGGAAATTGCCGTATTACAAGTACTTGCCGGAAGCCGTGCTCGAAAACGATCGCGCCAGGCTCTATTGGGACCGGGCCATCATCACAGACCGGACTATTCTTGCGAATAAGCCTGATATTGTGCTGATGGACCGGGCACAGTCAAGGATATTTTTGGTCCACATTACCATTTCGTATGACGAGAACCTCGTGAAAGCCGAAACAGATAAACGAACAAAATATGTGGACCTCGCTCACGAGGTAACCGATATGTGGGGTGGTCTGCCGTCCGAAATTATTCCTGTAGTCGTCTCTGCGAATGGGTTAATCCCAGTCAGCCTCTCGGGTCATCTGAGGCGACTGGGACTCCGTGACGGACCGCTCCGGGCTCAAATGCAAAGGGCGGTGCTCCTCGATACCGCCCACATCGTCCGCCGGTTTCTTTCCCTTTCCTCCTAACCCTCGGCCGTTTGGTCTCCCCTGCCGAGGGCTTCCATCTGGTTGGGCTTTTATTTATTAATGTATTTTTGTATTTATTTTATGTTATTGATATTTATGTATATTTATCGTTTCATTTTAATTTATAATTTTATATTTATATAACCCAACCAGATGAGAAAAATATATAGATACCCCAAATAATAATATAACGTATCGCAAAGGCTATGGCCCTCATCGGCAGACTGATGTGCTTCAGGTCAGGCAATACCAGGCCAAGGATTGTGCGCACCGTCAGGATGGCGTTTGCTGGGACAAATGTTAGTTTGTCCCAGCCGGATATAATGCAAAAACTGACGGAGCGTATAGACGACCTGAAGCAAAGAATAGCTGCTTGGGGAAAGCGGATACGGGGATATACCGAGAGGTCGACACGGCTCAACTAGAATTGTCTCTTCCAGAGTGATCAGAAGAGGTACTATAAATCATTGGAGCGACCAATAGTAAGTGGAACGGGCCCTGCACCAAATCAGGCCGACACGGTCGCATTCTGGCGCAGCCTGTGGTCAGAGCCCGTAAACCACAACGAGGGCCTATGGACGGAAGTTGTGGCGAGTCAGTGTGCGGGTATTACGCCCATAGACCCCGTCATCATAACGCCGGATGAAGTAGCTGAGGCGGTCCGTAGGGCCCCGAACTGGAAAATTCCGGGACTTGACGGGCTGCATCACTACTGGCTGAAGGGGTTCATGGTATGTCACGCTGTGCTCGCTCGACAGTTTCAAGAGGCTCTCAACCAGAAGTCGCTCCCATGCCTTTTCACTACTGGGATCACTCATTTGGTTCCTAAAGATCAGAGTGCCACAGACCCGAGCAAATACCGCCCCATCACGTGTCTACCGACTATATACAAGACACTAACATCCATTTTGAGCGCGAGAATCGCTCGTCACCTGGATTCAGATCAGGTGATGTCGTGCGCTCAAAATGGATGTCAGGGCGGCGGTCGTGGAACGAAGGAACCACTCCTCATTGACGCGGTAATTGGCAAAGTGTTGAAACGCAACCGTCGGAACTTCTCCGTCGCTTGGATAGATTACAGAAAGGCATTTGACTCGGTTCCCCATAGATGGCTAAAGAGGGTCCTCGTCGTACAAGATTGACTGTACAGTTCGAGACTTCCTCGAGCAGTGTATGGGGCAGTGGAGTACGATCCTCTGTCATCTAGGCGAGCGGATTACGGCTGCGGAAAGCCGCATAAGGATAAGCAGGGGTATATTCCAGGGTGACTGTCTGAGTCCAATCTGGTTCTGCCTCTCTTTGAACCCTCTCAGTACTTTACTTGAGGGCTCCGGGAGGGGATTTCAGCTTCGGAAAGGATTTACAAAAGTGACCCACCTTTTCTATATGGATGATCTCAAATTATTCGCCTCCAGTCGCTCCCATATTATGGAATTGCTAAACATCACTTGTGAATTTAGCAATTCTATTAGAATGGAGCTGGGGACGGATAAGTGTGCGGTCCTCCATGTTGAAAGGGGAAGGGTCGCTAACTCTGAGGGCATAGACTTATCTATGCCCGTCAACTTAAGGGCCCTTTCCGAGGCTGAAACATACCGATACCTGGGTATGTCACAGGACATCGGTATCGATGAGGCTGGTATGAAACAGTCAGTTTGCGACGTGTTTTATGCACGCTTGGCCAAAGTGCTTAACAGCCTTTTGTCCGTTGTGAATAAGACACATGCATATAACGGTTGGGTCATGCCTGTCCTCATGTATACCTTTGGCATACTCAGGTGGAGTCAGACTGAACTTAACGCCCTGGATAGAAAAGTCCGCACTACAATGACGTCCCATAGGATGCATCATCCGAGATCGTCGGTAATGAGGCTGTACTTGCCGCGAAAGCATGGTGGGCGTGGCTTCCTGAGCGCGCTCACCATGCATAATCGCGAAGTGTGCAGCCTCCGTCATTACATCCTGGCGAGATCGGATGATCCATTCTATAATGACGTCATTTCTAGTGATAAAGGACTTACCCCTCTATCCTTAGCCAACGAGCAATGGCAGGACCCGGCAGTACTAAGCATTTCCGACCGGGAGACCGTATGGAAGGAGAAGGAGCTCCACGGGAGGTACTACAGGGTTCTACATGAGCCCTTTGTAGACACAGTCGCCTCTCTCCACTGGCTACGTTTCGGTGACCTCTTCGGGGGAAACCGAGGGTTTTGTCTGTGCAATACAGGATCAGGTTATTAAGACCAACAACTATCGGAGATACATCCTAAAGGATGTCACTGTCGACGTCTGTCAAGCTTGTCGCCATCTCGGGGAGTCACTTAGGCATGTCATCTCCAGTTGTTCGGTGCTTTCTAACTCTGAGTACTTGCACAGGCACAAACTAGTAGCCAGAATTCTACACCAGGTTCTCGCTCTGAAATACCGTCTCGCGGACCGAAAATTGCCGTATTAAAAGTACTTGCCGGATGCCGTGCTCGAAAATGACCGCGCCAGGCTCTACTGGGACCGGGCTATCATCACAGACAGGACTATTCTTGCGATTAAGCCTGATATTGTGCTGATGGACCGGGCATAGTCAAGGATATTTTTGATCGACATTACCATTCCGTATGACGAGAACCTCGTGAAAGCCGAAACAGATAAACGAACGAAATATCTGGACCTGGCTCACGAGGTGACTGACATGTGGGGTGGTATGCCGACCGAAATTATTCCTGTAGTCGTCTCTGCGAATGGGCTAATCCCAGTCAGCCTCTCGGGTCATTTGAGGCGACTGGGACTCCGTGACGGACCGCTCCCGGCTCAAATGCAGAAGGCGGTGCTCCTCGATACCGCTCGCATCGTCCGCCGGTTTCTTTCCCTTTCTTCCTAACCCTCGGCCGTTTGGTCTCCCCTGCCGAGGGCTCCCATCTGGTTGGATCTTATTTATTTATGTAGTTTTTGTATTTATTTTATTTTATTGATATTTATGTACATTTATCTTTTCATTTTAATTTACAATTATATATTTATAGAACCCAACCAGGTGAGAAAATTATATAGATACCCAAAAATTATAATAAATATTTATTTCATTTCCAATTACACATGTTTACATACATAAAGTATGTAAACATGTGTAATTGAAATTGAAGATTACAATTATATAAAGTAACAATATTTCTAACAAAAATAACATACTATGATAGAATTAAAACTATGTGTAGCTTAATAATGTAGAATATACAAAAGAAAAATAAAAAAGTCAAGTTTATAATATTAGCTACCTGCCTGAACTAGGTTGAGTACCTGTGTTTCAGACATCACTTACACAATGGGTTTAATAATGTAGGACTCTTGATATTTAAATAATTAAACTATATTATATAATAAATAAAATAACTGAATAACAAGATAACAATTAATTGTTACCTACAATTAATACAAACTATTTTAGAATTTCTAACAACTTCTCTGTGTTTTCGGGTTGTTAAAGTAAATTGTTTTTTCTCTGTGCTTCGTAATTTAATTTATTTAGAAATTCCCTTACACTTATATTACAGTTCTTATAGCTTAGACTATATTTCTTTAGTGAATTGTTGAGCTTGTTATATAGAAAGGGTCCTAAAAATATGTAAAGTTTGTTCACAAATGCGTGTTTGGTTTGAGAGTTAATACAAACTAAGTCCATTCTTCTCCTGTCTATGGATTTTGAGTTAAATGGAAGTTCGGTATGCTGTTTTAATATGATGTTCAGGATAAACAACTGACGGACAGTTAGTACACTACATGCCAAGTAAAGTTGATGTGTAGGAAACATGAATGGGCGGAAAGTGGCTACCTTTAAAACTGCTCTCTGAGCACGTTCTAATGGGAGCAATATTGTTTTAGAAGCTCCACCCCAGGAAGTAATGCCATAAGTGAGTATGGATTGACACAAAGCTAAATAGACCTGTCTTATCAATTTGAAGTCAGCGATGTTACGAAGATATTTAAAAATATATATTAATTTACGAACTCTAGCACAAAGTAAATCGATGTGCTTTCGGAAATTTATATTTGTGTCAAGCGTGATACCTAGATATTTTATATTGTCTGTTTTTGTTAATGCGGAACATGCACATGCAGTGTCAGTATACGAGTTACAATTATGAGCGTAAATATTTAGGTGAGTAGGTATGTTATTATTTCTCATTAAAAATAGCATATATTGTGTTTTATCAGCGTTTAAACGTAGGAGATTATTAAGAAGCCAATTAGATACTATGTTAAAGCCTTGCTGAGCGTATTTATAAACCTCATCTCGTGATTTAGCTGAGAATAACAGGGCTGTGTCATCTGCATACGACATAATGACACCATTTTGAAGTTGAAGATTGCATAAGTCATTTATATAAATTATGAACAATGTAGGCCCCAGGATACTGCCCTGTGGGATTCCATAAGAGCTGTTTTGTAATTCAGTACTTGTATACTCACCGATTTTTACACATTGAAAGCGATCATTGAGGTAATCAGAAAAAATTTGTAGTTGAGTTCCCCTTATGCCAAGTGTTTCAAGCTTTTGCAATAGTATAAGGCAAGAAATAGTATCAAATGCTTTGGCAAGGTCTAAAAAGATCCCAATTTAGTGCATACTGTTGTCAAGATTACTTGTGACGTAATCTGTCAATTGGTGCAAGGCATCATTGCATGATCTCTTAGGCCTAAAACCAAATTGTCTGTCTGACAGCAAGTTGTTAGTTTCCAGGTATTTTATTAACCTGGTATTTATGATCTTTTCTAAAATTCAGTTTTATTTCGTGACACGAAACCGTCAATCGCGCACCGTTGCTGAGTGATCTACTAGATAAGTCTACAAAGGATAAGCTAAAAAGAAACAATATGGCCAAAGCACCAGCCGTAGGTATTGATTTGGGGACAACGTACTCATGCGTGGGTGTATTCCAGCATGGAAAGGTAGAAATTATCGCCAACGACCAGGGCAACAGGACCACGCCCTCATATGTCGCGTTCACAGACACCGAGCGTCTCATCGGAGATGCTGCCAAGAACCAGGTGGCGATGAACCCAAACAACACCACCTTCGATGCAAAATGTCTTATTGGCCGCAAATTTGAAGATGCCACCGTACAAGCTGACATGAAACACTGGCCTTTTGAAGTTGTCAGTGATGGTGGCAAGCCAAAGATTAAGGTATCATACAAGGGTGAAGATAAGATCTTCTTCCCTGAAGAAGTAAGCTCAATGGTGCTTACAAAAATGAAGGAAACAGCCGAGGCCTGCCTTGGCAAAACGGTGCAGAATGCAGCAATTACGGTTCCAGCGTACTTCAATGACTCACAGCGACAGGCCACAAAAGATGCAGGTACCATTTCTGGTCTGAACGTTCTCCGTATCATCAATGAACCGACTGCTGCTGCGATTGCATACGGTCTTGACAAAAAGGGAGGTGGAGAACGTAATGTACTTATTTTCGACCTTGGCGGCGGTACCTTCGATGTGTCTATCTTGACCATCGAAGATGGTATCTTCAAAGTAAAATCGACCGCCGGTGACACTCACTCAGGTGGTGAGGACTTTGACAACCGCATGGTTAACCACTTTGTACAGGAGTTCAAGAGGAAGTACAAAAAGGACCTCACTAGCAATAAGAGGGCACTCCGTAGGCTTAGAACTGCTTGTGAGAGAGCAAAGAGGACTCTGTCTTCTTCAACTCAAGCTATCATTGAAATAGATTCTCTCTTTGAGGGAATTGACTTCTACACATCCATAAGAAGAGCTCGTTTTGAGGAATTGAACGCTGACTTATTCCGGTCCACCATGGAGCCTGTGGAGAAGTCCCTCCGTGACGCCAAAATGGACAAGTCCCAGATTCACGACATCGTACTTGTCGGTGGATCCACTCGTATTCCCAAAGTACAGAAGCTCCTGCAGGACTTCTTCAACGGTAAGAAGCTGAACAAATCCATCAACCCAGACGAGGCCGTTGCGTACGGCGCAGCTGTCCAGGCTGCCATTCTGCACGGTGACAAGTCCGAGGAGGTCCAGGACCTGCTGCTGCTCGACGTCACCCCATTGTCGCTCGGTATCGAGACCGCCGGTGGAGTCATGACCACCCTTATTAAGCGTAACACTACCATCCCAACGAAGCAGACTCAAACTTTCACCACCTACTCGGACAACCAACCTGGTGTGCTCATCCAAGTGTTTGAAGGTGAGCGTGCCATGACAAAAGACAACAACCTCCTTGGTAAATTCGAACTCACAGGCATCCCACCTGCACCACGTGGTGTCCCACAAATTGAGGTCACCTTCGATATTGACGCCAATGGTATTCTTAATGTATCTGCTGTCGAGAAATCAACCAACAAGGAGAACAAGATCACCATCAGCAATGACAAGGGCCGTCTGTCCAAGGAGGAGATCGAGCGCATGGTCAATGAGGCCGAAAGATACAGAAATGAAGACGAAAAACAGAAGGAGACCATTCAAGCTAAAAACGCTCTAGAGTCTTACTGTTTCAACATGAAGTCAACCATGGAGGAGGAAAAACTGAAGGACAAGATTTCAGAGTCCGACAAGCAGACCATCTTGGACAAGTGCAACGACACCATCAAATGGCAGGATTCTAACCAGCTGGCTGATAAGGAGGAGTATGAACACAAGCAGATGGAGTTGGAGGGTATTTGCAACCCCATCATCATAAAGTTGTACCAGAGCGCGGGTGGAGCACCCGGAGGAATGCCTGGCGGTATTCCTGGCTTCCCCGGCAGAACCCCGGGCGCTGGTGCAGCCCCCGGTGGAGGCGCCGGACCCACCATCGAGGAGGTTGATTAAACATTCCATCCTTATTAGAAAGGTCTTCTCATTGGCATTACAGTGTTGAAGTTTCAAATAAATTCAATAAAACGATAATAAAATTAATAAAATTTTAGATAAGCCAGATAAGACTGAAATCGGCCTATAGTTACTAACTAAGTTTTTATCACCAGCTTTGTAAATAGGAGAAACCACTGCTTTTTTAATCACTTTCGAGAAAATACCATTTGATAGGCATAATTGAAAGATATGTGTTAACGGGGCGGCCAGTAAATGTTTAAATCTTTTGAGTATGCGATTATTTATATTTTGCCATCCAACTGCACAATCTTCTTTTAAGCCAGATATTATACTTAAAATCTCATCAATATCGGTATTTAACAATACAAAAGAATTTAACTTAGAAAAGGATGTGGGCATAAAAATTGGATTACGAGTGTTGCTTAATTTTAAAGTTGTCTCTGCTATTTTTTTTGCCAACATTAATAAAATAATTATTTACTTTATTAGTTGCTTCGTTTGGGCTTTTGTCTAATGACAGTAGAGGTGGGACAAGTGGGGGTCCAAGATTTTTTAAACTGAAGGTATTATTTTTAATGAACTTCCATACAAGTTTATTGTTTTTACCGGCCTTTTGTAAAACATTTTTATCATATTGTATTTGGAGGTTTTTTAATAGTTTATTGCAAAAATTCCTGTATCTTTTATAAGTAGCAGAAAGTATTAAATTATCAGGAGAAAGTTTAGATTTTAAATGAAGTTTGTCTCTATTTCTTATACAGCGGACGAGACCAGGTGTTATCCAAGGTTTAATATTATACTTACGTGATAGTTTTATTATTCATTATTGCGTATTGTAAAGAATTTATAAAGTAACTCAAGGACGTATTTGCATCGTCAGAGCAATAAACAAAGTCAAAATTAATGCTACGAATGTCATTTTCGAGGTTCGTCATATGGACTTTAGTGTAGTTGCGTATGCAGATTTTCCTAGGTAAGGCTAATTGTAATGTTAGTAAAATTGCTTGATGATCAGTAAGCGAGGAATTAGTAACTAATGTTAAAGAAGGGTTATTTGATTTTATCACAAAATGGTCTAAACAAGAGCCGCTTTGATGTGTAGGGTGGTAATGTGTTGGTAATAGCCCATGAAAAGAGCAAATATTTAGGTAGTTATGTGCATGGTTATCTCTTTTCCCAGGGGTAATGTTAATATTTATATCACCGGTCAGGATTATATTTTTATATGTGCTAAATTTGCTTAAGGTAATATCAAGCGACTCTAGAAAACTATCAATATTTTGTGAAGGAGGTCTGTAAACTGCGATAACAATCGTCTTGGAATTAATTCGAATGATTAAGCAATTACTATCCTGGAATGTAGGTTCTGTGACAGTTACTTTTAAATTATTTTTAATATAGATTACTAAACCGTCATTTTGATTAATGTTTTTTTCGGTTTTGTGTAAAGAATAGCCATTTAAAATCGGTAGGTGGGATGGGAGGTTAGACAGCCAACATTCTGTAAGGATAATAATATCACATTTTATATCCAGTCTATGCAACAAAACTTCAAACCCGGTTATATTCCAATTTATGCTTCTAATATTTTGTGTAAGTAAGATTAACTTATTTTCAGGACGTGGAAGGAAGTGTTTACAGTCATCAACATTACATGTTTTGGCGTCAGACACAGAAAAGTTGTCTAGGTCATTGAGTAATTGATTCGCCATACTTAAGCTTAAAGATAAACTAAAACTAGTGTTTAAGAGCTAAGTAAATAATATAATACGCGGCGCTCTTAGGCGCCCTCATAGTCTATGGAGTTGATATATTTGTCCTCTGCGAATTTACATGCTGCACAGCTTTCATCACCAGTTTTGTGGTCGCATTTTCTTTTAAAACGTTTACACGTCGCGCAAACGGGGGCATGTGCTTTGTTATTACATTCCTTAAAGGAATACCCGAGCTCTCCACAGTATTTACATGTTGGGCTACTTTCCCGACAAAATTTGGCTGAATGACCAAACTGCTGACAGTTGAAGCATCTTGTTACTATTTAAAGTCTCTGACTGGGCATGAATCCTCAAGTAAGGACTCACGCGTGGCATTTGGAAATTTATCGGCAATATTTTGTTCGAAAATGCACTCGAACACTTCTTTATCCGTGAGGGCTAAAGGGACACCAATAATTGTGTTTAATGATTTAGTTCCTAAGTGCGATCATAGATGGCGCTTGCTGTATGTTGCTTCACGCGGTGTAAAGGTTTTTCGATTTAATAACCCTCGGGTTCATACGGCTCACAATAAAAAAGAAAACTAATTGGTTTGTTAGTACTGTATATTGAAGTTTAATTTAAAATACACCTACCTCGAACTACCTCGTCATACCTATGTACTGGATTATACAAGTGTTGGTACTTCGAGCCGACTGTGGATCGGTCGGTTAGTTTGGCAAGTTGTTCAGTTTTTGGAAGAGGTTTTGGCTGGGCAAGTGGATCGCTTGCGCAAACTAGCCAAGTTCAGCAGCAGTGGTGGCAAGGAGGCTACTACCTACTGCAGACGGTGCCGGGAGTGACGGTGCCTGTCAGGAAGCAAAGCGGAACAACTACGAGCGGAAGAACGGGGAGTGCGGGGCGCAACGCGCCTTGTACGTCATCAACTACAGTCCATTGAGGTGATACCAGGATAAATTGTAAGTGATTTGAACCTTATTTACATGCAAAAATTAACTTTGAAAATATTAAATCAAGTGCAGTGTTTACAATAAAGTGGTGCAAATTTGAACTCTATTTCTTAGAAGATTGAAACTTAGTAAAATTTTGGACATTACTTGGAGTTAGAATAATTTAGTAGTTTGTTCACATTAACTTAGTTAGATTTTAAGGAAATTTGGCAAAGACGGGGAACCTATGCCCAATTTTTTTGGAAACATAACAAATGCAAAAACACTTGTAATTTTTTAGGATTTTCTGTGACTTATGTTTCTTGCATAGTAAAAAAAGAATTATATTTGTATTGACGTTAAATAATAGTTTGATTCAAAATGGAAGATTTAGTTAACTTGCAGGTCGATTTTTATGACCGTATGAAAAAGGCTTTAATAAATTATAAAAAGAGTCCTAAGGAGAGAATAACACAGCAATATGTACAAATCAGATTAGATTCTCTAAATGAAGTTTGGTCTAAGTTTAATGATACACACGATAAGATTGTGAGAGCATCTACGGATAGAAAATTTGCTTATTTTAACGATAACATGTATGAATTAGTTGAAGAGTTGTATGTGGAATATAAAACAGTTTTAAAACAAGTGCTGGACACCTTTGAAAAACCAGTAAAGGTTGTTTCAAATGTGGTTGATTCAAATAGTTCACAGACTCAGAGTACAAACATTCAATTGCCTCGAATTGTAATACCTACCTTTACAGGGCAGTATTAAGAACGGACCACATTCCGAGATCTGTTTGTATCGTTAGTGCATAGTAATTCTCAGTTAGACAATGTGCAGAAAATGCACAATTTTTGAAGGGTTATTTGTCTGGTGAACCGGAACTTAGCTGATCTTAGGCAGATTCCAATTGCTGATTCAAATTATACAAGATGTTGGACATTATTAGAATTCGATATATAACTATAAGAAATTCTTGTGTCATTCTATTCTCAAAAAATTTTTAAGTCAAAAAATATTGTCGGTGAGTCTGCGCAAATGTTAAAGGGATTGATTGACACCACCACTGACTGTTTAAGTGCGTTAACAAACATAGGAGTCGATGTGTGCTCCTGGGATATACTTATAATACACTTGTTAACCCTTAAACTTGTCGTAGATTCCAGAAAAGAATGGGAAATCTATATTAGCAACAACAGTGAACTTGACGAACTTCCTAAGTTCACTCAATTTAAAGAATTTTTAACGAAACGTTATCGCGCTTTAGAGTTTCTGGAACCTAAGTCATCAGTATCACACAAGGCTCAAAGAATTCAGTCACAACATGTTTATAAACCTAAGGTTTTTCACGCAACTGAACTTAAATGTGAATTCTGTTCTAACAATCACAAAATTGGTAACTGTAAAAAGTTCGCCAAGGAAGATATTGATAACCGTAGAAGTTTTATTGAGAAGAACCGTCTGTGTTTTAATTGTTTTGGTCATCATGCAGCCAAGATATGCCAAAGTACTTTAAGCTGTAGAATTTGTAAACGTAAACATCATTCGATGCTACATCCTAAAATGTCTCACGATGAAGGTTCAGGTAGGTCTGGTGATGTGCCTAGTGGTTCTGCTAGTGCTCAAGGGTCTAGTAAGGTTTTCGTTTCTTTGTCTGGTGAGGATGTTAAGCGTTAATCCACTAAAAATATGGTGGCGTCATCCAGCTCAGTAGAAAGCGACCCTATTATCACGTGCTATTCATCGAATCTGTTGCCGGTTCAAAGTCAGACTATGTTAGCCACAGCTCTGGTTAAGGCAGAGTCATCCAACGGAGAGCGTTATTTAATTCGAGCGCTGCTTGATCAAGGCTCCCAAGCCTCCTTTGTCACGGAAGCAGTTGCTCAGTACTTGGGTCTTAAGAAGATGGCTGTACAGGGGCGTATATCTGGATTGGAGGGTAACAACAACATTGCTGTTAAATATATGGTAAATTTGAAGGTTCATCCTAGGTTTGATTCCACCACAGTGATAACCGTTCAAGCTTACATTCTCAAGTCTATTACCTCTTTTCTTCCTAGTAAAAAGGTTGTTGAATTAGAGTGGGTAAATAAAAGTGGCATAGGCTTAGCTGACCCAAAATACCACACTCCTAACAAAATTGATATTTTGTTGGGTGCAGAGGTATACGGACAAGTCATACAAGGTCAAATCAAAAGGGGATCAGAAGGATCATTAGTAGCTCAAAGTACCTCTCTGGGTTGGATAATTTCAGGTACTACACAACAGATCCGAAGCAACCAGGTCGTTGTAATGCATGCTTTCACGGATGATTACCTCGAGGTATTTTGGGAAATGGAAGCTGAACCCAAGAATCAATCAAAAATATTATCGCAAGAAGAAGAAGATTGTGAAAGGTTTTATGCACAAACAACGTGCAGAGACTCGCAGGGCCGTTATATAGTGCGACTTCCATTTAAACACCAAAATGTCGAGTTTGAGAGTTCTAAATTGATCGCAGAGAAAAGGCTTAGATTATTAGAATCTAGATTCAATAAGAATGAATCTTTGAAAAGGAACTACGCTAAGGTAATCAATAATACGAAGACTTAAATCATATGAAGATCGTTCCAGAGATGGAACAAAACGGAAACAAATCTTTCTTTCTTCCACATCACGCTATCATTAGAGATGACAAAAACACGACCAAGATTCGAGTCGTATTCGATGCATCCTGTAATGATCAAAATGGTAACTCCCTAAATGATGCTCTTATGATGGGGCCAACCCTACAGTCAGAATTAAGGCATTTACTGATAAGGTGGAGGAAATACCCTATTTGCTTGGCAGCTGACATCGTTAAAATGTACCGTCAAGTCAAGGTGGCTGGTCAAGATACAGATTACCAACGGTTGTTATGGTGTAATCAGTGGAATGGTGAGGCTGAGGATAACGAAAATGCAGAAGCTACTAGAAAATCAAAGGCAAGTATACAGGAATATCGTTTATTGCGACTAACATTCGGAACCGCTTCAGCGCCCTATTTGGCAGTAAAGACTCTGTAACAACTGGCTCGTGACGAAGGTGCACTGTATCCTGAAACAGCTAAAAAAATAGTTAGTGATTTTTATGTGGATGACTTGCTATCGGGCTGTCAAACAGTGGAAGAAGGATTACAGATTTATAGAGAATTAAACATAATGCTAAAAAAATGGAGGGTTTGAACTTCAAAAGTGGATGACAAATGACAGTAAACTACTGGAAAAGTTAAAAAAGGAGGAAGAAGGAAAGGATATGGGCGAAGGGATTAACTTAAAAACAGATGAGATAGTTAAACTTTTAGGACTTACCTGGAATCGACGATCCGACGAATTTCAGTACACGGTGACACTTCTGCCGCAGGCAACACCTGTAACAAAAGGGCTGCGCCCATAATCGCAGTTTAATCTTGTTGGCAGGAATAAATTGGGACGAAGAACTTCCAAACGTAATACTCAAAGAATGGATTACTTACCGGAACGAGTTAGAGAATTTAAAAAAATTCAAGTTGCCTCGTTGGATGAAAACCAAAGCTGACGATGAAGTGGTAGAACTCCATGGATTTGCAGATGCTTCGAATGCTGCGTATAGTGCAGTAGTGTATTTGCGAGTTGTTGATTCGGATGGAAATATTTACGTCAGCTTGGTTACCTGCAAAACAAAGGTAGCACCAATTAAACAAATATCAATTCCTAAAATGGAGTTGTGTGGAGCAACATTATTAAGTAAGCTTTTGAAGGAGGTGTCTGAAGTGTTGAACATTGAAAGGTCTCATATTCATGCTTGGTCAGATTTAGAAGTGGTTTTGGCCTGGTTGAGAGGATATCCAAGCAAATGGCAGACATTTGTTGGAAATCGTGTCTCAGAAATTCTGAGCACACTTGATTCTAATCAATGGTCACATATTCCATCCAGTCCAGAATCCTGCTGATTGCGCATCGAGAGGGCTAAATCCATCAGATTTGTTGAAAAATACTTTGTGGTTTTATGGTCCACCGCTTCTTCAGGAAAAGACCGTAAAATATTCTAAACCAAAAAACGATGAAACTCAGTTGGAAATAAGAAAGGTTCACTTTACTGAAATGGATAAATTCATTTGGGACAAATACTCTTCATGGACCAAGCTGGTAAGAGTGGTGGCTTATTGCAGGCGTTTCCTGTGTGGTAAAAATAACTCTGAACGCCGTCATAATTACCTTACAGCTCAAGAGTTAAAACATGCTACCGACACCTGTATTAGACAATGCTAACGGGAACATTTTAAAAGGGAATTTGAACTTTTGAAAGCTAATGAACCGAATAAAATAAAGGGTCCTCTTAAACCTTTAAATCCGTTTGTAGATGAATCAGGACTGCTACGAGTGGGAGGACGTCTGGAAAAATCCCTATTGGACACAAACAAAATGCATCCGATTCTGCTTCCTAAAAAATCGCCTGTAACGAATTTAATTGTCGCTGATGCCCACACAAAAACACTACATGGAGGTCCGCAGCTTATGCTTACATATTTGCAATCCAAATACTGGATTTTAGGCTCCAAACTGTTGACAAAATCACATGTCAGAAAATGTGTGACATGTTTCAAGGACAGGGCAAAATCTGCCACGCCTTTATTGGGCCAGCTTCCAGCTGCTAGAGTAACACCTTCTAAACCATTTAAATGCTGTGGAATTGATTACGCTGAACCCATCAACGTACGGACAACAAAGGGCAGAGGATACAAATCATATAAGGGATACATATGTATTTTTATTTGTATGGCGACTAGAGCAATTCATCTGGAAGTTGTTAGTGATCTTACAACCGAAGGATTTCTAAGCGCGTTCAAACGATTTGTTGCTCGCCGTGGACTCTGTACCGACATTTGGAGCGACAACGGCACAAACTTCGTGGGAGCCGCTAGAGAGTTGCGCACACTATTTGCATCTGAAAGGTTCAGAAATCTTAAGAGAGGTGGCAGATTCCTTGGCTTCACACGGCACTTCTTGGCACTTTATTCCGCCACGGTCACCGAATTTTGGAGGGTTGTAGACAAGAAAAATTAAATCCTATTTACACAAATTACACTTTAATTAGCTTTATGTTGATTTATTTATGCAACCCCAACACAGCGAACTCTCACTCCAAATAAAACACAAAATGTATAAAAAAACTGAAACTAAGTTTTTTTATTATGTGTTTTATTAGTTTTATTATCTGAAAACAATATACACAAACACATCTTAATCGCAGTGAAGTGGCGGCGTAAGAGACTTCACCTCCTTGGCAGACGGGTTTAGGTAGCCAACTCGCCTGCGGCTACCATTAGTGGAGCTTAGTGCTCATTTGCCACCCTAATTCTATAAAAAGTTAAATTTCAGATAATAAGGATATAAGACTTTGATAAAAGAAAAAACTAAAAACATTAAGAAAATTATATATTAATAGTTTTTCTTAAACGAATATGCCTTGAATTGTCTATACATATCAATGTAAAAGTCTTTGCACAATTATTTGTAGGTACGGGCTAGCTGTACTATAATTGACAACTAAATTAACCTGCTCATAAAAAGGAGTTTCTTAAAGAGATAACTTTTAAATTTTAAATTTCTCTTCCAATATAAATTTTAATTGAGTCTAGTCTGAAGTAAAATTCACTGAACAGAAAAAGTGTTCATCAGTCTATATTGAATATTTTTAAATTTCATAATTTATCTGCGTACATCTATAGATTAATTATTAGGTTAGGCTACACAATCAATAAGATAAAAAAATCTATTTTTGACTTGCTCTTATCTCCCCGCAATATAATATTATATGATTTTAAAGAGAAACGCCGAATCCATCACGCCACATCCATCACGCCGAATGACTTGGTTCACGTTTAACCGATCATGCGGGGAGATCTGTTTATGATTTTGCCTTGGCATATGGTCTGACACAACTGGTTATTTCGCCTACGTGGATTTCAGATGTGGAGGATCATGCACCTTCCCTGCTGGACCTTATGCTGACCTCTCACCCGGACGGATATCAGATTTCCGTCGACACCACTTTAGGCTCCTTGGACCATTGTCTTGTCCAGAGTGTGGTGCCACTCACGATGAAATCGCAGTTGCATTCTGCAGGCTGCCGCCGTGTTTGGCACTATAGGTTAGCCGATTGGGATGGGATGCGGTCTTTCTTTGCATCCTACCCTTGAGGGGCGGGTTTGCTTCTCGTCGGACGATCCCAACCTTGTTGCGGATTCTAACGCTGATGTGGTATTTCATTGCATTGAACTTTTAATCCTTCCTCTATGGTGCCCATTGGAGGCAAATCTCAGCCATAGTTTGGTCGCTCCTGTAAAATAGCAGCATGCTAGAAGCAGGAGTGCTACCAATCCTGGGCTGACGCATCAGCGTCTCGGGATCACCAGCGCTCTAAAAAAGAAGTATAATTCAGCCTCTAGGTTCTTCAAAAGAGTCATTGCCAAGGCAAAGTCAGAGCACATAGCATAATTGGCGAGAAACTAGTTCGCCTTCCTTCTGAAACCCGTGCATTTTGGTCTCTCGCCAAGGCTGTGCAGGGGAATTTCTGTCAGCCATCTCTTCCATCTCTGCATAGGGAGGACGAATCACTGGCCCATGCCGCAAAGGAGAAAGCCGATCTGCCAGGCTTTTTCTTTGCATCCAACTTGAATCTAGGTGACGGGTCGAGTACGCCGCCCACCATCCCGCAGTGTGGGTGCTCCATGCCAGAAGTGCAGGTCATACAATGCTCGGTTCGCACTTTAGCACTCCTCTCCCTGGACATCCACAAGTCGAGTGGGCCTGACGGAATCCACCCAATTGTGCTGAGGACGTGTGCTCCAGATTTGGCACCGGTTTTAACGCGACTTTTCCGGTACTCCTACTCCCTAGGCGTAGTCCCGAAATCATGGAAGACGGCTTTCGTCCACGCGATCCTTAAAAAAGGCAACCGCTCGGACCCGTCCAACTACCGGCCTATCGTCATCACCTCCTTGTTCTCCAAAACAATGGAGTCTATTGTAAACTGCCAGCTCATGAGGTACCTTGAGGATCACCAGCTGATTAGTGATCGCCAATACGGTTTTTGCCGTGGTCTGTCAGCTGGTGATCTTCTGGTCTACTTAACTCACAGATGGGCGGAGGCAGTAGAGTCGAAGTTTTGGCTCAAAGCGCTTCTTTCGAAGCTCCCTTCCTGTGGGCTTCCCGAGAAATTGTGCGATTGGATCACCAGCTTTCTTGCAGATCGGAGCATCAACATTGTTGTAGACGGTGCAAGCTCCGATTACAAGCCTATTAATGCTGGTGTTCCACAAGGCTGTTTGCTATCGCCAACGCTGTTTCTTCTGCATAGTGTGACGGCCCAATATTATTATTAATAATTAAATTCAATATAAAGGGGCGTCAAAAATAGTCTTAAAAGTAATATATATATTAAGCAATTAAGTTAAATTAATAAACATAAAGTTAATATATTTCAGACATTATCCCAATAACATAGTAAATTAAAGGCAAAATTATTGTTTTTCGTAATAAATAAATTTAATTTTAAAAACTTGAAAAAAATATTTAAAATAAGATAAATAATAGAAATACAAGTCAAAAAATATTATAAAATTAAGTTAAATAACGTTTATAAGATAATTAGAAAATTTGTTAAAAATTGTTTAAGTCATGGGAGGTGTTCGTGTATAAAAGAAAATTTTTCAAGTTGTGGAAGGAGTCGTATAGTGAAATTTCTTAAGTGTGAAGAAGTTGTATTAAAGAAAATTTTCCTAAGTTATGGAAGGTGTTCGTATAATTTATGGAGGAAGCTGCAGTATGGGGTGGGGGGCCCACCCGAAGTACTGTAGCACAATGACTAGTCCTTATAGGATATGATACAAAAGCAATACTAAAGAAGGTCTCCATGATGAATTTGCATTAAAATAGTAGGGTCGTGGGTTCGAACCCTATATATTATTGACTTATGAAATTAAGGTCTATGATACAAAAGCAATACTATAGAAGGTCTCTATGATTAATATGCATTACAATAGTAGGGTCGTGGGTTCGAATCCTATATATGAATGACTTATGAAAGTAAGGTCTATGATACAAAAGCAATACTATAGATGGTCTTTATGATTAATATGCATTACAATAGTAGGGTCGTGGGTTCGAATCCTATATATACATGACTTATGAAAGTAAGGTCTATGATAAAAAAGCAATATTATAGGAGGTCTCCTTGATGCATAAGCATTGTATGGGGTGGTCGGGTGACTGACTGCTTCTAGTACTGTAGCAAAATGACTAGTCCTTATTAGGGACTTGAAAAGGAATATTATGGTGGCGTTAGTGTGTGCTTCACGAGCAATTGGTCCGAGATAAACTTGGACTCGCTAACCGATGTGTCCTAGAGATGTCATCTTAGTGCCGGTGGTAAGCGGGTTTGTTGTAGCAATACGGCTTTCCCGTGGACATCGCACACCCATACCGTTTGTGGGCGATGTCGTTGCACATAGCGATGTGTCGTCTATCTTTTGGATGGGGATGATGAGTGTGTATGGTAGCACTTTTAAGTGTAACAGGCATACTCAACTTCATGTCTTAGTGCATTAGCGCTATGATACGTGGAGTTTTGTCCACTGGCGTCTTAGTAGCGTGCTACTATGATACGTTGGTGATATTTTTTATATAACAACAATAAAAACTTTGTTACCAAAATCGATAGGAGTCATGTGGGTGTGTTGTGAGGGGGCACCACCCGTATGATAGTTGCATTGATGCTTACTGCTACTTGCGGTATTGAGTCTTGTGATGGATCTGCGGGTGTGCTGCGCCTGATTCGACGCATTCTTGTGGTTCTGGTCGATGGAGGTATACAATTAACATCTTAGTGCTAGTGGTAAGCTGGTTTGTTGTATCAATACGGCTTTCCCGTGGACATCGCACACCCATACCGTTTGTGGGCGACGTCGTTGCGCATAGCGATGTGTCGTCTATCTTTCGGATTGGGATGATGAGTGTGTTTGGTAGCACTTTTAAGTGTAACAGTCATACTCAACTTCATGTCTTAGTGCATTAGCGCTATGATACATGAAGTTTTGTCCACTGGCGTCTTAGTAGTGTGCTACTATGATACGTTGGTGATATTTTTTATATAACAACAATAAAAACTTTGTTACCAAAATCGATAGGAGTCATGTGGGTGTGTTGTGAGGGGGCGCCACCCGTATGATAGTTGCGTTGATGCTTACTGCTACTTGCGGTATTGCGTCTTGTGATGGATCTGCGGGTGTGCTGCGCCTGATTCGACGCATTCTTGTGGTTCTGGTCGATGGAGGTATACAATTAACATCTTAGTGCTGGTGGTAAGCGGGTTTGTTGTAGCAATACGGCTTTCCCGTGGACATCGCACACCCATACCGTTTGTGGGCGACGTCGTTGCGCATAGCGATGTGTCGTCTATCTTTCGGATTGGGATGATGAGTGTGTTTGGTAGCACTTTTAAGTGTAACAGGCATACTCAACTTCATGTCTTAGTGCATTAGCGCTATGATACGTGGAGTTTTGTTCATTGGCGTCTTAGTAGCGTGCTACTATGATACGTTGGTGATATTTTTTATATAACAACAATACCAACTTTGTTACCAAAGTCGATAAGAGTCATGTGGGTGTGTTGTGAGGGGGCGCCACCCGTATGATAGTTGCTTTGATGCTTACTGCTACTTGCGGTATTGCGTCTTGTGATGGATCTGCGGGTGTGCTGCGCCTGATTCGACGCTCTCTTGTGGTTCTGGTTGATGGAGGTATGCGGGTAATGATGTCTGCTGGGATGTATGGGGGGCCTTGGGATGGTGTAAGCCCGACGATAGTCGTATTGATGCTTGTTGCGTTCTGCAGCATTGCGTCTCTGCGATGGTTGTTTGGTGGGACGCTATTCTCAATGGCGCTCTCTGCGTCTTGGTTTGACTTACACCTAAGTAGCTTTGCCCAAGTCGGGTCCCTTCATTGCGGGGCTGCAGACTCTCTGCCCTCCAAGATGTTTTATATAACAACGTAATATTATATCTCTGTAACTTTCCCAACTTTCAATGATTGAAGGCAACTTGTTGGTGGGTGAGACAAACATGATCGAAAATGCATTTACTCAACGTCAGTGACACAAACCCTTTCTGATGGCGAATTATTACTCTTATCTTATAACTGCCTTTTGGCTATATCTGCCGTTGTATTGGTTGGTGGAGCATATGTGTCGACCTCATGCGGGTGGTAGCTGGCGGGAGGATCTGAGGAGACTCTCAAGGCTGCGGCCGAAAGCCGCACAACGTGGGACCCCATTCCCTTGAGGTGAGCGGTAGACTCATGACACGCTCTGCGGCTGGTAGCCGTGCTGATCATGCAATTGGTGGTGATGCCATACACTTACATCACGTCTGCAGGAGCGGCGGTCTGGCAGGTGGTGGCGCTCACGAGGGTTTACGGCCAGTGTGCCTATTTGCCTAAACCGTGTGACGTACATTCACTGTGACTGGATTCGTTCGTATTCTGTATGGCGTTTACACGCATTGACATGCGCGACTTCGGTCGATGTTTGTGCTTACGCACTAACAAGGGGCCAAGCCTCTTTTACTGGTTCGCCAGTTATTTTGCTGTGGACTACGGTCCAGTTCCCGAATTAGCGTTCCCTTCGGGGGGGAGTGCATCAAAATGGTTGGCACTCACCGTGCACGGCGTGTGTGGGGCCGTGTGCCTCCCCTACATATTTTTAAATAAATGTAGGAGAGCGAAGCCCTTGTATCGGGTATTTTGTATAAATATATTTTGAGCCTTTTCCGAGCGGGACGGTATAATTAATAATGTAAACCTGATGCAAGTGGAATAGGGACGTTTTATGTTCTTAACCTTTTTTCGAGCCCTGTCTTCGTGAACGGGGTTCACTTAGCTTATAAGGCACTACCAACAGCTTTCAATTGCTCTAGTGATTATTCATTCTTCCAAAAGACACCTAAAAGAACTAATTTACTAAACAAACACAACGTAAATAAGGGTCCTAACTAAGACGATCACGCCAAAATATTAAAACCGGCCTATTAATAAACCTTTTGAAAGATCATTTAGAAAGATCAAAACATATTTTATTTATCCTGGTCACATATATATAAGTTTTATTATAAAGGGGAACTAATTATATTCAATATCATACATATTTTATTTTTATATAGAGGAGGGGAGATCGTTACAATAGCAATGATAACTATTCATATAACAGCTCTGGTGATGCTCTGTACACCGGCCGTGCCAATATTTCTCGGGAAAACGTCTCCGAGTACCGGGACAAACTTGTATCTGAAGTCCCTTTTGTCGTATCTCCTCAGTTTCAAGGCACTACCCTTGTTGCCTCAGCCAGTATCGGAATCCTTGGCGTCGACATATCGAGTGACTTGCAGTTTAGTGGTCACTTGGAATCATCATCATCATTACAGCCCTTCACAAGTCCACTGCTGAACATAGGCCTCCCCCAAGTAATGCCACAAAGCACGGTCCTGAGCCACCTGCATCCATCGATGCACTCGAGAACCTTTCTTCCCCATCGGTTATCGGTTCTTCGAGCTATATGGCCGGCCCATTGCCACTTCAGCTTACTAATCCGTTGGGCTATGTCGGTCATTCTGGTTTTACTGCGGATATCCTCATTTCTGAGTCTATCACGCAGCGAAACTCCGAGCATAGCCCTCTCTATAGCTCGCTGAGCGACCTGGAGCGTCCTAATACGGCCAGCAGTGAAGGACCACGTCTCTGATCCGTAAGTCATCACTGGCAACACGCACTGGTTGTACATTTTAGTTTTCAGATATTGAGGTATACCAGACGAGAAGATGTGTCGTAATTTCTCGAACGCTGTCTTACACCTCTCTGCAGTTGGATAGGTTTCGAACTCTGGTTCTGTACTCGGATAGCCATCGTAGCCCTATTGTACAATCACTTCAGCACCTCGATATACTGACAGTCAACTTGGCACCGCTGAAGGGACTGTAGCACTGCCCAAATTTCGACGGAATCAAAGGCTTTCTCATAGTCCACATACGCCAGGCAAAGTGGCAGATTTTACTCTTCGGTCTTCTGTACAAACTGCCGCAGGGTATGTATGTGGTCTATGGTACTGAAGCCTTTTCGGATACCGGCTTGTTCGGGAGGCTGGAAGTCGTCGAGTCTGCGTGCGAGACGATTCGTAATAACTCTCGAAAACAGCACGTAGACGCGGCTCAGAAAGGAAATAGGTCTGTAGTTCTTCAAGAGAGCGTTGTCGCCTTTCTTAAAAAACAAGACCACCGCACTTCTGCTCCACGCCTCCGGAGTAGTGCCACCATAGAGGACGGAATTCAAGAGCTTCTGAAGGACTTCAAGGACCGGTGTTCCACCCGCTTTCAGAAGCTCCGCTGTAATTCCATCCTCGCCTAGGGCCCTGCTGTTTTTATGGTGCTGGAGAGCCATTCTAATCTCGCTCAGACTGACGTCCGGGATATCATCGGAATAGTGTCAGGTAAGACTTGCTCTTGTATCGTTACTCACACTTGGGTGTGGCTCCAACGATGATGTGTACAGCTGCCCATAGAACCTCTCAATCTCACTCAAAACCTCAGGTGTCCCGGAAACTATGCTGCCACACTCAGTCTTCAACTTTGACAGTTGGCTCTTTCTGGCAGACAGATCTCTGGCAAAGACTTTGGAGCCCTGGTTCCGCTCGATCACTTCTTTAATACGAGCAGTATTAAAGTTGCGTAAGTCTTGCCGCATGCATTTGGAGATCTGCTTGTTCAGTTGCCTGCATGCTGTCAAATCTGTTGACGATTGCAGCCTCATCTCCCGTCTAACAGCCATGAGATTAAGATTGTGATCGGAGAGTTTTTGTGTTCTTCTGCGGCGGGTCTTGCAGAACTTAGCTGCGACCACATGGACAGTTTCCACGAGCTTGTCATTCATATCGTCCACTGCATTGCATTCTTCTAGGCACTGAAAGCGGTTACGTAACTCGAGCTGAAAAGTTTTCGGGATTCTGGATTAGAGCACGAGGGGGGACGGAGCGTTGACTTCATTAGGCAAGACCTCTCCATTTTAACGTTTAGGTTCAGTGTGCCTCTAACCATTCGGTGATCGCTGCTGGTTTTCACCCTTGCGATCACTGAGACATCACTGTACAGTTGGCGTCTGATCGTCATAATGAAGTCAATCTCATTTTTGTCGAACTGTCGGGGCTCGACCAGGTCCACTTCCTGTGGGGCCGCTTCTGGAAGAAAGAGTTCATCAAAAAGAGTCCCTCTTTCTCCATAAAGTCAGCCAGCTGCTGGCCCCTACGGTTCCGTTGCCCTACTCCAAATTTCCCTAACTTCAGCTCAACGCCTTCTCTTGTGCCTAGTTTTGCGTTGAAGTCTTCCATCAACACCGTGTAGTGGGTTTTGGAGGAATGCATGGCTCTAGAGTTATCCTCATACATTTCCTCCACCTCCTCGTCGGGATGTGCCGAGGTTGGTGCGTAGACCTGTATGACCTTCAGCGAATACCGTTTGGTGATTCTGAGTATCAGGTACGCGACCCTCGTTGACACACTCCCGATGTTTACAACGTTTTCGACGAGAGACTTGTGGACGATAAATCCGACACCTTCCTTGGGACAGATGGTCGCCCTCCCGGTGATAGAACAAGTTGCCGGACTCGAGGATTACCGTGTCCTCCCCCTCTCTTCGGACCTCAGATAATCCAATAATATGCCAGCGCAACTTGTCTACCTCTTCTTCCAGCTCCAATATCTTCTCGTCTGTCCTCAGGGTGCGTACGTTATACGTTGCCAGGTCGAGTCGTCGTAGGTGGCAACCGAACCTCCACCGGAGATTCTTAGCACCCCTGCCCCGCCGTTACCATGGTCGCCACCGTAGCCAGGATTAGCGAGGCCGCCGGGGACTGGGGGCCTTTTATTTGTGTCGTTGCTCATGGGGGGATATTTGCCATAGTTGCCACGCTTGGCGAGCGGGTTGGCAACCGCAGTTTTCTATTATTTTATTGTTGTTATTAGAAAGATGCTGCTGCCCATCTCCTTTCTGTGTCCCTCTGTCGCCTCTTACGACACCCACAGGAAGATGTGGGGTAATGGATATTCTAAACCGCCACTACACGGCGGTCACTTGGAAGAGAAGGCCAAATTGGCCTCTAAAAAGCTTGGCGTGCTCAGCAGAGTGGGACTTTATTTCATTCGGCACACCACCTGTAACTTTACAAGGCGTAAGTTCGGCCGCACATGGAACACATCTCTTGGCTGGGGCTCCCCAGTATCAGCTCCTTCCACTTGACAGCATCCAACGCAGAGCGGCTCGAATCGTCGACGAGCGAGTGCTTACCGATCGGCTCGATTCACTGGCGCTGCGAAGAGATGTTGCATCTCTTTGCATTTTCTTTCGCATATATCATGGGGAGTGCTCTGAGGAATTGTTCGGATTAATCCCAGCTGCCAAATTTCGTGAACGCACTACGCGGCAAACGTCCCGATACCATCCACACCATCTGGATGCTTGGCGGTCCACCACTGTAGGTTTCAAAAGAAGTTTTCTTCCGCGTATAACCTCTCTATGGAATAGTTTACCACCGGCGATTTTTCCGGACCGATACGACCTGGGGACCTTCAAGAAAAGAGCTTAATCCTTTCTAAAGGGCCGGCAACGCACCTGCAATTCCCCTGGTGTTGCGGTTGATCATGGGCGGCGGTTAGTCACTTATTATCAGATGAGCCGCATGCTCGTTTGCCCCCTCTTCTATTAAAAAAAACTTCCAAATTATTTTGAACTGTTTTCTGACAATAACATTGAATAGAATAATTTTTGTGAAGTTGATTTAAAAGTATTTAATTTATGAATTCTAATTACAAAACCAAGTATTTCGAAATTTTACTTGCCATTTTATCTTGCCATATTTAACACATTTTGAAGCTTAAATCATTATCTTATGTCAGACGTAATTCATAATGCAATCTATTTTAAGATTCATAATATATAGTTTGGACGACGTCTTACTCGTATCACATACAAGTTTACTGCTGAAGGTAGCCTTATAGAACCCCACAAAATACGGTTCCGAGCCACCTGGGTTCATTTAATTTCTGATGTTACTACGTGTTAACCATGCAATGGGAACGTAAGGACATCCACTGCGCCGTATAATTATGTTTGAAAAGCGGAGAGTCAGGAGATGAGCAGTAACATTCTTCTCATAACAAATTATTAATATAAACTTTTGGCCAAACCACTTACCAAACTTGACAACTATGGCAAACTTTAATTTCGGAACTTATATCTAAACTCAATCAAGAACATACAGCGAAGTTTAAATAAAATATTCCTAAAACACCTTACTTGGTGGTAGGACTATTTTTCGGCATAGGACTCCGTCTATTTCTGCCACCAAACAATGTTCGCACTGCTGTGTTCCAGTCTGAAGAGTGACGAGAGACAATGTAATTACAGGCTGTAGCGTATACCAGCTTCTTCTTCTTCGTTTGAAGTTGGCTGTAGCTGTCCATAGATTTTAATTAGCCACTTGCCAATAGTGTTTTTATAGAGCAAGGACAACAATCAAGTGTATGCTCCACCTGATGGTAAGTGGGTGCTATGACCCATAGTTATATACATCTATCCTCGGCTATCTTCGACTGGGGGCCAAAATGCAAATGCGTTGTCACACCTAAACAATGAAAAGAAGGTGAAAATCGAACTTTTTTATCAAAAAAGTTTTATTAAAAAAAAGATACGCGTTATCTATCACATTTACTCTGTGTCCGTTTTTCACTAATTGATCAATATTTTTGTCATTTTTACTATCCCTACTATATATAGGTACATCCTAAACACATTAAACCAATACACTTGCTCAAACCACTCTCCTTGTAGTCTCTTCATCATCATCATCATCATCATTACAGCCCTTCACAAGTCTACTGCTGAATATAGGCCTCCCCCAAGTAATGCCTCCAAGCACGGTCCTGAGCCACCTGCATCCATCGAATTCCTGCATGTCTTACCAGGTCGTTACTCCATCTAGTGGGGGGCCGCCCTACACTACGCCTACCGGTACGAGGCTGCCACTCGAGAACCTTTCTTCCCCATCGGTTATCGGTTCTTCGAGCTATATGGCCGGCCCATTGCCACTTTAGCTTACTAATCCGTTGGGCTATGTCGGTCACTCTGGTTTTACTGCGGATATCCTCATTTCTGAGTCTATCACGCAGAGCAACTCCGAGCATAGCCCTCTCCATAGCTCGCTGAGCGACCTTGAGCGTCCTCATACAACCAGCAGTGAAGGACCACGTCTCTGATCCGTAAGTCATCACTGGCAACACGCACTGGTTGTACACTATAGTTTTCAGAGATTGAGGTATACCAGACGAGAAGACGTGTCGTAATTTCCCGAACGCTGCCCAGCCGAGTTGAATCCGTCGATTGACCTCTCGGTCGATGTTGGACTTACCTAGTCGGACTATTTGTCCCAGGTAAACGTACTCGTCAACAACTTCGAGAATAGTGCTCCCAACAACTACCGGCATAGGTGTGACATGGACATTGAACATAATCTTTGTTTTTTCCATGTTCATCTTAAGACCTATCCGTTGGGAGACACCGTTGAGGTCATTGAGCATAATGCTAAGGTCCTCCAGCGATTCTGCCATAAGGATTATATCGTCGGCAAATCGAAGGTGAGTGATGTACTCGCCATTGATGTTAATACCGTATCATTTCCAGTCCCGTAGCTTGAAAACGTCTTCCAACGCAGCGGTGAAGAGTTTCGGGGGTATAACGTCACCCTGTCTTACACTTCTCTGCATTTGGATAGGTTTCGAACTCTTGTTCTGTACTCGGATAGCCATCGTAACCCTACTGTACAAACACTTCAGCACTTCGATATACTGACAGTCAACTTGGCACCGCTGAAAGGACTGTAGCACCGCCCAAATTTCGACGGAATCAAAGGCTTTCTCATAGACCACATACGCCAGGCAAAGTGGCAGATTGTACTCTTCGGTATTCTGTACAATCTGCCGCATGGTATGTATGTGGTCTATGGTACTGAAGCCTTTTCGGAAACCGGCTTGTTCGGGAGGCTGGAATCTCTGCGTGCGAGACTCTCGAAAACAGCAGATAGACGTGGCTCAGAAGGGAAATCGGTCTGTAGTTATTCAAGAGAGTGTTGTCGCCTTTCTTAAAGAACAAGACCACCGCAATTCTGCTCCACGCCTCTGGAGTAGTGCCACCAAGGAGGACGGAATTAAAGAGCTTCTGAAAGACTTCAAGTACCGGTGTTCCACCCGCTTTCAGAAGCTCCGCTGTAATTCCATCCTCGCCTGAGGCCCTGCCGTTTTTAAGTTGCTGGAGAGCCATTCTAATCTCGCTTAGACCGACGTCCGGGATATCATCGGAATAGTATCGGATAAGACTTGCTCTTTCATCGTTAGTCACACTTGTGTGTGGCTCCAACGATGATATGTACAGCTGCCCATAGAACCTCTCAATCTCACTCAAAATTTCAGGTGTCCCGGAAAGGATGCTGCCACACTCAGTCTTCAGCTTTGACAGTTGGCTTTACTGCGAGATCTCTGGCAAAGACTTTGGAGCCCTGGTTCCGCTCGATCACTTCTTTAATACGAGCAGTATTAAAGTTGCGTAAGTCTCGCCGAATGCATTTGGATATCTGTCTGTTCAGTTGCCTGTATGCTGTCAAATCTGTTGACGATTGCAGCCTCACCTCCCGTCTAACAGCCATGAGATTAAGAGTGTGATCGGAGAGTTTTTCTGCGGCGGGTCTTGCAGAACTTAGCTCCGACCGCATGGACAGTTTCCACGAGCTTGTCATTCATATCGTCCACTGCATTGCATTCTTGTAGGCACTTAAAGCGGTTACGTAACTCGAGCTGAAAGTTTTCGGGATTCTGGATTAGAGCACGAGGGGGGACGGAGCTTTGATTTCATTAGACGAGACCTCTCTAACTTAACGGTTAGGTTCAGTGTACCTCTAACCATTCGGTGATCGCTGCCAGTTTTCACCCTTGCGATCACTGAGACATCACTCAACAGTTGGCGTCTGGTCGTCATAATGAAGTCAATCTCATTTTTTGTCGAACCGTCGGGGCTCGACCAGGTCCACTTCCTGTGGGGCCGCTTCTGGAAGAAAGAGTTCATCATAAAGAGTCCCTCTTTCTCCATAAAGTCGGCTAGCTGCTGGCCCCTTCGGTTCCGTTGCCCTACTCCAAATTTCCCTCACTTCAGCTCACCGTTTTCTCTTGTGCCTTGTTTTGCGTTGAAGTCTCCCATCAACACCGTGTAGTGGGTTTTGGAGGAATGCATGGTTTTGGAAATATCCTCATACATTTCCTCCACCTCCTCATTGGGATGTGCCGAGGTTGGTGCGTAAACCTGTATGACCTTCAGCGAATATCGTTTGGTGATTCTGATTATCAGGTAGGCTACCTTCGTCACACACTCCCAATCTTTACAACGTTGTTGAAGAGAGACTTGTGGACGATAAATCCGACACCTCCTTGGGACAGATGGTCGCCCTCCCGGTGACAGAACAAGTTGCCGGATTCGAGAATCACCGTGTCCTCCCTCTCTCTTCGGACCTCGGATAATCCTATAATATTCCAGCGCAACTTGTCTATCTCTTCTTCCAGCTCCAGGATCTTCTCGTCAGTCCTCAGGGTGCGTGCGTTAAATGTTGCCAGGTCGAGTCGTCGTAGGTGGCAACCAAACCTCCACCGGAGATTCTTAGCACCCCCTGCCCCGCCGTTACCATGGTTCGCCACCGTAGCCAGGAATAGCGGGGCTGCCGGGGACTGGGGTCCGTCTATTTGTGTAATTGTTCATGGGGGGTATATTGCCATAGTTGCCACGCTTGGCGAGCGGGTTGGCAACCGCAGTTTTTTTTGTCGTACTGTTGCTGTTATCTGGATGATGCTGCTGCCCATTTCCTGCCTGTTTCCCTCTGTCGCCTTTTATGACACCCACGGGAAGATATGGGGTAGTGGATATTCTTAACCGCCACTTAACGGCTTAGTCTCTTCACTCTCGCTTTAAGTGAGGTAATACATTCATTAATATAACGACTCAAATATAACTTGATCATGGGCGTATAATAAGCATTTTAACAGATAGGCTTAGACATCTCTAGACGTCTCTTCTCGACAAAGAACCAAAAACCAAATGCGTTTTCACTGAAGTTTTCAGCACAGAAAGGAAGGTGGACTTCGAGTTCTTTTTTTAATCTCATTTTTATAAAAAAAAGGAATGCGATTAAAATTGTCCAAAGAAAAAGCCAGGATTAGTTCGAAATTTATAGCACAGTGTCCTACCCTCGAGCTACTTTTTTTACATTATTTATTTTAAATCAAGTTCCTAAATTGTAATACCATGATTATTTTCAATGGATGCTGTAAGAAAAAATATAAAATTGATTGTATGTCTACCGATAAAATCTTCAACATTCTGAAAATGTATCAAGTTGGCAAAAACAATATACATTTCCGTCCCGCAAGTCCTTTTACTATGTCGTCACAAAAGTATCTACAATTTCGTCACGTAGAACACATCAATCGGTTTGCTCAGCTAGCCGCTTGTATTGCAACAATATATATCTGAAAGATTGGCAACATTTGTTACTGTTTTACAATGAAATTGATGCGTTTAAACGGAAGTTTCTTTTGTTCGTTGTTGTCCTCGTGAACAATCTTACGTTTACGTACAGATTGACGAGAATACTACTCACACTACTACATTAAAAATTACCATTTAACGTATTTTAACGCCTTTATTTTAATCTAAAAAAAATTAAAATTAAACGCGATAAAATCCGCAATATAAATATATAAATATATATATATATATATATATATATATATATATATATATATATATATATATATATATATATATATATTTAACGTTTCAGTAATAATAATATCATAAGTACTAGCTGTTACCCGCGGCTTCGCCTGCACGATCACTGGGAAATGAACTATCCATTGCTTTTTGAATTGAAAGAAAACTGAGTTTTATAGATTTGTCAGAGATGCAGCCATTAAAAGGAAACTGAGCAAAATTGATTCGTCAGCCTATTTAAATTTTTTTAAACGCAACGTATAGGAAAACATGAAAACAGCCTGTTTATTCCAGATGGAAATGGGATATTTTTTTAATTAAAGGAAACTGAGCGTAATTATCCGTCAGGGATGCAGACTTTTGAAAAGAAACTGAGCTAAATTGATTCGTCAGAGATGTAGTTTTCTGTATTGAAAGGAAACTGAGCCAAATAAAAGATCCTTTAGAGATGCAGCCTTTTGAGTTGAAAGAAAACTGAGCTTAATAGGTCCGTCAGAGGTGCAGCATTTGAAATTGAAAAAAGACTAAGCTAAATAGGAAATTTTGATCACAATATGGTTTGTACGATTATATCCGTATAATCTTCGCAAAATATCTTCCGACATGTACTCTTTATATTTGTCCCACAATTCATGTGCATTATTATTATTATTATGTGGGGTATCTATATAGTTTTCTCATCTGGTTGGTATGTATAAATATATAATTATAAATGAAAATGAAAAGATAAATATACATAAATATCAATAAAATAAAATAAATACAAAAATACATAAATAAATAAAAGCCCAACCACATGGAAGCCCTCGGCAGGGGAGACCAAACGGGCAAGGGTTAGGTGGAAAGGGAAAGAAACCGGCGGACGATGCGGGCAGTATCAAGGAGCACCGCCTTCTGCATTTGATCCCGGAGCGGTCCGTCACGGAGTCCCAGTCGCCTCAGATGACCAGAGAGGCTAACTGGGATTAGCCCATTCGCAGAGACGACTACAGGAATAATTTCGGTCGGCAGACCACCCCACATGTCGGTCACCTCGTAAGCACGGTCCAGATATTTTGATTGCTTATCTGTTTCGGCTTTTACGAGGTTCTCGTCATACAGGATGGTAATATCGACCAAAAATATGCTTGACTGTGCCCGGTCCATCAGCACAATATCAGGCTTATTCGCAAGAATAGTCCTGTCTGTGATGATGGCCCGGTCCCAGTAGAGCCTGGCGCGGTCATTTTCGAGCACGGCTTCCGGCAGTACTTGTAATACGGCAATTTCCGGTCCACGAGACCGTATTTCAGAGCGAGCTCCTAGTGTAGAATTCTGGCTACTAGGTTGTGCCTGTGCAAGTACTCAGAGTTAGATAGCGCCCAAAAACCGGATATGACATGCCTAAGTGACTCACCGGGATGGCGACAAGCTCGACAGACGTCGACGGTGCCATCCTTTAGGATGTATCTTCGATAGTTGTTGGTCTTAATAACCTGATCCTGTATTGCACAGGCAAAACCCTCGGTTTCCCCGAAGAGGTCACCGAAACGTAGCTAGTTGAGGGAGGCGCCTGTATCTACGAAGGGCTCATGAAGAGGCCTATAGTACCTCCCGTGGAACTCCTTCTCCTTCCATACGGTTTATTATTTTTTTTTTGTTTATTGCTCGAGATAAACTCGGTATTTTCCAAGCCCCCGCCCGTGAACCTTAGGGATTATTATTATTATTATTATTATTAGATAGCCCGCAAGATGATATGAGAGTTGCATGAAAGATCCCTAATTTTGGCTGGTGACTGGCACTGCACAGCTTCCTCCATGGTTTCATCCCAGTGATTATCGTTTTCTAAAAGATGCAGAACTTCACATGCTTCTCTATAAGTTGCGCATTCCTGACCGTTGACAGTTTTAAGGTCTTTATATCCTGTAGGACCCCGAACATGTTGCAGCAGCAATCGTAAACAGAAACTTTCAAAATTAGTTAGGTGGACGGGACGGTATACACACGACCAAGGGCATCTGATGACTTTACCGGACCAATTTGCAACAGGCGCGCCTTGAATACGGCGTTTCCACTCCTTCCTAGATGTGTTCCAAGTATAATAGCGGGGGACTTCAGAATATAACAACGTTTTCGCAAAGGGGTCGGTTTGACAAAGTTCAAAGAAGGCTGTTTGTTAGTGTAGTTTTTGGCGGTGATGCAATTCTTTCTTGGAAATTTCTTTCGGTGAAATATATACGCTCTCCATTTTCTAAGTGCACAGCAAGGTGAGTACCTGTTCGGTGCCTTTCGTGTAAAGGGAAGCCAAGGAGACGCCATGTTGCCTCGTTACTGCTGACATAACGCCCTGCTTGAAAGGTCTGTACTTCATTAACGGGATTTGCCTCACCCTCACTCCTGAGATTAAATATTGCTTGGTCGCTTCCTTTACTTATGTACTTACAGATATACTTGATTGCGAGGACAGAGCTACATGTTTTTACATTAATATGGGCATTAAACATTTTACATAGAATGGGCGAATACGGGACAATCCAGCTGTTATCTATGGTTTCGAACGCTCCAGAGCGAGATTTGATTGTAATTTTCCTACCACCATCTTCGGGAGCTCTGCGTCTTTATAAAGGGTAGTCATTGTCATTGTGCACTGTTTCTTTTAATAGCTGTTTAGATAATTTCTTTGTACATTTTCGTTCTTTCATACATGGTGATATTGAATTTCGTGCTCCACATGGACCGTGAATCATATTTCGGACGATGGTATCATACAGTTCTTTATCTTGCTCAGGATCCGTAATCTCGGCGCTTATTTTGTCTTCTATTTGGCTGGGTCGCAACTTCTCTTTAAGCCATATTGGAATATGGGCATGCGGTAATCCTCTTTTTTTGCCGTTCAATAGAATATATGAAGCACTGCACGTTTCCGAAAATTTTCCCTTTGTTAATTATATACATTAATTTTTGTACTTTAAATCAAAATACTCTAACAACTAAATCGTGTCTGTCAGTACTATTTTGGCCCGGCATTAGCTCCTCGGTTATTTCTTTCCATGTGGGATTGCAAGTAAAAGTAACAAAAAGATCAGGTCTTCCGTAAGTTCGTACATAGGCGAATGCGTCTGTACTCATGTAGGTAGCGGGGACTGTTAACGAATGATGAGGGCAGAATTACCATTTTACCTAAATCTCTGGGGTTTACATTGGCGTCGCTAGAAATTGCATCTTGTAAATGTATATAATTCTCAACGCGTAGCTTTTTTGATTTAAAGATATATAACGGAGACGTTCACTTTCTACCTTCACATACATGTCTACCAAAAATTGATGAAATAATTTTCTACACCGGGCTAAGAGGTTAAAATCATTTTCTTGCAACATCATATGATACGCATAAAAATCCATATATGATACTTTTTTGTTCGGAGTAGGCTCCTTTATGACCGGGTTAATGAGTGGAATTTGAAAATGATAACCCTCTTGTCCTTTGAAGTAAATGAATGGGTATTGCAGAGCGTCATAAAACTGTGTGTATCGGCTACCCGTTGCAACGTATCATCACGTGCTCACAAGATAATGTCTCGTGAAGAAAATTGATCACCACTAATTACGGCTGCTATTTCGTTTATCAAAGGTGCATCGTAGCGCCTTTTATGCTCTCCTCGAGGGCTCCCATCTGCGTGAATGACGACTTCATAATCCTCTTCAGGTAGGTTTTCTAAAGCAGTTTTAAACGTTTTGACTAAAATGTTACGTTCATGCAAGAATCTTTGAATTTTGAACACTGTGTCTCTTTCAACTCCGTGGATAAATTGGCAGCGACGGTCTACCTCAATTTCTTCGTCATCCATAAAATATACTTGTAAAAATTTATGCCGTTCGTTTTCAGCTGGAAAAAGTGAACCTATTCTTTGATAAATTTGCTCTTGCATCGTAAATGTAGGCGAAAATCCCGGCACTATTATTTCCCGGCCAACTCCGAAGGACGTCATTTGAAAGCATGAGTTATATTTCCGGATCCTGTTTAAAAAGCACCGTGACTCATTAGCATCATATAAAAAGAGAGTTTTTAAAGGTTCATCTGGTTCCCCGAAGTAACGGAAGAGACACTTTGCCATTGGAACAGCACATGCCTGCGGTCTCATCTTCCTATTTTAAAGCGCTGCAAAATCGACACGCCTTGTTCATCAGTCCGATAACAACTAACCTGTGATTTTTATAATCAATCAACGGATCATAATTCAATGCTGCGTCATTAAAAACCGACCAATTGTTTATATGTAAATTTTGTCTAAGTTCAGCTTCGAGCTGTGCATTTGCATCTCTTCGCGCCTGTGTCTGTTCTGGTGTTTCAGATACCCTTATAGTAGTTTGACGTTCAGATTCCTCAATGAGACTGTGTTGAGTTTCATCAGGTGTTAAGACGGCTGCTCTTAAGACGGCCTGACGTTCCGCTTGTTCGAATAACCTTTGCTGACTTTGAGCAGGTGTTTCAGTAGCTCTTAAAGTAGATTGACGCTCTGCCTGTTCAAGACACCTTTTCTGACTTTGATCAGGTGTTTCAGTAACTCTTAAAGTAGCTTGACGCTCTGCCTGTTCAAGACGCCTTTGCTGACTTTGAGCAGGTGTTTCAGTAGCTCTTAAAGTAGCTTGACGCTCTGCCTGTTCAAGACGCCTTCGCTGACATTGAGAAGGTGTTTCAGAAGCTCTTAAAATAGCTTGACGCTCTGCCTATTCAAGACGCCTTTCCTGACTTTGAGAAAGTGTTTGGGAAACTCTTAAAGCAGCCTGACGCTCTGTCTGTTCAAGACGCATTTGCTGACGTTGAGAAAGTGTCTCAGATGCTCTAAAAGCAGCCTGACGCTCTGCTTGTTCTTGCCTTCTCAGTTCAGTATCTTCTAAAGATTCTAGCGATCGAGCTAATCTTGTCGCTTGTCTTTGAGAAGATACTCTTGAACGGCTGGACGTACGTTTACGAGGCATTATGAAGTAACAAAAAACCTATTTTTAAAAAAAAACGTTATATTAATACCTAAAAGGAATTAAATTTCCTTTTAAATATTTTTTATAAGCAAATCCAAAATATCTAAAAGCAATAATATTAATATTTTTATAAAATCAAAACAAGAAAACTAATTCAATACACAACACGAATCCAAAAACGATAGCCAAAAAATAGAATCAACTTAAACCAAAACACAAAACAAATCACAGAAAACCGAAATCGAAAGCAGTAGTCAATATAAATATAACCAACGAAAAAAGAAGTGAGTGTATAGGTACCGTATACACTATCTATACTATTAATATTCCTTTTAAATATTGTTAAGCAACCTAAAACAACGAAAATCAATTAACGATTCTAAATAAAAAAAATCCAGAGTCTAAATATGTATAAAGGAATACCAACCAAATTAACAAAACCGATCCAGGAAAATACACAAATCCGAAAATGAAAGCCAATATAAATCCATTCAACCCTAACCAAATCACAAAGCAAATTATAAACAACCGAAATCGAAAGCAGGAAGTCGAATAAGCTACGAAATAGAAACAATTTAAGCGTATAGGTACCTTATGCACTATAAGTTGACGCGCGGCTCAACGGCGGGAGTTAAGTACATGTCAGGAAACATTTCGTTGCCGCGTTTTAAAAACCTAGTAACGACATCTAGCGGAATCAATTTAAACTATGTACACGTTAGTTAATAAGGACTCTGAAAAAATATTTTTCTTATAATTTTGCACAATTTTTCTTATTGTAATACCGATTCATTCATAACCACTTATAATAACTTTATTCATTTCCGTTAAATAAATATTACTAAGACTTATTAGTAAGGCTTACTAAGAACTGTTTCTACCACAGCTAAGTAATAGTCAAGGGTGAAAGCGTGACAGGTGGTGATAGTATTTCTGATCCATACTTATAATCACGCCTGTAACCCTTGCGGGGTAGGCACAGCATCAACGGATTACTTAATATCGTCTGCGAGGTTATCGCCTATCCTCTGAAATACAATGCACAAAAAAGTTGAAGAAAATCATCTGGTGAATTTTATGTTTTTTTATCGCTCTCTTCCCGGTCCTGCGTGGAAAAATACAGATCCATACATTTTTTTATCTTAATTTTGGTAAAAAGACATAATAATCCAGATATTCTGACCTTCTGTGTTCATCCATCGTACCGTCGTCCGTCTTGTAGAATCACGGTGGTGCCACCTAGCTGAATTTAATTTTGCAACATATTCGATTTTCCCACGGGAATGATATGTTTTTCCGCTGAAAAATGTAGCCTATATCACTCTACAGCCACTGAACTATCCCCATTTAAAATATCATGCCATGCCGACGCTCTTTTGCGACGTGAAAGAAGGACAAACAAACAAACAAACACACGTTCGCATTTATAATATTAGTATGGATTCTTCACACTTGTTTTGCTCTTTTAATATCATCATCTTCATCGTTATTACAGCTCTTCACAATTTCACTGCTGAACATAGGCCTCCCCCAAGGAATGCCACAAAGCACGGTCCTTTGCCACCCGCATCCATCGACTTTCCGCATGTCTTACAAGGTCATAACTCTATCTATCTGGGGGCTCACCCAATGCTTAACCTACCGGTACGAGGCTGCCACTCGCAAACCTTAGTTACCTATCGGTTGTCAGTTCTCCGAGCCCGTTCTACTTCATTGTACCATTTGCTCATTGCTCATTGTAATTACTTGTAGATCTGAAACGTTGTTTTTCACTGCTGGTCGTATGAAGAAGCTTTTTTTTTGCACACGATGCGTTGCGGCGCAGCACCGCTAAGATTTTACCGTATCCGCGGGCACACGAGCGGTGCGACGCCGCAAAGTTGTTATGTCGCAGCGGCAGTATCAGCACTCCTTTAGTTGGACTTGGACAGTCTGAGAGACAGTACTGGATTATTCCCATTATTGCAGTAATGAACAGTGATGGACAGTTTTTTCTCCAAGAATATAAAGAGTTGCTGTTATATGAAAAGAGGTTTTACAATTTCTTTCGAATCAAGTTTCTAATGTTTATTGTAAATCTTTGGAATCACATATACGGAAACGGTATACTAACATGAGGAATCCAGTAGAGCCAATATAAATGCTGGGCATCGCTTTGAGGTAAGTAATAAAAATTATTTTCTGTTAATAATTATACTTTTAAATTTTCAAATGATCAAAAAAGGAAATCTTAATAATTATAAATAATTTTCTTAATATTAATCTTGAGAAATCTTAATTAGAAATTCGCAAAATCGTATTCTACGCTTTCTTGAGATGTTTCACCTGGAGATGTCAATGAATTATAATCTGAGTTTTAAGTCTGTTGGAGTGTATGTTTTACTTCTGTAACTTCTTGTATGACACCCGTGTGATGAATGTTGTTGAGAAATTTGTTCAAACCTATATGATGATCATTGAGTCATACCAAATTTCAGTGATAGTTTGCAACACTTTGCTTTGGAAGGTGAGAGTTTGAAGGTTTATGAAATCTTGAATTGATGGCAAAATACTCTAAAAATGACAAGGCGGTCGTCGAGCTCCTTAAGAGCTTTTAATGCTTCCTTTTCGAAAGCATCAGCTTGCATAATTCTTTTGCGAGTGATCGGAACACAACGTGAAGACTCCGCTTCAATATCACTTGTAGAATCGATGTTAGTTTCTCCACTACATCTTAGCTACGATCTGTCTCATTTTATGCCACTTTTGTTAAAAATAGAAAATTATTTTTAAAATGATATTTTTTCAGTTTTTTAGCGCCTGAACCAGATTTAGAAGCCTATTTTAAATTTTTCAAATACTTATAGAAATTATATTTGATTCTTCTCTATTTTTTGACTATATCATTACCTGAAAATAAAATATTAAATCATTTTTACATTAAGATTAGATGAGATTTCATTATTTAAATAAACGTTTTTGTTACAGGTACCTAGGAAGTGGGAATTTACTACAAGATTTGGAATACAAATTCAAACGGGGAAAATCTACGATTAGATATATGATTAGGAGAGCTTGTCGTGCTATATGGAAAAATCTTTTTCGATACTATATTCCCGAAATAAGAACAAAAAGGCTCAAAAATATTGCATCTATTTCCGATTTAAGGATGAATTTTCCTCACTGCATCGGTGCCCTCGATGGGAACCACATTCGCATGCGCAATCCGGCTAATAGTGGCTCACTTTTTTTAATTACAAAACCTTTTTCTCCATAGTGTTGTTAGCTGTTGTGGACTCAAACTACAAATTTAATTTTATCGAAATTGACGCATACAGTATGTTTATGACATAGACTTATACGCCAGTATATTCTAAGTCTATGGTTTATGAAGAAACCATATTTTTGTTATTTTAAAAAGTTTTAGTTTTTTTTTTTGATAGATGAAGTTGACGTTGACGTGTTAGTTTTTGTTTTAATAAGGCACTGAAAATATAGTTCAAAAATATAGACTAGCTTAGATCATACACTGTTGTGGATTGTTTTATTTACCGATAACCCTTCTAGTGTATCAGCAGGACAACAGGATAACTAGTGCAACTAGTAAACATTGGTCCATCGACCCTGGATATCAGACCCAGAATAGTCTGAAATTTTTGTTAGTTAGTGGTGCCAGGTTTAGACCGCACTCCATAGTACTCGCAGTGGATTGCTGCGGCAAGAAAACCGGGCACCCTGCAGAAGCAGTAACAGCTTTGTCCAGTAAGGTGGAGAAACTCATCTGCATCGGGAGTGTTAATTCAACGTGACGCCACAGAGGATGCCGTCATTAGTACATCTAGCAGCCGGGTGTCAAAGTTCAAGGCGACGCCGAAGGGGGGCGCCACAAGTAAAATATCAGTACCTGTGTTTGTGTGAGTGAAGTGCAAACGTGAGTACAATTTAATTATTTTCGTAGGAGCCGTGACAATTTCTTAGTTATTTGATTATTAATTAGTGACGAGTACTGCAGACAATATTTGCCAAGTAATTTTGTACTTTTTTTCACAGAAAATTTTAACTTTAAAATTGTGCATGTTTAATTGTGCATGCATAATGAATCATCTATTAAAAATTTTAATACTAAATATTAAATTATATACCAAAACACTGATCTATCATCTGTTTACAACAGTTTTTTCTCTACGTGGTAGAGCCATGCTGCAGTTATATTAGTAGTATAGTTGTAGCACGAATGGGTCGGCTCGACCGGGGAAGGACCACGCTCTCACAGAATACCAGCGTGAAATAGTAGCTTAATGCTGCTGTATTTCGTATGGTGAGTGTAGAGAACCGGAGACCCTTTTTACTGAAAATGAGGCATTCCATCTCAGTCCTCACGGGTGACAACGCATCTGCATTTTGATTTGTAATGGAAGATAGATGTAGATGTCTATGGGCCGCAGCAACCACTTACCATCAGGTGGACTGTGTGCTCGTTTGTCAGCCTATTCTATAAAAAAAAAAGTTTTGCAGAAAAAATAACGAACAAGTGTTCAGAATTTGAGGTTTGCGAATCAGGTTGGACTATTGAGGCAATAAGACACTTAGAATTAAGTATTGCAAAATATAATCCGTTAAGATTTGGTTCGTATATACCGTTACCTGAAAAATTACGTAAGACAAAATCAAGCTTAAATTTAAAAAAACAATGATAAACACTGCTTTCCTTTGGAGTATTTTAGCTCATTTGTATCCAACTACAAGTAATCCTAATAGAATGAATTCATACCCTCATTACTCAGAAGTTTTAATAACAGATAATATGTTATTTCCTCCAAGTTTTAATGATATTAATTTATTCGAGGAAATGACTCCTAATGTGAGCGTTAATATTTACGGTATAGATAAAAAAAATAATGTGACCGGGCCGCTGTATAAAACTTTGAAAAGAAAGACAAAGAATGTTAACTTACTTTACTTAAATAAAAATAATAAATATCATTTTTGTTTGATAAAAAGGTTTAAAAAACTCGTACACAATTAATCAACTAAGCATAAATCTAAAATACATTTATGTGAAGAATGTTTTTTACATTTTAACACTGCAGAAAAACTTGAAAATACTACACTTTCTTTTTCAAACTATGAAAAGACTCAAAGAATTCCTATTGTAATATACGGCGACTTTGAGAGTTTATTACATGAGTATTCAGACAAAAACAAAACAAGGTATGTGGAAAATATTCAAACCCGTGAGGATAGTTGTTTTACATATTATATATTTTGTGATTCTAAGCCCGAACTCAATAAATTAGTTTCCTATCGAGGGTCAAGGTGTGCAAAAAAATTTATTGAATCAAATGAGTAAAGATGTTAAACGGTTACTTAAATTACTTTCAAATAATACACCTCCGGCAATCGGTGAAACGAGACGAGACTGTCTGAATAATGTAAAGGAATGTCATTTGTGTAAAAAAATATTTAGTAATACAGATATCATAGTTGCAGATCATGATCACTTTACTGGAAAATACAGAGGACCTGCTCATAACGAATGTAATTTAAAAGCTAAGACATGTTCATTCATACCTATAATATTTCACAACCTTTCTGGTTATGATTGCCATTTATTTATAAAGGAACTTTCAACCATTTGTGGTCGTATAAATCTAATACCCAGAAACAAAGAAAATTTTATTTCATTTACTAAGTTTATTCCAATAGAAAATAATAATAATAGGAACTCAGTTCAGTTGAAATTTATTGACTCTTTCAACTTTTTGAGCTCGAGCTTAGATAATTTAGTGAAAACGATGGAAGCGAAAGATTTTATAAATTTACGTAGTTTTTTGAAGATAGCTATTTATTTAATTTAGTTCGAAAGAAAGGTATCTACTGTTATGACTATATAGATTCGTGGGATCGGTATGAAGAAAATCAATTACCAGAGCAATCGAAATTTTTCAATCATCTTACTTCTAAATCTGTTTCAGATGAAGATTACAGTCATGCATTGAAGGTATGGAATGATTTTAAAATCCGTAACTTAGGTGAATACACCGATTTGTATTTAAAATGTGACGTATTACTGTTGTGTGATGTTTTTGAAAAATTTCGAGCTATGAGTTTAAAACATTATAGTCTTGACCCATGTTACTATGTCTCACCCCCATCATTAAGTTGGGATGCTATGTTATTTCATACGAACATACAATTAGTATTTACTTTCAGATATTGAAATGTACCAATTTTAGAGAAAGGAATTCGCGGTGGTCTTGCTCAATGTTCTCTAAGATATGCAAAAGCAAACAATAAGTACATGTCCTATTATGACAGCAAGGATAAAAACAATTTTTTAGTTTATCTTGATTGTGTAAATTTATATGGGTTTGCTATGATGCAAAAGTTACCAACGGGGGAACTTTAAATTTCTAAGTGAAAAAGAAATTAATCAATTTGATATAATGAGTGTTCCTGATGGTAGTGATATTGGGTATATTCTTGAAGTAGATTTGCACTATCTAATTGAAATTCATGAAGATCATTCAGATTTACCATTTGCAGCTGAAAAGTTTGTTCCGCCAGGAAGAAAACATAAAAAATGTATAGCTAGTTTGTACGATAAATGTCAATATGTTATTCATATCAGCATTTAAAAGAATGTTTACGTTATGAACTCATTTTGCTCAAACTTTATAGGATATTTTCATTTAGTCAAAATGCATTTTAGCACCATATATTTTATTAAATACAGCACTTAGACAAAACGCTGCTTCAGACTTTGAAAGAGATTTTTTTTAAAAACAAAACAAAATTTTTTGGTAAGACAATATAGAATAAACAAAAACAAGTTGATGTAAAATTGGTTAATGTATGGAAAGATATATCCAATAAGACTAATAAACTATGTGGAGCTGAAAAATATGTAAGTGCTCCTACTTTTAAAAATTTGTCAATAATTATCGATTCGTTAGTAGCAATCCAGTTAGAACTAACAAAAGTTATCTTTGATCGCCCAATTTACATTGGGTTTTCAATTCTGGATTTAGCTAAGAGTCATTTATATCATTTTCATTACTCTATAATGAAACGCATGTTTAAAAATTCGTTGCAACTCTGTTATAGTGATATTGATAGTCTGCTGTATAAATACAAATGGTTTTTAAGAAGACATGAAAAAAAATATAAAATATTTTCATACAAGTAATTTCAAAAACGATCAGTATGATATTCCCAAAGTAAATTGTAAAGTTTCAGGGTTTTTCAAAGACGAAATAGGTGGTGATATAATAACTGAATTTGTTGGTTTAGGAGGGAAATTATATTGTATTGATTCTAAAACAACTTCAATAAGGAAAGCTAAGGGTATTAAAAAATCTGTTACTAAAAATCTTAATATTGAAAAATATAAACGAGCGTTATGGTCTAATGAAAACTTTAGAAAGAGTATGTGTATGATTAGATCAAAGAATCATCAAATATTTACTCAAAAAGTTGATAAACTTGTACTTAATAGAGATGATGACAAGAGACAAATTATGGCAGATGGTTAAAATACGTTACCGTGGGGACACTATAAAACTATATTTTAATAAATTTGAATGTAAAACTATGTAATACTACTACTATGTACTGTATAAGTAAGTAAGAGTTAAATGTATAGCTTAAGTTACATGTAATATCATGTTTAAAACTTTATATTTATAAATATTTAGTTTTAATAAATACATTCGTTGTAACAATAAATGTCTTTTTCTTTTTTCTCTACACATTTGAATAACAGTGATACATAATAAAACAACAATTAAATTCAATGTATAACTTTTATTATATTTTACAAGCTACATTACTTAAATTACTAGTTCTCACATAATTTTCACCTATTTTTTATAAGAAAATTTGTAGCATCTAACACTTCATCATACATTGAATCCACAACATATTGAACACTTATTAATTAGCACAAAGATCGTGGATGACATTTCTTGCTCGTTAAGCTCGCAAATAATGATTTTAATCAAACGATGACCTCGTTTATCTTTATCTCGGCGGATAATGTATGATGATGATGATAATTCTTGAGAACGGTTTCTCTTCCTGTAACATTTCTTTGATTTTGTTGGCATTTTGATGGCATCATTTGCTCTTCATTAATAGCTATTCTATTTGGTGGTAAATCGTGAAGCTGCTCCTTTAGGTTGTAATAATTTTGTGTAAATTTATCCACATCCTGTGCATAATAATACGGATTAGTGATGGGATTAGAATCATTGTGTTCCTCAGTGTTGGCCATGATCTACGATTATCAAAAACAAGTATGAAGTCAAAAGAGGTAATGGCGGCTAAATTTCTAAATAGGAAAAAAAATATTAAACTCACTAATATAGATGATATTTGACGAACGTTGTAATCAAAGTGCACTCGCTATGAGAATAAAACAATAATGAAACAATTGAGGGAGGGCGGGAGGCGCTCTTCAATCCAGGTAAGACACGTCGTTTTATTTAGTTAGCTGTTTGTTGCAAATTAATTAATATCTTTATTATAAACTTTGAAAGATGAAGAATGTGAGTTAAGAATGGGCGAGTTAACCGTCAAATGCCTTTTGTATGCCAATGATCAAGTCATATTTGCGTCATCGGCGGCTGAGTTGCAAATGATGGTTACATTAATGAACTGGAAATTAAAAGAAAGGGGAATGAAAGTGAACGCAAGTAAGACGAAAGTGATGGTTTTTGAAAGAGAAGAAAGAAAAACGGTATGTGAAATAAGAATAAAAGGAGAGTTAATTGAGCAAGTGGATGAGTTTGTGCATTTGGGATGTGTATTTAGCAGGGATGGTAGATATGATAGGGATATAGAACGACGAGTAAATGCAGGGAATAGAGTGAATGGGGCACTACACTCTATTATGAAGAACCAGAATGTGTCCAAAAAGGCACGTATGGTAATTCATAATGCTGTGTTAGTCCCTACTTTAATGTATGGTAGTGAAAGCTGGGTGTGGCAGAAGAAGCAGGAAAGTAGAATAAATGCTGTAGAAATGCGGTCTTTAAGGAGTACGCTAGGGTTGAATCTGTATGACAGGGTGAGAAATTGCGTGATACGAGATAAATGTGTATGCAAGATGATGTTGTGACCAGGATTAAGAAAGGAATGCTTCGGTGGTTTGGTCATGTAGAAAGAATGAATGAGGAAAGAGTAAAAAGCAAATTATGGTGCGGGAAGGGACGCCCTAGAAAAAAGTTTATCGACCAAATTGGCGATATTTTGAAAAGAGGGGCCACGTTAAAAGTACCCTTAACCGACGTGCATGTATGCGTAGATATATGGATGTAAAGGAGGCGAAAGAGGTATGTCAGGATCGTGCCAAATAGAAGTCCATAGTCTCTGCCCTTTGGATGACGGGCGTGAGTGTTTATATACTTTATTATAATAGATTTCCGGAAAGTAACGACTGATTCTATCAATTACATTAGCATAAGCCTAGCTTCGCGCACCTGACCATAAACAGAAGAAATTATAGATGTTTTATATTGATACGATAGATTTTGCTAATGAGGTAATAATAACTCTAGTTGGGCAAGTAATAGGAGCTAACACTATATTAGGTATAACTATCCAAAAAAAAAACGTTTATTAGCACTAACTACAATGATGTTAGGCTAAACAAGTTGTATTATTAGAAATTAATCATATAGATGCGTCAATACCAGCAGTATCTCGCCAACGCTCTGAATTTAATGCTCAGTAACTCAACTGGAAATGGAAGTACACTTAGTCCCAAAGGATAGATCTGTGAGTATGTAGACGTTAATTTGGTTAAACTAAAAATTTTGTACCTCTACTGGTGAGAATTGGGGTCTTCAGCGGCATGTAGCCCGAGCGAAGCGAGAGCAAGTGAAGCAGAAGCCCCAATTCTCACCTACTTGCAGTTTTCCTCACGATGTTTTCCTTCACCGCCGAGCACGTGGTGAATCAGCACTTAAAATTACAATTAACAATTTCATTGGTGCCGGGGGGGATCGAACCCGGTTTGCTCGCGTATTGTGAAATTTACAGCGAGCGCTAACCATCTGAGCTACCACAGCTCTTCAAATAATGAAAGTTTAAAATACCACACTAGAAAAATAAGTGTAAACTGTACACAGTTCAAAGAAAATATTCTAAAGAAATTCTGGGAGATAGAAGAACAAGTTAGTACAAAGAAAATACTTAACCCAGACGAGCATAAATGTGAATAATTTTATATTAAAACTACTAATAGGGATGATAGAAGCAGATACATTGTACGTTTACCATTTCGAGACGAAGATCTTGCATTCAAGGGCGGAAGTTAACGTGACATAGCTGAAACAAGATTTAAACTATTAGAAGGAAGATTTAATAGGGATACAAATTTAAAAGAAAAGTATATAGAAGAAATAAATGAATACTTACAATTAGGACACATGAGATCTGTAAAGTAAGATGATAATAAGAAAGATGAAGCGGTTTACTTACCTCACCACGCGTTGATAAGGAACGACAAAATCACAACGAAAGTTCGTGTAGTTTTCAACGCCTCTGAGACAAACAAACAGGGATTTCCTCTCAATGACAATTTTAAGTTAGATATATAGGTTAGAACAAAGCTGCAAGTAAACTTGAGACACACAGTTCTTAGAGGGAGAGTACACGCCATTAGTATTGTGGCGGGCATAATTAAAATGTACCGCCAAGTCAGAATAGCAGATGAGGATGCTATCTTCCAGAAGATACTTTGGCGAGAAGGTCCCGAAAAACCACTTAGGGATCATGAGTTGGTAACAGCGACCTTTGGAACAGCTTCTGCACCATATCATGCAGTTAGATCACTCCATCAGGTTGCAAATGACAAAGGAGATAAGTACCCACTTGCAGCTGATAGAGTTTTGAATTCTTTTTATATGGATGATTTGATGGTGGGAAGTAATAGAGTCGAAGAGGGAGTAGAAATCTGTAAACAAATGATAGATTTATTAGAAAGAGGAGGAGTTGCCTTGCAGTAGTGGAATAGTAACAATAATCAACTATTAGATAGAATACGTTTAATACATGCAAGTGAAGTATGTGGTGGTACAGCAAACAGGTCAAATAAACATAAAAAATGGGTATTCTGATAATTAGGACAAGGAAGACATAGGAGTTAAGGAAAAAGATGTAGATAATAAGTACAAAGGGAACATAGGAGTTAAGGGAAAATAAATAAATAATAAGGACATAGAAATTAAGCTAGATTGTACTACAAAATTTTGGGACTTACCTGGAACCGCCACGAAGACTGCTTTCAGTACTCGGTAAATGTTCCATCGCTGACAATCGCGCTTGTAACAAAAAGACTAATAATATCAGATATAGCTCGTTTGTTCAACCCATTAGCATGGTTTACAACTAGTGTGGTATTAGCAAAGATGTTCATACAAAAATTATGGCTCTTATGTGTATGTTGGAATGAGGAATTAACTACCGATTTAATATCATAGTGGAGTACTTACCGCGAAGAGTTGTCATTACCCACCAAAGTTCAAGTACCTCGTTGGCTTAGCACAAGTTCGTCTTATGACCTTGAATTGCACGGTTTGGTGACGACTCTAAAGCAGCGTACTCAGCCGTCGTTCACTTAAGAATAATTGATATCTCGGACAAAATTCATATGTCGTTTATAGCGGCTAAAACGAGAGTAGCTTTCATCAAACAAATTAGTATTCCTCGATTGGAGCGTTGTGGTGCTGTATTTTTATCAAAGTTATTGACAGAGACAGCAGAAGTTTTAAATATTTCAAAAACTCTTTGCATGGACTGATTTTACAGTAGTGATATCGTGGCTTAACAGTCACCCTATCAGGTGGAAAACATTTGTAGGAAATTTTGGGCGCTATGAATGCATCGCAATGATTTCATGTGCTAACCGAATAGAGCCCAGCTGACTGCGCTTCAAGGGTAGTTTATTAGACAGTAATGAGTTATAGTTTTCAAGACCATCATTTTTAAAAAACAAATTAATTGAGTACAAAAGGCCAAGGGATTTAAAAACAAATTTAGAATAAACTATATAAAGGCGCACACAGCCAGAGCATTTTCGAAAATTATTCTAATCTGCGAAAATTAATTAGAGTTGTTGCGTGTTGTCTTGGAATTTAAAAAAGGGAAAAACCCGACTACACAGACACGACGAGTGTGGGGTGTGTGTGTGTGTGTGTGTGTGTGTGTGTGTTTGTGTGTGCATATGTATGGGAGTGTGCGTGTGTTATACCTAAAACCAAAAAAAGTTTCTTGCCGCGATCCGCTAGATGAATGGCATCAATTCTTATTTTAGTCACATTCCACGTAAATATATTTCAGTGTTAGATAGCATCTTTGTTAAAATAGAAAAATCGTAGTTCGGAATAAGAGCATTTTCTCAGGCAATATATTATTGGAAAACCCGCTACGATACAATGTCAAAAATGAAATCTCAGCATCTCCTTGTTGTCGGATTTGTAACAAATGAGCGGTTCTACGCAGTTCTTCTGCGCTTTACGTAAGTTGAAGTGTTATGCAAAGGCCTGAGTGGTTTAAAACAATATTATTTTTATCATAACATATTTACCTGTCTATTACAACCTCTAAAAATACACTGCTAAACATGGACCCCTCCATAGATTGCCTCATTTTTGGGAGCATATCAACCGCAACCGCAGTTTTTTTTATTTTAGTCATTATTAGGAAGGCCGTCTCCCGATTTTTTTCCCTCTGTCGCCTCTTATGACACCCACGGGTTGATATGATGTAGTTTCAAGTAACCAAATTCTTCTATATCATAATTGTAATTCAAAATGCCAAAGATTATTACCACGTTTCTTCTAGTTCTGAGCTATATTAAAAGTTTTAGTTTTTAGTTAAAGCCTGTAATGACTTTATTGAAACGATACAAAGTAATATTTTTAATCAAGTTAAGAATAAAAATAAAACATTGAAGTTGTTTCTCAGTCGCATTCAATCAATAATGACTGGAAAAATTATGCAGTTGTTTAATCAACATGTGTGTATCAATTTCTATTATCAATCGTCACTGTACATGGATGACCTTCTTGAAGGTCATGATGACCTCTCTCAGGCAAAACAGCTACAAAGAGAAATAATCGACATATTGAAGGGCGCCGGAATGAACATCCGAAAGTGGTCCAGTAATGCAAAGAAACTGATTGAAGACCTATCAGCTGATCAACTGGACACACCACTCGACTTCAAAGGCCTAGAAAACAGAAAGACCTTGGGTTGGGATTCCCTCCTCAGACATCTTTGTATTCAAGAACATATTCGAAGACGAGACCAGCGAGACGACAGTTTACTATCCAACATCTCAAAAGTCCATGTCCATGATCCATTGGGCTTTCTGTGTCCACTATCCGTCCGAGCAAAGCTTCTGTTCCAACGTACATGGTCTGAAAAAGCTGCATATTGAGATACGCGCTTAACTGAGAACATAACCCACGAGTGGAATAAGTTGAAGTGTGATTATCAGAACATAGATCAGTTCAAGATCCCTAGATATATGCGCGATAAAAACCAATACATAATACATGGCTTTTGTGACGCTTCCGAAAGGCGTATGCCTGCGCTATTTACGTTGTCACAAAGAGTCCTAAGGGCGAGTTCACATCGACACTTTTGACAGCTAAAACAAAATAAGCACCGTTGAAAAAACAAGTTGACGTTGCCTAAGCTTGAGCTATGTGGTGCGTTACTACTATCTCAACTGATGAAAAAGGTCATGAAAACTATGCCAAAAAACCTGCAAATCTACGCTTGGACCGATTCTATGGTGGTTCTTGGTTGGCTGTATGGAGACGTTAATAGATGGAAACAGTTCGTTGCCAACAGAGTTCGTACAATACTCAACATCATTCCATCATCATCTTGGCACCATGTTCGATCTGAAGATAACCCTGCGGATTGTGCTACAAGAGGACTGTCGACACAGCAGTTATTAGAACATCAACTGTGGTGGCAGGGCCCGCAGTGGTTGTTGGCATCCATAATCCCAACATGATCAAAAATGAAATATACCAACCACCAGAATTAGAAACCAAGAAAACTAGTGTGAACGCAGCCTTATCTCACAAAAATTATTTTATTTTACAATTATTACATGAATGCAGCTCGACGCGGCGCATCGTAACAACAGTCGGCTGGCTATCACGTTTCACACAATGGTTGCGAAACAAACAAATACCTCGGCAAAACTACCTATCGTCAACTGAAAAGCAACATGCTCTGAATTTAGTTATCAAAAGTGTACAATCGATAGAATTTGAAGACGACATTCAACAACTTCAAAAACAAGAAAAGTTGAGAAGATCCAGTAAGCTGCTGAGCCTCAATCCATACATTGACCCTAGTGATGGATTGCTGAAAGTTGGTGGACGATTGAATAACTCATTGCTTAGTCAATCAGCAAAGCATCCCATAATACTACCAAGTCATGGCAGACTCACTGAGCTCATCATACAGAAGGCTCACTCCACCACACTACACGGTGGACCTAGCTTGACTTTGTCTCACACCCGAGAAAACTACTGGATTCTCTGTGGGCTTCGCACAGTGAAGAGAGAACTTCGCAAATGTGTGACATGTCGACGCTTCAAAGAAGAGAAAAGAACACAGATTATGGCTGATTTACCAGAGCCTCGCGTCACACCTTCGCGTGCATTCACTCATTGTGGCGTTGACTTCACTGGAGCCTTTGACATCAAAGCAAACAAAGGTCGTAGAGTACGAACACATAAGGGCTATGTCGCAGTGTTTGTTTGTCTCTCGACAAAGGCTGTCCATCTTGAGTTGGTGTCCGACCTTAGTACACCTGGATTTCTGGCTGCATTTCGACGTTTCTGCGCCAGAAGATCTACCCCGAAACACATGTACAGCGATCAGGGTAGAAACTTCATCGGAGCATCCAAAGAACTTAAGAAGGAATACAAAGATATCCTCGCAACGATCAATGAAGAGCTAATAAACAAGATCGACGACCTTGACATACAGTGGCATTTCAATACGCCAGCCTACCCTTCTGCAGGTGGACTATGGGAAGCTGCCGTTAAGAGCTTGAAACACCACCTTCGTCGTGTGATAGGAGAGCAAAATCTCACGTACGAAAAGTTCATAACACTGCTTCACCAGATCGAAGCATGTCTAAACTCTAGGCCTATACTAGCCTTGACTGAAAGCCCAGAGGATGAATACCTAACACCGGGACATTTCTTAGTTGGAGGATCACTGATATCAAAACCACAAACAGATCCTAATCACATGAACTTGACAACAAGATGGCAGATGATTCAAGGATCATTCAATCATCATCAGTTTGAACAAACAGTTGTGGAAGACATGGTCATCTGACTACCTACAACAGCTGCAAGTTCGTACCAAGTGGAGAACACCCTCAAAAAACATCGAGATCAACGATATTGTCCTAATCAAGGATGAAAACTTACCCCCTGGCAAATGGTTAATGGGTAGGGTCATTGATGTTCACCCTGGTAAGGATGGATACGTACGGGTGGTGTCAGTCAAAACCAAAAATGGAATTATGCAGAGGCCGATCTTAAAACTATCTGTTCTACTGGTGAGAGAAGAACTCGCGGAACAACATACAAGCAACGACGTTCAATCATCTACATGTGATGACGTCACAACAACTGACTCGCAAGCAAAACAACAACGACCAAGGCGCACGACGAGAAGGCCTGTCAGAACATTCTTTACTATGGTGGTGATGTTGTTCCTATGTCTGTTCACTCCTAGCCAATGTTCATACAACATATCAGAATTTGATAACAACCAAAACATTTATTTTGACAAAATGTATGACATAAATCTTATACGGGATGAATGGAAATTAATTGTGTACTATAATATGAGTGCATACTGGTCAGCATTAAGTCACGTGAAAAGTTACGTCGGCCACTTGGAGGAGTACCTACACGGCATTACGCTTCCAGTACAATACAAGAGTATCATATATCAGCTGCAACATGAAATATCCGAAATTCAACATTACAATAAGATACTCAAGAACGGTGTTCACAGAAGACAAAAAAAGAGGACTGATCAATGGTGTGGGATATGTGGCCCATTCCTTATTCGGTGTCCTGGACGAGCGTTTCGCGAAAGTATATGAAAGGGACATAGAAAAAATTTCTATGAACGAAAATCACCTACAACTTCTGCTTCGAAACCAAACAAGTGTCACAGAAGCACTGTACAATATTCTTCAAAGAAACGAAGCCATCATGAACAAGCAGTTTGGATTGGTTCAGAAATACCTACAGAATATAACCTTTACTACCAATCGAATAGAGAAAATGAATAACGACGAGCTACATATCCTGTCAGCATCCATGTCAGCCATGATTATTATCACTAATGTTCGGCACTTCGAGTGTTATTAACACCCTAACAGACCTTGCAAATGGTCGTATGGACGCTCACTTATTGCCTCCAGAACAATTGGAAGAGCAGCTCAATATTATATACAGACACATACGAAATGACCTGATTTTTTCCTGCCGATATGCACGACTTTAGGGAACTATAGAAATTGATGAAGATAAGTGGTGACCTGAGCAACTCTTACCTGATTATCGAAATTAAGATTCCTCTGGTCAACAAGGAAACCTTTGAGCTGGATAAGGCTATAAGTCTTCCGCAGCAGAACTACATTGTGGAATTTATAACACCCTATATCGCATTCAATCTGCAAAAAAGACCTGCTCCTCACGCTATCAGAATCCGACATTCAAAATTGTGTCCATACACAGACAAACAGATTGTTATGCTCTATAGATAAACCGATTTATGAGTTACAAATAAAAGAAGCAATTTGTAACTTGACCATATACGATAAAATAATGTGTCATACAAAGGAGGCGCCGTGTCGCGAGCGATGGATTAAGTTACAATGCGATAACAGGTGGCTATTCTCTTGCTGTGGGAAATGCACAGTGCGCATATTTTGCATTGACACTGGAATGATAATGAAGTCACTGACCGGGAATGGCTTACTACAAATCGGTCAAGGTTGTACCATCAAGAGTGACATCTTTTCTATTTTTGGTCACAACAACTACTTGAGCCAAGTTCAAGTACAAGAGGACATACCGATCCCATTAGACACTTCCATATTGAATTCCGTCCTAAATACTACTTCAGGCTTCGAGCAATTTCGAGCGCGCCAGTCCAACAGGGCCCCGAGTGGTCCGCGTTGGGCGCTGAAGCAGCTGGACCGGGAGCTCCTCCTGGAAGCCTCGATCGTGCAGGCCGGGGTGTCATCACCGGACAGGCCTGCCGACGTCAATGATGAGGCAGGGTGGTTCCAGGAGGCCATGTCCGAGATATGTGACGTGGCAATGCCCCGCGTCCGGCCAGGAAGCGCCCGGCGTCAGGTGTATTGGTGGTCGCGTGAGCTGACGTCTCTGCGCGAGGCGTGTGTCGCCGCGCGGCATCTGTACACCAGGCATCGCAGGCTCCGCATTCGTCCACCGAATGCGGCAGCCATTGAGGCGGAGCTGTACGAGGGATACAGAGCGGCGAAGAACGCCCTCCGGGAGGCTGTCCTGCGGGCCCGGGATCGGGCCCGTGAGGAGATGCTGGAGACTCTCAACAGAGATCCGTGGGGGCGCCCTTACAAGATGGTGCGGGATAAACTCCGCACCTTTGCCCCCCGCTGACGCAAAGTCTCCGGCCCCAGCTCGTGGAGGACGTGGTGAGCGCTCTGTTCCCTGCGCGACGGGAACATCCGCCCCCGCCTATGGCTCCGCCACCTGCGGTGCCGGAAGCGGACCACCAGGACGACGACGACGACATCCCGGAAGGGACCGGGGTAGACCTGAGAGTGGCGGTACGTAGGCTCAAGGCCAGGAATACCGCCCCAGGACCCGATAGCTTGCCTGGCAAAGCCTGGGTCCTGGCCTCGGAGGCTCTCGGGCCCCGACTGGAGGGGCTCCTAAGCGCATGCTTGGAGAGAGGCCAATTCCCCGCTTCGTTGGAAGACGGTGAAGCTGGTCCTCATTCGGAAGCCGGGGCGCCCTGCGGACTCTCCGTCCGCATACCGGCCCGTGGTGCTGCTTGACGAGGTGGGCAAGCTCTTTGAAAGAGTCATTGCAAACCGCCTCGCCGAGCACCTTGCGGGGACGGGGCCGGATCTTGCGGAACACCAGTTTGGTTTCCGCAAGAGGCGCTCTACGGTGGAAGCCATCATGCGCGTGAAAGCCCTCACGACGGGGGATGCAGTGGCCAGAGGGGGGTTGTCTTGGCGGTGTCTCTCGACATCGCCAACGCCTTCAACTCCATGCCCTGGAGCTGCATTAGGGAGGCACTCCGGTATCACCGGGTGCCGACCTATCTCCGACGTATAGTCGGGGACTATCTGACGGACAGGGCCGTCATCTACCCCGGTCGCAACGGTGAATGGAACCGGCGAGAGATGTCGTGCGGTGTCCCACAGGGTTCGGTTCTGGGGCCACCTCTGTGGAACATCGGTTATGACTGGGTGCTGCGCGCCGACTTCCCTACCGGCGTCAGCGTAATTTGCTACGCTGACGACACGCTGGTACTGGCACAAGGGGGGTCGTACGAGGCGGCGGCGAAAACTATGACACGCGGGGTTGCGATAGTCGTTGAGAGGATTCGGCAACTGGGTCTCGAGGTGGCTCTGCACAAGTCCGAGGCCATGCACTTCCATGGTCCTCGGAACAGGCCACCACCGGGATCCTCGGTAATGGTAGGAGGGGTATCCATCGGCGTCGAGTCGACGCTGAAGTACCTAGGACTCGTCCTCGACGGCCGATGGAACTTCGTTGAGCACTTCCGACGTTTGGCTCCCAAACTGGAACGGACCGGGGCTGCCTTCAGGCGACTCCTGCCGAACCTGGGGGGGCCAAACGCCTCCTGCCGGAGGCTCTACGCGGGGATCGTGCGATCCATGGCCCTTTACGGGGCCCCGGTGTGGGCGCGTGGTTTGGCGCGGCTTGCCGTCCACCACCTGAACGCGCCCCAAAGGGTGGTCGCCGTGAAAATGGTTCGCGGCTACCGCACGATCTCCCGCGAGGCGGCGAGCCTCCTTGCCGGATTGCCGCCATGGGATCTGGAGGCGGTAGTCCTCACACGCCTGCACGAATGGCGCGCGGAGGCACTATGCCGGGGGGAAACCCCGCTGCCACGGCAAGTTGTCGCGCAGCGGACAGACTTCCGGCACGATCTCATGGCGACATGGAGAGAGCGACTGTCGCAACCCCGTGCTGGGCACGCCACTATAGCGGCGATAAGACCCCTCTTTGAGGAGTGGCTTGAGAGACGCCACGGCATCCTCACCTTCCGCCTGACTCAGGTCCTCACCGGACAAGGTGTGTTCGGGAGGTTCCTGCACCGAATCGGGCGGGAGGAAACGCCCGGGTGCTCCCACTGCGAGGATGGACCAGAGGATATGGTGGAACACACCGTGGAGGTGTGCCCTGCTTGGGCGGAGCACCGCCGTGTCCTCGTAGCGGCGATAGGCGGCGGCGACCTCTCGCGTCCGGCCCTGGTCGAAGCCATGGTCCGGAGCGAGACGGAATGGGATGCCGTCACCACCTTCTGCGAAGCAGTGATGCTAGCGAAGGAGGTGGCGGAGCGGGAGAAGGAAAGAGCAGCAGCTTTTCTCCCCGGCCGCCGCGGGAGACGCCCCGGGCGTCGGGGGCTACGTCGTGGCCCCCGGCTACCGTAGGCGCGGGCCTGTGGATGGCGAGCAATGGGTAGCTCGTCGTCCGTCCGTCTAACGATGACAGGCCGTGTCGACGGCGCGTTTTGTTCCACGCGCGCCTCAAAGAGCTGTCAGCAGCGTGATGGGGCCCGCAAGGGCCGACGCCTGCCGGGGCTGCAGGCTATTCGAAAGAGATACCGCGGCTCCGGAACGTAAGGGCACTGAAGGAACACGGATGGTTTTTAGTCAGTAAAAGTCTGACACTCCCTTACGCTCCACCCAGAGCGAGAGGGGTCATTAGATGATTTTCCATCCGCAAAAAAAAAAAAAAAAACGCTTCGAGCAATTTACATCCGAAGACCATGGAGACGAGTGGCGTCGCATGAAGGCTCAGATTATAAACCTCAAAAACAAGAAAGCGCACCACTCAGCGTACATGACATACAACAATATTCAGTTATGTACACAATACTGGGATTGATCATACTAGGCGCATCCATTTACATCATTATACGATGTTGCAGAACCAAGAGAGCACTAAACATGACAGCAAACACTCCCGTAATCTCCATTCCTATGGCGGCAGTCTCGAGCGGAGACCAGGAACCTGCGCCAAGGACGATACCGCGATCCGTGCGACTGGACATTCCATCACAAGTGTAGTGCAGTGATGAAATATTTAAGGAATTCTTTTATTATTTTACGATTTTATTTTTGTACTTTGAATTGTTATCATATTATTATTGTGGGGTATCTATATAGTTTTCTCATCTGGTTGGATTCTATAAATATATAATTATAAATGAGAATGAAAAGATAAATATACATAAATATCAATAACATAAAATAAATATAAAAATACTTAAATAAATAAAAGCCCAACCAGATGGAGGCCCTCGGCAGGGGGAGACCAAACGGCCGAGGGTTAGGGGGAAAGGGCGGACGATGCGGGCGGTATCGAGAAGCACCGCCTTTTGCATTTGAGCCCGGAGCGGTCCGTCACGAAGTCCCAGTCGCCTCAGATTACCCGAGAGGCTGACTGGGATTAGCCCATTCGCAGAGACGACTACAGGAATAATTTCGGCCGGCAGACCACCCCACATATCGGTCACCTCGTGAGCCAGGTCCAAATATTTTGTTCATTTATCTGTTCGGCTTTCACGAGGTTCTCGTCATACGGAATGGTAATGTCGACCAAAAATATCCTTGACTGTGCCCGGTCCATCAGCACAATATCAGGCTTATTCGCAAGAATAGTCCTGTCTGTGATGATGGCCCGGTCCCAGTAGAGCCTGGCGCGGTCATTTTCGAGCACGGCTTCCGGCAAGTACTTGTAATACGGCAATTTCCGGTCCACGAGACCATATTTCAGAGCGAGCTCCTGGTGTAGAATTCTGGCTACTAGGTTGTGCCTGTGCAAGTACTCAGAGTTAGAAAGCGCCGAACAACCGGAGATGACATGCCTAAGTGATTCACCGGGATGGCGACAAGCTCGACAGACGTCGACGGTGCCATCCTTTAGGATGTATCTCCAATAGTTGTTGGTCTTAATAACCTGATCCTGTATTGCACAGACAAAACCCTCGGTTTCCCCGAAGAGGTCACCGAAAGGTAGCCAGTTGAGGGAGGCGACTGTATCTACGAAGGGCTCATGAAGAGCCCTGTAGTACCTCCCGTGGAGCTCCTTCTCCTTCCATACGGTCTCCCGGTCGGAAATGCTAAGCACTGCTGGGTCCTGCCATTGCTCGTGGGCTAAGGATAGAGGGGTAAGCCCTTTATCACTAGAAATGACGTCATTATAGAATGGATCATCCGATCTCGCCAGGAAGTAATCACGGAGGCTGCACACTTCGCGATTATGCATGGTGAGCGCGTTCAAAAAACCACGCCCACCATGCTTTCGCGGCAAGTACAGCCTCATTACCGACGATCTCGGATGATGCATCCTATGGGCCGTCATGGTAGTGCGGAATTTTCTATCCAGGACGTTACGTTCAGTCTGAGTCCACCTGAGTATGCCAAAGGTATATATGAGGACAGGCATGACCCAACCGTTATATGCGTGTGTCTTATTCACACCGGACAAAAGGCTGTTAAGCACTTTGGTCAAGCGTGCATAAAACACGTCGCAAACTGACTGTTTCATACCAGCCTCATCGATACCGATGTTTTGTGACATACCCAGGTATCGGTATGTTTCAGCCTCGGAAAGGGTCTGAAAGTTGACGGGCATAGATAAATCTATGCCCTCAGAGTTAGCGACCCTTCCCCTTTCAACATGAAGGACCGCACACTTATCCGTCCCCAGTTCCATTCCAATGGAATTGCTAAATTCACAAGTGATGTTTAGCAATTCCATAAGATGGGAGCGACTAGAGGCGAATAACTTGAGGTCATCCATATAGAAAAGGTGGGCCACTTTTGTTCCTCCTTTCCGTAGCTGAAATCCTCTCCCGGAGCCCTCCAGTAAGGTACTGAGAGGGTTCAGAGAGAGGCAGAACCAGATTGGACTCAGACAATCGCCCTGGAAGATACCCCTTCTTATCCTTATGTGGTTCTCCGCAGCCATCATCCGCTCGCCCTGATAACAGTGGATCGTACTCCACTGCCCCATACACTGCTCGAGGAAGTCTCTAACTGTACAGTCAATCTTGTACAGCTCGAGGACCCTCTTTAGCCATGCATGGGGCACCGAGTCGAATGCTTTTCTGTAGTCTATCCAGGCGGCGGAGAAGTTTTGACGGTTGCGTTTTACCACTTTGTGGTAACCCTGTCCATGGGCGTAATCCTCGCACACTGACTCGCCACAACTTCCGTCCAAGGGCCCTCGCTGTGGTTTACGGGCTCTGACCACAGGCCACGCCAAAATGCGACAGTGTTAGCCTGGTCCGGTCCTGGGCCCGCTCCACATACCTCTGGTCGCTCCAATGATTTGTAGAGCCTCTTCTGATCACTCTGGAAGAGACGATTCTGGTTGAACCGCCTTGACCTCTCAGTAAATCGGCGAATCCGCTTCCCCCAAGCAGCAATCTTTTGCTTCAGGTCGTCTATGCGCTCCGTTAGTTTCTGCGTGATATCCGGCTGGGACAAACTGATATTTGTCCCAGCAAACGCCATTCTAACGGTGCGCACAACCCTCGGTCTATTATTACCCGACCTGAAGCTTATCAGTCTGCCGATAAGGGCCCTTGCCTTTGCGATACGGTCCTCAATTCTTTTTTCTCCAGGCTGGGATGGCGCTACTTTGTTTAGTAGCGCATCCAGCCATGGGAAGTCTGGCGCCAATAATACGGCAAGCTGCCACTGCGGCGCCAAAAAAGAACTGAGTCCGTATCGCAAAGGTCCCGGCTGGCTTCCAAATAGGTTACCAGCATTGGGTTAAGAGCCCTCACGACAGCCCGATTTCGCTTGCTTAGAGGTATGCGGGGAAGTCGCGGTCGATTTTCGAGAGGCATGCTGCGCGTTTCCAAAATCGCCTCTTCCAATATACTCCTCATTTGCTCTAGTTCGTGGGAGACCATTTCATCATCATCTGAATCAACCACAACTGGAAGATCCATGGCGGCTTCTACGCGTGGCAACTGGTCTGTCGCCTGAGGAGCCGCATCCCCAGCCGTAGCCAATTCATTCGATGAGGGAATGGCCTCACGTCGTAGTCGTTCGAGTTCGGCATCATCGAATATTTTCGAGCGCATGATGTACCGAACTCGGTCTGCCAGGTTTTGTTCCGTGACGGGAATAGACGGCTCCAGCTCAGCAAAAAAGCAATGCATCCGAGCCCGATACGTTATCCCCGCAGTTTCTTCCCCTTTCGCCCTATAGTACGCCCGCAATGCGTTTGCGTTCATATCCCTTGTCCAACGCATGCGGCGCACTCCTACCAGCGGCGGATGCCGCTTGCCGAGTCCGAGAGGACCCTGCCGACATCAAGCCGTCTGGTGGGGATGATGGATGCGGGGGGGCTGTTAGGTGTTCTTGCAGCTCCTCGCACTCGGCTGGCGGCCCGCATGCTGCCGCGTCCAGCGCCAGCTCCAGACGCGCCCCGGCGCCCCCCAGGCAGCGGCCCTATACGTTTTCCAATCATATCCATCATCCATTTTTGGGCGCCAATTAACGGGAGACGCCCAGGCCCGGCACCGTTTCATTGTATCATTGTACCGCCGTAAGCACAAACGGGCCTTTGCACCCTGAGTACTGCCGAGGCACGGCGCTCACACCTCTTGGCAAGGCGCTGACTGACTGCACCGACGTAGCAGTTTTGTCACTTAACTGTTTCGTCAGCGGGCGATGGGGTCGTCACTTCCCTACGCCTTATTATTATTATTATTATTATTACATTCTTAGTACCTTTGTGTTTATAGTTTTCCCTCTTTTGGGCCGGCAGAATGTACGGGTTACCGCACACATTTTATGTAATTTTATTTCAATGACTCGTTTATTTAGGTCACGCAGAAACAATGCATTTGTCACTTGTGAAATCATGTAATTTCCGTACTTTTGCCTATACATCAATTTAAAATTCTTTACAATAAATTCAGTGTTAGATCGACTTTCATTGGTTTTGTTTCGTACACTATCTTTCCCTTGCATCTTATATACTGTATACACCTTACAATATCATATAACAGCTGTCAATTAAATAATAATAAAATAATGAAATATGTGTACATTGTAATGTTGGGAGGTTCGAGGAATAAATTAAACGTCTGGCGGTCGTGAATGTAGGTTTATTACTAACTCTAAATGTCTATTAGGCTATCATATATATAGCTACATGAGCATACACTAAACACACACTACACGCCCATCGGCAAAAAAGAAAAAAAATTGAATTACAATTTTTTTTTTCAATGAAACAAAACTTGGTGTAAGATTCAAAAAATTATTAACTATTTAAAATATTAAAATTCCTATCCTATATTAAACTTATAACATAGTAAAATAAAATAAAATATTGTAAACACTGTAATTTGAAAAAAAAAAAAATAACTTTCTATCTCTTTATTTAAATTTATTAAACTGTCATCAAATTTAAGTCTAATCTAAGTTTTTGTTTTAAATTGCTTTTAGGTTGCCTATCATAACTGCATAACATTTAAAATTTTCATATATAACTATTAATTCACTAGACACGAAAATACAGTTAAAAAAATAAAGTTATCAAAATTATTATAAGGCGTATATAAGGTTGTTTACAATATTATTATTTTCTTAAACTTAAACTATATTTTTAAATTTAAACCTTAAGATACTTTAAAGGTAAAAAAAACCAATTCCATTAAAATAGTAAGTATCCTTATTTTTAAGTAGATAAACTTCAACATACTTATTTAAATCACACTGTAGTGTGAGTATTACAAACATTACTAGCACTATGCTTACATAAGGGCCCTACTAAATCTAAATAAACTATATCAAAGCGGAATATCCCGTATCGGTTATAACTTATAACCATTGGTTCCTTTATATATTTATTTAAGTGTTTATATATATATATATATATATATATATATATATATATATATATATATATATATATATATATATATATATAATAGCAAACACTTGTCGCATACGATTTACATAATTAGGTAACGTTACTAATTATGTATATATAGTCTCTAACTCCGGTCAAAAAAATCTTTTCTTTGTATTGTTTATCATTCGCTTATAGGTACGCGACCGTTAGTTGGCGAAATATGATAGTCGGTTAATATTACATGTTTTGTTTCACGGCGGTTCTAGTGCAACATAATCATAATAATTAATCATAACAACAGGGATCAAATACAACTTACAATCTCAGCCGCGTAAGCGGTTTGTGACACCTTTGTTTTAATTTCTAATTATGTTCACGGGAACGTTTTTTCGATTACGTTGTGTAATGGTACCTAGTTTTAACCATGCATTAAAATGATATCGTAAATAAAATGAAATTAACTTTCCCAATAGTTTGTACCTCTATATATAGATTGCTACATTCAATTTTAAATTCATTTTGTAAAAGTATTATACTTTTACATAGGTACATTAACAAAAAAATCATTAATTAAGTTATTTATAATTTCGAAAACTCATTTATTCATGACATGAAATTTATATAAAAAAAAGAAAACACTAATATGTACACAGCTCAAATTTGTTTTACAAATATTTATTAACATTAAAAATAAACAATTTTATTTCAACCAGATAACATAATTTTAGGTTCCGTTGTCTTTTATAAAGAAAAACGTAAAAAGAATACTATTACATTAATAAATTTATAATAATAGTGTATCGATATACTCTGGGATTTATTTTATAAGCAAAATATAAACCAAATATAGTTTAAAATGTACAAATTTTATATAAAAAACATATGATAGAAAATTCAACCAGAATTATTGTAAATGCGAATTAATGTGTCTAAATATGAAAAAAATTTCGTAAATTCGTAAACAAATGTGGTTAAACAATTACGCGCACAACACATTTTCGCGTAGTTGTGTAAATCGATCCCTACAGTTATTACATGTGTAACGTGTTAGTGGCATTTTGGGTAGCATTAATGCAAAATAACTACCTATCTCACTATTAGATTATCATACATTTATCACACTTTTTAATTTGCTCGGAAATCCCCTTATAATCCTGTATTTTTGTCGATTAATAGGCCCTTTTTCCATAATTCTTGTACGTACTTTATTTATTCCTAATATTTTTGACCTTTAGCTAGCTCTCTTTCTCTCTATTCACTTATATGTTTATTTATTTATTCGATACCGGGAATCGGAGTATTAATTCATTTCATTTATATTTTATTTCGTGATTTTTATCACGCGGATACTTTATAAATATGGGCCCCCCATTTATTTGGGTATTATATTACATTTTCGTAACATTCATTTCATTTTATTGGTACATATTTTTTTTATATCGAGGTAAAATTTACCTTGGGTTGTGCGCACAACCTTGAGGTCTATGTTTTTTAAGTCACTTTAAAAGGACTCCAACAATTGTCACAGAGGAAAACTAAGTTCGCACCATGATCCAACGAAGGATATGACCTCAATGCACCATTAATAAGGGTAACAAATTTAAGACTTCTCTGGTCCCTAACAGTACTAATATGAGTAAACTCAGTTACATCACTTGTACTGAAGGCGTTGTTCCCTAGTACCCGTTACTCCGATTTCATCGTCCAATCACGGAAACATACCCTGCTCGAGGACTATATGCTATACCAGTGATGAACGTTCCCGTATCTCTCCATCATTTATTTCTGATGGTCATCTTTTTTGTTATCTTCGTAAATCTTTGTCTGTATCGGATACTTTTATATTCATTCAATCTCATTCCATCTCTTTTCAACTAAGCATATCGGTTTATTAACATAACCAGATTTTGGGCCCTAACATTGGCTAAGATAATATCCGATAGCCTAATTCCTTCATTCCAATTACTAGCAAAATTACTGCATAGTTCCTGACAATTTATCTAAATATCACCTATATCATCCTGCATACTATTATATTCCTTTCTTTGCCGAAATCTGTCTTCAACTTTCACACATTCATATCAAAACCTCAACATTCTTCAAGAACAAAAAAATTAACACAACCACAATTATTCATTGGTTGATGTAGCCGATTACAAAAATAGTTAAGCTAATGTTTTACTGTTACTTTTTACTTAACTATCTTTCTTTTCAGATATAAACACCATGCCAATATATTTGAACACAACCTATACAATATACAATTTCCTTTCTATAATTTAACACTTTTTTTTTCTATCCTTTCTTTTACTTTTTTTGTGCAAACAGTTCTTTGTTTCAGTTCCTAAACTAACATAGTAAGATATTATGTTATATAGTAAGGGTTGGCAACCCTATCTATAAAACCCAACGAACATTACAAGCCTAATTTTGTTATACCTTAATTAATTTTATGTGTGAAATGTTCTTAATAAATGTTTCTTCGCTTCTTTCAAAGTGAACTAGTGATCAACAAAATCAAACTACTAGTAATTCACACTACTGTTAAAATATATATAATGATTAATATACAACATGATCGATAGTGTACCTGTTAGAAATCTTTTAATTGCTTTTAATACTTCAAAGGCACAAATAATTGTTTTTTCCCCACTTCATAAACTTTATGTTTTGACATCATTAATTCACATCGCATTTTTTTGTCATATAAGTTGTTTAATATTTGTCTTAGCTTCAATAGTTCATAAGTCATTAGAGTTTAGAGCCATTACCTAAATTCAATAATCATATTATCTCAAAAAAAAAGTATCGAACTACTATACAGTTTTGTATTACAAAATAATAGTTTATTTTATCAAGTCTTTTTTATCAATTGAATACTGGATTTTAATCGTAGATAAAGTAAATGAAAAAGTATAAAGTCAATATTTTGAAGGCAAGTCAGGAGACAACAGTAGTGTATATTAATGCATCATTCTGTATCAACTACGTGTAATATTCCGATGCAATTCCGTGCAAAAGATCACGTCAGCATTGTTTAGAATTTGATGCGCAATGTTACTACAAAGAAAACATGATATTACATTTCGATGAATTCTTAAACAATATCTGTACAAAATATTGCAATTTTCATTATTAATAAAATATATCAGTTGATATTCTTTTGAGTTATTAAGTTAAGCTGCGTTTAAAATTTATATTATTCGTCGATCAATTTATATTTTACAAAATTTATTCATAAGTTGTCTTTTATCTGATAGCAATAAAATAAAGTTCCTCTTTTTCATTCGTTATGTTAAGTATTTTAGAAACAAATAGATAATTAAAGTAATCACAAAATAATAAGGATATGAATATACAAGTAGCACTTGCTTTCTATTGAGAGTGTTCCGTCTATTAAATGAACAAAATGAGTTAAAAATAAAAAATGGTAAAAATATATGATTGGTGACTAAAGTTATTATATTTTTAATTTTATGAAATTAGAATTTTAAAAGATATAAATACTTAATTAAAATCACTCACCTTAAAATATAATCATATAATTTGCATTTTATACAGTAATTATTTTGTAGATACATCAAGCATATTTTTTACATTACAGTCTCTATTAAATTTTTTTTTATGTTTCTTGAAAATAAAATACTTCCTGTTTTCTGGTACGTAATATGGAGTACACGAAAAATTCAGTCCTCCTAAAAACTGGCCACTCGATTAAATTCATGGTAATTTAAAATAAAAATATCTTCTTTTTTGTTTTCCTTGGTTGTTACGAGTTTTTGAAAATTGTGTATATATCTTGATAATGTAAAATTTCCTTTGTGAACACCATTGCGTACTTCAATTTAGATCTTCTCAACCAATATTCTTCTTATCCGGAGTGAAAAAGTTATTTCTCTTATCCTCTCTTCTCCTTTTTGATGCATCTTTGCCTTTTGATTTTATACTTCTTATGTTTTAATTTTATTTTATAACTATTTATTCACAATCATATAAATTTTTGATGGCTGGCTCTACACGACTTTAATTAATTTTCTCAATCCGGGAATGTGTCATATGTTCATGTGTCATAACTTTTATTTAACGATTTTTTATGTATTTGTTATAATTTTACTATCGGTGGCCAGCCGGTGCGCGCGGCGAGCGGAGTCGCGCGCGCACCGACTGGCAGGGTCGCCATGTAATGTTGGGAGGTTCGAGGAATAAATTAAACGTCTGGCGGTCGTGAATGTAGGTTTATTACTAACTCTAAATGTCTATTAGGCTATCATATATATAGCTACATGAGCATACACTAAACACACACTACAACATAAAGGAAACTGTCCAGAGATGAGCATGAAAGTGACCGCATAAATCATGGATACTATCCAGAGATGAGTATAAAAGTGACCGGAGAGTCAATTGTTGGGAAAGATTAATCGTTAGTTACAGTTTTATATGTGAGGGTGATAAACGAATACACTATTTGATGGTATATTGAGATTCATTCCTCACTTATTATTCCTGAGGATTAAGATCTTATTAAATATTGTATAACAATGATACCCCTTAACAGATATGTAAACGTTTAATAAAGTGTTGTAAAAATGCAACTTAATAAAAATTTGTTACTATGGACCCAGTTTGTTTTTTGGTTTTGATTGATTTGATTAGAAATTATTAAATTACACTAGAGATACCATCAGTTCTTTATATGCACGTAAAAGTTAAAAAAGTAAAATACGGGACTTCCGTTAATAATAATAATAATTTTTAATTTAAAATGGCGTAGGGAATTGACGACCCCATCGCCCGCTGACGTAACAGTTATGTGACAAAACCACTACGTCAGTGCAGTCAGTCAGCACCTTGCCAAGAGGTGTTAGTGAGTGCCTCGGCAAAAATTAAAGGCGCAAAGGCCCGCTTGTGCACATGGCCCCACTATAAAACGGCGCCGGGTCTGGGCGTCTCCCGTTAAATGACAATAATATGCAAAAACGCGCAAAGAGCCGCTGCCTGGAGGTTGCCAGGGCGCGTCTGGAGCTGGCGCTGGACGCGACAGCATGCGTACAGCCAGCCGAGCGAGAGGTGCTGCACGACCACCCATCAGCCCCTCGCATCCACCATCCCCACCATCTGGCTTGGTGTCGGCAGGGTCTTCGCGGGCCCAGCAATCGGCACCCGCCACTGGTGGAGTACGCAGCATGCGATGGACAACCGAAATGAATACTAACGCATTGCGGGCGTATTTTATGGCGAAAGGGGGAGAAGTTGGAGGTTTGGCGTATCGGGCTAGGATGCATCGTCTTTTTGGAGCCATCTTTAACCGTCTCAGAGCAAAACCTGGCAGACCGGGTTCGGTATATCTTGCGCTCAAATATATTTGATGTCGCCGAACTCGAACGACTATGTCGTGAGGCTGTTCCCTCATCGGATGAAAATGCTACGGCTGAGGAAGCGGCGCCACAAATTGCAGAGCACCCCACAAACGTGAATGCCGACGTGAATACCCCAGTTGTGGTTGATTCAAACGATGATGGAACAGTCGCCCAAGAACTGGAATTAGAGCATATGAGGAGTACATTGGAAGAAGCGATTGTGGAAACGCGCAGTACGCCTCTCGAAAATCGACCGCGACTTCCCCGCATAGCCCTAAGCAAGCGGAATCGGGCTGTCGTGAGGGCTCTGAACCCAATGCTGGTGACCTATTTGGAAGCCAGCCGGGACCTTTGCGAGACGGACTCAATTCTTTTTGGCGCCGCATTGGCAGTGTGCCGTATTATAGGCGCTAAACTTTCCACGGCTGGACGCGCTACTGGACAAAGTAGCGTTATCCCAGCCTGGAGAATAAGAATTGAAGAACGTATCGCAAAGGCTAGGGCCCTCATCGGTAGACTGATATGCTTCAGGTCAGGCAACAACAGGCCAAGGATTGTGCGCACCGTCAGGATGGCATTTGCTGGGACAAATGTTAGTTTATCCCAGCCGGATATAATGCAAAAACTGACGGAGCGCATAGACGACCTGAAGCAGAGAATCGCTGCTTGGGGAAAGCAGATTCGGCGATATACCGAGAGGTCGACACGGTTTAACCAGAATCGGCACTTCCGGAGTGATCAGAAGAGGATGTATAAATCGTTGGAGCGACCAATGGTAAGTGGAACGGGCCCAGCACCGAATCAGGCCGCCACTGCAGCATTCTGGCGCGGCCTGTGGTCAGAGCCCATAAGCCACAGCGAGGGCCCTTGGACGGAAGTTGTGGCGAGTCAGTGAGCTAGTATAACGCCCATGGACCCCGTCATTATAACGCCGGATGACGTAGCTGAGGCGGTCCGTAGGGCCCCGAACTGGAAAAGTCCGAGACTCGACGGGCTGCATCACTACTGGCTGAAGGGTTTTGTGGTGTGTCACACTGTGCTCGCCCGACAGTTCCAAGAGGCTCTCAACCAGAAGTCGCTCCCGAGCCTCTTCACTACTGCGATCACGCATTTGGTTCCTAAAGACCAGGTTACCACAGACCCGAGCAAATACCGCCCCATCACGTGTCTGCCGACCATATACAAGACACTATCATCCATTTTTAACGCGAGAATCACTCGTCACCTGGAACAAATCAGGTTGTGGAACAAAGGAATCACTCCTCATTGACGCGGTCATTGGCAAAGTGGTGAAACGCAACCGTCGGAACTTCTCCGTCGCCTGGATAGACTACAGAAAGGCATTTGATTCGGTGCCCCATACATGGCTAAAGAGGGTCCCCGAGCTGTACAGTATTGACTGTACAGTTCGAGACTTCCTCGAGCAGTGTATGGGGCAGTGGACTACGATCCTCTGTCATCTAGGCGAGCGGATGACAGCTGCGGAAAGCCGCATAAGGATAAGAAGGGGTATATTCCAGGGCGACTGTCTGAGTCCAATCTGGTTCTGCCTCTCTCTGGACCCTCTCAGTATCTTACTGGAGGGCTCCGGGAGGGGGATTTCAGCTTCGGAAAGGAGGTACAAAAATGACCCACCTTTTCTATATTAATGACATCAAATTATTCGCCTCCAGTCGCTCCCATCTTATGGAATTGCTAAACATCACTTATGATTTAGCAATTCTATTGGAATGGAGCTGGGGATGGATAAGTGTGCGGTCCTCCATGTTGAGAGGGGTAGGGTTGCTAACTCTGAGGGCATAGACTTATCTATGCCCGTCAACTTAAGGACCCTTTTCCGAGGCTGAAACATACCGATACCTGGGTATGTCACAGAACATCGGTACCTATGAGGCTGGTATGAAACAGTCAGTTTGCGACACGTTTTATGCACGCTTGACCAAAGTGCTTAACAGCCTTTTGTCCAGTGTGAATAAGGCACACGCATATAACGGCTGGGTCATGCCTGTCCTCATGTATACCTTTGGCATACTCAGGTGGACTCAGACCGAACTTAACGCCCTGGATAGAAAAGTCCGCACTACCATGACGTCCCATAGGATGCATCATCCGAGATCGTCGGTAATGAGGCTGTACTTGCCGCGAAAGCATGGTGGGCGTGGCTTCCTGAGCGCGCTCACCATGCATAATCGCGAAGTGTGCAGCCTCCGTAATTACTTCCTGGTGAGATCGGATGATCCATTCTATAATGACGTCATTTCTAGTGATAAAGGACTTACCCCTCTATCCTTAGCCAACGAGCAATGGCAATACCCGGCAGTACAAAGCATTTCCGACCGGGAGACCGTATGAAAGGAGAAGGAGCTCCACGGGAGGTACTACAGGGTTCTACATGATCCCTTCGTAGATACAGTCGCCTCCCTCAACTGGCTACGTTTCGGTGACCTTTTTGGGGAAACCGGGGGTTTTGTCTGTGCAATACAGGATCAGGTTATTAAGACCAACAACTATCGGAGATACATCCTAAAGGATGGCACCATCGACGTCTGTCGAGCTTGTCGCCATCCCGGTGAGTCACTTAGGCATGTCATCTCCGGTTGTTCGGCGCTTTCTAACTCTGAGTACTTGCACAGGCACAACCTAGTAGCCAGAATTCTACACCAGGAGCTCGCTCTGAAATACGGTCTCGTGGTTCGGAAATTGCCGTATTACAAGTACTTGCGGGAAGCCGTGCTCGAAAATGACCACGCTAGGCTACACTAGGACCGGGCCATCATCACAGACAGGACTATTCTTGCGAATAAGCCTGATATTGTGCTCATGGACCAGGCACAGTCAAGGATATTTTTGGTCGACATTACCATTCCGTATGACGAGAACCTCGTGAAAGCCGAAACAGATAAATGAACAAAATATCTGGACCTGGCTCACGAGGTGACCGATATGTGGGGTGGTCTGCCGGCCGAAATTATTCCTGTAGTCGTCTCTGCGAATGGGCTAATCCCAGTCAGCCTCTCGGGTAATCTGAGGCGACTGGGACTACGTGGCGGACCGCTCCGGGCTCAAATGCAGAAGGCGGTGCTCCTCGATACCGCCCGCATCGTCCGCCGGTTTCTTTCTCTTTCCTCCTAACCCTCGGCCGTTTGGTCTCCCCTGCCGAGGGCTTCCATCTGGTTGGGCTTTTATTTATTTATGTATTTTTGTACTTATTTTATTTTATTGATATTTATGTATATTTGTCTTTCCATTTTCATTTATAATTATATATTTATATAACCCAACCAGATGAGAAAACTATATAGATACCCCAAATAATAATAACCCCCCCGTGGGATCACCTTGACGTGGTGGAGGGGCTTACGGGATTAAGTACTGGTAACTCGGCCTTAACATCTTGCCAATAAATAACCTACCCAAGCTAACGATCCTGAACCCATTTTATGGAGAATTGTATGGACAGTCAATCTAAGAGATATTGTTTACGGCCGCTTCTCGGAGTTCGTTGGGGCGCATCTGGAGCCAACGCTGGATGCCACAGCATGCGAACCGTTGGTGACGGGGGACTGAACAGGCGGGTTCCCCTCGAAATAATTGCTACAGCCGGACGATCACATCTACCCGATTCACCTTCATCTACGGTGTCTTCCGAATATTCACTCTTTGGTTATATTACATCACTTTCAACAATACATAGCTTATTTCGATCACCTGATTCATCACCATCATCTTCATATACATCAAGAATTACAAGGTCAACAGCTGTTGTGCAGGAGGCATCAGCTACTAAAGCTGCACCCACTGTTGGGCAAAAAATTGGACAGAAGATATGAACCGCTTTATTTGGCGTACATACCTATTAATAACTAAATGCGAAACAACTCACATGAATAATTACCTAGAAATTTTACACCAGGAATTTGGAAGTAGATATCCCGAAATGAAAGCCACTCGGCAACGACTAGGAGACCAAAAACGAGCTATATTAAGAAGAAAACTACTGCCACAAAAACTATTGGACGAAATAGGTAATGAAGTAAGAGAATATATTATACAGAATGAGAACCGTAAACACACAGCACTCAAATTACAGCACCGTCACTAACAAATACTACGAACAATACCAGGATGAAATGGTCGGATGAAATAAATGAAGACATCATTAGGTTTTATCTTGAAGTAACTGAGTTGGAGAAAGATCAAACTGGCTACCGGAAAAAATTGTATGAACTGTTCATAGAAAGACATCCATATTTATCTTACCTTACTGAACAGAGGATTGCCGACCAAAGAAGATTAATATTTAAAAATAAGAAATACTCAAATAAAATACAATTGAATTGAGAAGAGAAGTAGAATTGAAATTGCAGCTTAATAATCGAGAACTAGTAAGAGATCAAAATTATACCGTAGTAGCACAAACGCAACAAACCCCGTATGAAAGCACAACAGACATCTTTACACCCACACAGCATACTCAGCTTGAAAACATGATAGATAGCACAAACACTGTCATAAAAACATGTACATTAAGTAATGCTCAAAAGAAAAACTCCCAATTACAAAACCTCATGGAAAAGTAATAAAATTGAAATAGAATTTAATAATGCTATTGCAATATTTAGCACAACTGATGCTGAAGCAAGACCATACATCCCAAAACAGAAATATTCACGAAAATTTGCACAGATTGTTCACTACTTGAATAATGAAATTTTACCGAGGCATCTTAGTCACGATTTAGATTTTATTTCATTACATACCCTAATATATTCAGCAGCTTATACAGCCGCCTTATGTAATGGTACCGGAGTTAACACAGAGGGAAATATAACTGCAAACAATCGAAATAGACTCTGACACCACCATACACATAATCACCGTATACAAACCGCTAAACACAAATAAGTTATGCTGTATTCAAGAATTATCTGTACTAATTAAGCAAATTCCCGAATACGGGACGTCGTTATTGCAGGGGATATGAATATCAACTTATTAGAAAAAAATACATCATCATCATTACAGCCCTTCACAAGTCCACTGCTGAACATAGGCCTCCCCCCAAGTAATGCCACAAAGCACGGTCCTGAGCCACCTGCATCCATCGACTTCCTGCATGTCTTACCAGGTCGTCACTCCATCTAGTGGGGGGTCGCCCTACACTACGCCTACCGGTACGAGGCTGCCACTCGAGAACCTTTCTTCCCCATCGGTTATCGGTTCTTCGAGCTACATGGCCGGCCCATTGCCACTTCAGCTTACTAATCCGTTGGGCTATGTCGGTCACTCTGGTTTTACTGCGGATATCCTCATTTCTGAGTCTATCACGCAGAGAAACTCCGAGCATAGCCCTCTCCATAGCTCGCTGAGCGACCTTAAGCGTCCTCATACGGCCAGCAGTGAAGGACCACGTCTCAGATCCGTAAGTCATCACTGGCAACACGCACTGGTTGTACAATCTAGTTTTTAGAGATTGAGGTATACCTGACGAAAAGATATGCCGTAATTTCCCGAACGCTGCCCAGCCGAGTTGAATCCGTCGATTGACCTCTCGGTCGAAGTTGGACTTACCTAGTCGGACTATTTGTCCCAGGTAAACGTATTCGTCAACAACTTCGAGCATAGTGCTCCCAACAACTACCGGCATAGGTGTGACATGGACATTGAACATGATCTTTGTTTTGTCCATGTTCATCTTAAGACCTATCCGTTGGGAGGCACTATTGAGGTCATTGAGCATAGTGCTTAAGTCCTCCAGCGATTCTGCCATAAGGACTATATCGTCGGCAAATCGAAGGTGAGTGATGTACTCGCCATTGATATCAATACCGTATCCTTTCCAGTCCAGTAGCTTGAAAACGTCTTCCAATGCAGCGGTGAAGAGTTTCGGGGATATAACGTCACCCTGTCTTACACCTCTCTGCAGTTGGATAGGTTTCGAGCTCTGGTTCTGTACTCGGATAGCCATCGTAGCCCTACTGTACAAACACTTCAGCACTTCGATATACCGACAGTCAACTTGGCACCGCTGAAGGGACTGTAGCACCGCCCAAATTTCGACGGAATCAAAGGCTTTCTCATAGTCCACATACGCCAGGCAAAGTGGCAGATTGTACTCTTCAGTCTTCTGTACAATCTGCCGCAGGGTATGTATGTGGTCTATGGTACTGAAGCCTTTTCGGAAACCGGCTTGTTCGAGAGGCTGGAAGTCGTCAAGTCTGCGTGCGAGACGATTCGTAATTCATTTAACTCATTTTTTAATTCATTAAACTCGAAAACAGCACGTAGACGCGGCTCAGAAGGGAAATCGGTCTGTAGTTCTTTAAGAGAGCGTTGTCGCCTTTCTTAAAGAACAAGACCACCGCACTTCTGCTCCACGCCTCTGGAGTAGTGCCACCATGGAGGACGGAATTGAAGAGCTTCTGAAGGACTTCAAGTACCGGTGTTCCACCCGCTTTCAGAAGCTCCGCTGTAATTCCATCCTCGCCTGGGACCCTGCCGTTTTTAAGGTGCTGGAGAGCCATTCTAATCTCGCTTAGACTGACGTCCGGGATATCATCGGAATAGTGTCGGATAAGACTTGCTCTTGGATCGTTACTCACACTTGCGTGTGGCTCCAACGATGATGTGTACAGCTGCCCATAGAACCTCTCAATCTCACTCAAAATCTCAGGTGTCCCGGAAACGATGTTGCCACACTCAGTCTTCAGCCTTGACAGTTGGCTCTTTCTGGCAGACAGATCTCTGGCAAAGACTTTGGAGCCCTGGTTCCGCTCGATCGCTTCTTTAATACGAGAAGTATTAAAGTTGCGTAAGTCTCGCCGTATGCATTTGGAGATCTGTCTGTTCAGTTGCCTGCATGCTGTCAAATCTGTTGACGATTGCAGCCTCATCTGCCGTCTAACAGCCATGAGATTAAGAGTGTGATCGGAGAGTTTTTGTGTTCTTCTGCGGCGGGTCTTGCAGAACTTAGCTCCGACCGCATGGACAGTTTCCACGAGCTTGTCGTTCATATCGTCCACTGCATTGCAATCTTCTAGGCACTGGAAGCGGTTACGTAACTCGAGCTGAAAGGTTTCGGGATTCTGGATTAGAGCACGAGGGGACGGAGCGTTGACTTCATTAGACGAGACCTCTCCAACTTAACGTTTAGGTTCAGTGTGCCTCTAACCATTCGGTGATCGCTGCCAGTTTTCACCCTTGCGATCACTGAGACATCACTGAACAGTTGGCGTCTGGTCGTCATAATGAAGTCAATCTCATTTTTTGTCGAACCGTCGGGGCTCGACCAGGTCCACTTCCTGTGGGGCCGCTTCTGGAAGAAAGAGTTCATCATAAAGAGTCCCTCTTTCTCCATAAAGTCGGCCAGCTGCTGGCCCCTTCGGTTCCGTTGCCCTACTCCAAATTTCCCTACCTTCAGCTCACCGCTTTCTCTTGTGCCCAGTTTTGCGTTGAAGTCTCCCATCAACACCGTGTAGTAGGTTTTGGAGGAATGTATGGCTCTGGAAATATCCTCATACATTTCCTCCACCTCCTCATCGGGATGTGCCGAGGTTGGTGCGTAAACCTGAATGACCTTCAGCGAATACCGTTTGGTGATTCTGAGTATCAGGTACGCGACCCTCGTCGACACACTCCCAATCTTTACAACGTAGTTGACGAGAGATTTGTGGACGATAAATCCGACACCTCCTTGGGACAGATGGTCGCCCTCCCGGTGATAGAACAAGTTGCCGGACTCGAGGATTGCCGTGTCCTCCCCCTCTCTTCGGACCTCGGATAATCCAATAATATGCCAGCGCAACTTGTCTACCTCTTCTTCCAGCTCCAGTATCTTCTCGTCAGTCCTCAGGGTGCGTGCGTTATATGTTGCCAGGTCGAGTCGTCGTAGGTGGCAACCGAACCTCCACCGGAGATTCTTAGCACCCCCTGCCCCGCCGTTACCATGGTCGCCACCGTAGCCAGGAATAGCGGGGCCGCCGGGGACTGGGGGCCGTCTGTTTGTGTATTTATTCATTGGGGGGTATTTGCCATAGTTGCCACGCTTGGCGAGCGGGTTGGCAACCGCAGTTTTTTATTACGTCACAGTTGTCATCAGGAAGACGCTGCTGCCCATCTCCTGCCTGTCTCCCTCTGTCGCCTCTTACGACACCCACGGGAAGATATGGGGTAGTGGATATTCTTAACCGCCACTACACGGTAAAAAAAATACAACCGCTGATAAATACAAAAACGCAATGTATAGTTACGGAATGCAGAGCGTTATCAATGACTGTACTCGCGAGGAAATATTAGCCGGTAGACTCGTAACGTCGTGCATTGATCATGTGTACACGCAGCCGCCGATTCACTTCACATATGTTTACGTGTAAGTTGTCGGATCACTATATGGTAGGTGTAGGTATTACCAAAGAATCAAAAGGGGTAAATAGAATAAGTCTTACTAGTGGCAAATATAAAATTTATACTTTGAATAATAAAGTAATAACTCGTGAGTTAGAGCAGGTTGATTGGAGTAAGCTCGTAGAGATAGACTGTCCTTTGATAATTTATGAACAATTGTGTAATGTTTTTGCACCTATCTACGATAAAGCTAAAGTTAGCCTTAATTGTAATAGAAAAAAAACGAGTAATACAGCCGTGGATCTCTAAAAAAATTAAAATATTGATAGATAGAAGAGATTATTTATTCCGCAGGTGGAAGACTAGTCCTCAAAATGTTACTTATAGACTAGAATATACGAAACACAGAAATCAAACAAATAAAATTATTAACAAAGCTAAAAATAATTATAGAAGGCAGGAACTATCACGCTGTCAGAGAGACTTTAGGAAATTATGGAAAACAATAAATTGCTGGCTAGGAAATAGTAAAAATAGTTTAGATGACGTAGTAATTAAGTATCTAGGAAAAACTATAGTTTAAGTGACATATGTTCAAAATTCTCAGAAACATTTACAAAAGAAATTAATAAAATAAAACCTCAATGTAATTTTAAATTTCTAAATCGCGAGTCCTATGTAAAATTGAGTGATACCACTTTCTATTATAAAAAAGGTAACCGAAATTGAAATAAAAAAAATAATTAGTCAACTAAATAGTAAAAAATCACCAGGTTTAGATGGAATAAGGCCGCAAGATCTAATTTTATTTGAAGAAAAAAATAAGTCCAATATTGGCAAAATTTGTAAACCTTAGTTTTAAAACAGGCTTATACCCAGATAGTTTAAAAAAGTCTATTATCCGCCCTGTTTATAAGCAAGGAGACCATTGCAATTATTCAAACTATAGACCTATCGCAATATTGTCTGTTATTAATAAAATAGTGGAGAAAGTGATAGTTAAGAGAATTAGTGACTATCTAGAAAAAAACGGCATAATTACAGAAAAGCAGCACGGATTTATAAAATTACTTAGTACAACGACGGCCTTATCTATTTTCACCGACGATTTCAACGAATGCTTAGGTAGTAAGCAGTATGTATTTCTTTTATTCATAGATTTTAAAAAAGCGTTTGATACGCTGGATCATGAGCAGCTGTTGGTGGCTATGGAAGAGTGCGGAATCCGCGGGCCAATCAGCTCATGGTTTCGTAATTATTTACATAACAGAATGTTGTACACAAAGATAAAAGAAACCATTTTTCATGGTAAACTAGTTAGTACTGGAGTTCCTACTGGCTCGGTGTTTGGCCCTGTGGGCTATATCATGCATGTAAATAGTATGGTAAACGTTGTAAAAAACTGCAGAACATAAATGTATGCTGACGACACATGCATGATGTATGCTGACAGGGATATAAAGGTGATTGAGAACAAAATACAATCGGATTTTGATAACGTAATCAAATGGTCCCACGATAATGGAATAATATTAAATATAGAGAAAACGAAATGCATGCTCATTCAATCGCCATACCTCCATAAACCATGTATACCTATAAATATCATAGGCCATTCGTATGATTGCTTGCATAGAAATAAACAATGCATTGGTTGTAAATCGATTGAGCTTGTTGATAATTAAAAATATCTAGGATTAACCATAGATACTAAGTTTAGTTGGAATTTCCATATAGAACGAGTATGTAATAAATTAAGATCGTTATTATGTAAGTTTGTACACCTTAAAAGTGTAGTTGATAAAAGAACTTTACGCATTCTGTACTATGCTCTCGTGGATTCTGTAATTAATTATGGCCTTTCAGCCTAAGGACGTACGTTCCAAACGTACATGGATAGGATACATAATCTTCAACTAAGATTTATTAAACTGTTAGTTAATAAGCAAGCTAAAGAGAAAAGTAAGGGTAACTATAATCTATTGTTTATGAAATGCAATATTCTACCAGTTCGTGAAAAAACAAAGTATTTATTAGCAATTGAAGGATACAAAAGTAATTTTTTAGTTAGGAAATCCATTTATGGTAATTAAAGAAAGAATACTCGTAAACTGTTTGAGGAACCAAGTGCGCAAAACTACTTTGGTGAAAGGACGCGAAGGTATTTAGTGCCAAGCATATTTAATGAAAACTTGCCACAAGAGGCCTGTCGGACAAAACAAATTTTTAAAAACAAATTGAAATATTGGCTACTGAATGCCATCGACGACCTGTAGTATTAGTAGTAGTAATATTTAGTTTATTATTAATTATTAATCTTAATTACTTTTTATTAATCTTTATTCATTATTAATTTAATTTAAGATATTCGTTTTCTGTCTTTTATAGCTTTGTTATTAATTTATTGATAAGTGTACTTTACCTACTTAGTCTTAAGTTTTTAATTGCCTTATATGTTTACTAATATGTTTTGTTTTAAAATTTATTTTAGAGAAATATTAAAATGCAATTGTAAAGCTTAATGAGTGCAGTTTCGCCAATAAACTGTATTCTCAGTTTGGCGAACTTAATATTTTTTTGAACCAATTGTATTTACTATGTTAATAAATAAATTTAAAAAAATCTCTATCTGTCACTGAGCAAAACCTGGCAGACCGAGTTCGGTACATCCTGCGCTCCAACATATTTGGTGACGCCGAACTCGAACGACTACGACGTGAGGCTATTCCTTCATCGAATGGAAATGCTACGGCTGGGAATGCGGCGCCACTAGATGCGCAACAAACTGCATATGTGGATGCTGCCGTCAACATTCCATTTGTGGCTAATTCAGACGATGATGGAATAGTCTCCCACGAACTAGAGAAAATGAGGAGCATATTGTAAGAGTCGATGCTGGAAACGCGCGGCATGCCTCTCGAAAATCGACCGCGACTTCCCCGCATACCCATTGGCAAGCGAAATCCGGCTGTCGTGCGGGCTCTTAACCCAATGCTGGTGACCTATTTGGAAACCGCCGGGACCTTTGCGAGACGGACTCAATTCTTTTTGGCGCCGCACTGGCAGTATGCCGTATTATTGACGCCAAACTTCCCGTGGCTGGACGTGCTACTCAAAAAAGTAGCGCCATCCCAGCCTGGATAAAAAGAATTGAGGACCGTATCGCAAAGACAAGGGCCCTTATCGGCAGACTGACAAGCTTCAGGTCGAGTAATAATAGACCGAGAGTTGTGCGCACCGTTAGAATGGCGTTTGCTGCCGGCTGGGACAAATTAAATTTGTTCCAGCCGGATATCACGCAAAAACTAACAGAGATTCGACGATTTAGCGAGAGGTCAAGGCGGTTCAACCAGAATCGTCTTTTCCAGAGTGATCAGAAGAGGCTCTATAAATCATTGGAGCAACCAGAGGTATGTGGAGCGGGCCCAGGACCGAATCAGGCTGACACTGTCGCATTTTGGCGTGGCCTGTGGTCAGAGCCCGTAAACCACAGCGAGGGCCCTTGGATGGAAGTTGTGGCGAGCCAGAGTTCAAGTGTTACGCCTATGGACCCAGTCACCATAACGCCTGAAGACGTTGCTGAGGCGGTCCGTAGGGCCCCGAACTGGAAAATTCCGGGGCTCGACGGGCTGCATCATTACTGGCTGAAGGGGTTCGTAGTGTGTCACGCTGTGCTCGCCCGACAGTTTCAAGAGGCTCTCGATCAGAAGTCGCTCCCGAGCCTCTTCACTACTGGGATCACTCATTTGGTTCCTAAAGATCATGATACCACAGACCCGAGCAAATACCGCCCCATCACGTGTCTACCCACCATATATAATACACTGACATCCATTTTGAGCGCGAGAATCACTCGTCACCTGGAGCTAAATCAGGTGATGTCACGTGGTCGTGGAACCAAGGAACCACTCCTCATTGACGCTGTCATTGGCAAAGTGGTGAAACGCAACCGTCGGAATTTCTCCGCCGCCTGGATAGACTACAGAAAGGCATTCGACTCGGTGCCCCATACATGGCTAAAGAGAGTCCTCCAGCTGTACAAAATTGACTGTACAGTTGGAGACTTCCTCGAGCAGTGTATGGGGCAATGGAGTACGATCCTTTGTTATCTGGGCGAGCGGATGATGGCTGCGGAGAACCACATAGGGATAAGAAGGGGTATCTTCCAGGGCGATTGTCTGAGTCCAATCTGGTTTTGCCTCTCTCTGAACCCTCTCAGTACTTTACTAGAGGGCTCCTGGAGGTGATTTCAGTTTCGGAAAGGAGGTACAAAAGTGACCCACTTTTTATATGCATGACCTCAAGTTATTCGCCTCCAGTCGCTCCCATTTTGTGGCATTGCTAAACATCACTTGTGAATTTAGCAATTCTATTGGAATGGAGCTGGGGACGGATAAGTGTGCGGTCCTACATGTTGAGAGGGGTAGGGTTGCTAACTTTGAGGGCATAGACTTATCTATGCCCGTCAACTTAAGGACCCTTTCCGAGGCTGAAACATACCGATACCTGGGTATGTCACAGAACATCGGTATCGATGAGGCTGGTATGAAACAGTTAGTTTGCGACGTGTTTTATGCACGCTTGACCAAAGTGCTTAACAGCCTTTTGTCCGGTGTGAATAAGACACACGCATATAACGGTTGGGTCATGCCTGTCCTCATGTATACCTTTGGCATACTCAGGTGGACCCAGACTGAACTTAACGCTCTGGATAGAAAAGTCCGCACTACCATGACGTCCCATAGGATGTATCATCCGAGATCGTCGGTAATGAGGCTGTACGTGCCGCGAAAGCATGGTGGGTGTAGTTTTCTGAGCACGCTTACCATGCATAATCGCGAAGTGTGCAGCTTCCGTAATTACTTCCTGGCGAGATCGGATGATCCATTCTATAATGACGTCATTTCTAGTGATAAAGGGCTACCCCTCTATCCTTAGCCAATGAGCAATGGCAGGACCCAGCAGTGCTTAGCATTTCCGACATGAGCCCTTCGTAGATACAGTCGCCTCCCTCAACTGGCTACGTTTCGGTGACCTCTTCGGGGGAAACCGAGGGTTTTGTCTGTGCAATACAGGATCAGGTTATTAAGACCAACAACTATCGGAGATACATCCTAAAGGATGGCACTGTCGACATCTGTCGAGCTTGTCGCTATCCCGGGGAGTCACTTAGGCATGTCATCTCCAGTTGTTCGGCGCTTTCTAACTCTGAGTACTTGCACAGGCACAACCTAGTAACCAGAATTCTACACCAGGAGCTCGCTCTGAAATACGGTCTCGTAGACCGAAAATTGCCGTATTACAAGTACTTGCCGGAAGCCGTGCTCGAAAATGACCGCGCCAGGCTCTACTGGGACCGGACCATCATCACAGACAGGACTATTCTTGCGAATAAGCCTGATATTGTGCTGATGGACCGGGCACAAGTCAAGGATATTCTTTGTCGACATTACCATTTCGTATGACAAGAACCTCGTGAAAGCCGAAACAGACAAGCAATCAAAATATCTGGACCTGGCTCACGAGGTGACCGACATGTGGGGTAGTCTGCCGACCGAAATTATTCCTGCAGTCGTGTCTGCAAACGGGTTAATCCCAGCCAGCCTCTCGGGCCATCTGAGGCGACTGGGACTCCATGACGGACCGCTCCGGGCTCAAATGCAGAAGGCGGTGCTCCTCGATACCGCCCGCATCGTCCGCCAGTTTCTTTCCCTTTCCCCTTAACCCTCGGCCGTTTGGTCTCCCCTGCCGAGGGCTTCTATCTGGTTGGACTTTTATTTATTTATGTATTATTTATTTATTTATGTTAGTATATTAAATATATATTTGAGTATATTTATTTTTCCCTTTATATATTTATCCAGCCCAACCAGATGTGATTACTCTATTAATAACCCAAAAAATAATAATAATAAAAGATTTTATTTTTTCTCTTCACAAAGGTATATAATTTCAAATTATTTCTTAAATAATACGGTTGTAGGTAATTTTGACCTTTGAGAGAGAATGGTGTCCATACTAGGGTAATCCCTGAGTTATAGATCGCCAAGCCCTCACCCTAATGGATAGCACGTATTACATTTTCAAAAATATTACAAAATAAATACAAGAATAAGAAATATTTCAACAAGGAAAGATTCTATATGTTGTTTTTAAAGTTATTTCTATATGTGTAATAGTGTGTATGTGTACGTGTGTGCACGCGCGCGCGCGCGTGTGTGTGTGTGTGTTTTTTAGGACAATACTCTCAGTAAATTTTCAGCATCCATATAATCGATATTTAGCAACCACTTCAGTAACTTTTGTTTACATGCATGTTTTGGTAGAGAGTAAATTGACAAAAGTTTATTTAATTAGTTATAAAGGTAACCTCCCAGGAAGCAAAAAATACTTATGCGAAAATTTTGTCTTTAAAAGCTTACTGGGACAAACTACATATTTACTTCTTTTTTCATTATTATAGGAGGACTCATACTGTATAAGAGAATATTGTAGCAGCGTAGTGTGAAATATAAACAATTTACGAACAGATAAGTCATTAAAATGTTGATAAAGGTCAGTTGTAGGACAACGGAATGGAAGAGAATTGCTAACTTTGAATAGTGCCCTCTGAGCCCTTTCTAATTGCAATATGGTCGTTTTAGGTGCCCCTCCCCAGATGGTAATGCAATATGTCAACAATGATTGGCATAGTGCAAAATATACCATTTTTCTTACATTAAAATCTGCAACACGACGTAGATTTTTAAAAATATAAATTAACTTACGTATCCTTGTACTTAAGAGGCCAATATGAAGGTGAAAGCTTAGGGTGTTCTCTCTCATCTATCATATATCTCATATATCTATCATTACGCCAAGATATTTTATGTAATTCGTTCTAGACAGGGTAGGACAGGAGCAAGGGCTTTCATTTTGGGAGCAGCAGTGAGCTGTAATCTGAAAGTATTCTAACTCAGATACATTGATGTTTTGGGTAGTAAATGCTATGTATTTTGTTTTATCGACATTTAATGTAAGTTTAGATTCTTTTAGCCATTTAGTTATTAAATGGAACCCATTTTGTGCGAAGTTAAATACCTCAGACCATGTATCTGCCTGGAAAAGAAGAGCCGTGTCATCCAAAAAGGCAATGATCCTCGCGTTCTGAATTTTTAAATTACATAGTATATTAATATATGTAAGAAATAGGTTGACAAGTACTGTGGTACACCATATGATATGGGAAGGTCATCACTGCAGCAACCACCAATCCTTATCCTCTGATATCGATCCTTTAAGTAGTGAGAGAAAAGTTTCAGCTGTGTATTTCTTATTCTAAGATCTTCTAGCCTATTCAATAAGAGCGGGATGTAAACGGTGTCAAACACTTTAGCTAGATCAAGGAATATAACAACTACTTTCTTTTTACGGTCAAGGTTTGTAACAACGAAATCTGTTAGTTCATGAACTGCATCCTGAGTTGAACGTTTTGGTCGAAAACCATATTGGCAATGTGATAACAGATCATGTTTCTCTAAGTAATTAGTCAAACGCTTGTTAATTACTTTTTCAAGAATTTTTGACATAGTGGGAAGAATGGAAATGGGTCTATAGTTATTGACACAGCCCACATCACCGCTCTTGTAAATAGGGTGAATTTCAGCTAGTTTGAAATACTTGGGGAATTTACCAGTTTTAAGGGAAAGGTTACATATATATGTAATGGGAGGAACAAGTAAATGTCTATACCTTTTTAAACATAAAGTATAAATAGTATCTCTAACTACGCTACAATTAGATTTCATATTTAAATTTCTATTTCATGTTCGTCCGTGTCAGTAAGTACCATGGAGTGTTGATATATGTTTGTAGGAAAAATGCTACGAGTGTTTTTATTAACGTGGTGTTTTTTCGCCAAAGATTTACCTATATTTACAAAAAATGAATTTACATAATTAACTGAAGTTTTAGGGTCAGATATGTTTAATAATATATCGGCATTATTATTTAATTTATTCGTATTTGTGACTGTTTTAATTGTGTTCCAAAGTTTTTTATTGCTTGTTTTAACTGCTGTTGTTAATTCTGCTTTTTCATATTCTTTTTTCAGTTTTTTAAGTTGTTCATTATAATAATTACGGTAACGTTTGTATGTAGTTACGATTACGTCATCATGCGGATATTTTTTACATTTTTGGTGTAATTGTCGCGATTTCTTAAGCATCTCAAAATACCTGGGGTAATCCAGAGCGTTTTAATAATTTTGCGATTAGAAACTTTAATTGTTTTAGTATTCAATTTTAAAGCATTACTTAGGGATTCTAATAGGAATGTAGCTGCTGAGTCAACATCTACCATGGAATAAATACTTTTAAAGTCTAAAGTGAGAAGTTAACTATCTAATTTTTTGTAATTTACACGTTCTCTAATTTTTAGCGGCAAACTGCGTGTATCTAGATTAGCATCTAATTGAAATATAAGAGTATCATGATCAGTAATGGAAGTCTCCGCAACGTAGCAGGTTGACCAAAGTTTTGTTTTCAATACGACGTGATCTAGACACGTTTTGTCATGGGTGGGCCAGACTATTTAAGTAATATGGAGAGTAGAAGTCCTTACTATGTATAACAATATCTACATTCATATCGCCAATAATAATTATGGTTTTATAATGTGAATACTGATTAATCGTACTACTAAGCGATTCAATAAAATTTAAGGGATCCTTAAATCCAGCTGATCTATATATTACAATGACTATGGTATCCTTACATATTTTTAGAAGAATACAATTACAATCTGATATTGACAACTCCTGCCAGGTTATATTCAAAGATTTTTTGAAATACACTACTACAGCCTCATTTTGGGTTGCGTTATTAAGAGTTTTATAATAGTTATAGGCATCCATTATCGGAATATAGTGGGTGGACGGCAACCAACATTCTGTAAAAAGAATTAAGTCCCATTCTAATGCTGACCTACGTATTAAAACTTTAAGTTCATCTATGTTGCGAGTTATGCTTCTAATGTTTTGATGCATTATTTTTAACTTATGTTTTTGATCAGATATTACTTATCTTATTAAATTCTAAACTCTCGTAGCTTAGGTATAAACCCTAGTGTGTTTCTTTGTAAATTCTATCACTACAAATATTTGTAATGCTTGATTTTGATTTTAAATGGGACTCCATGATTTAGAAAAATGTGCACTAATAGTGTTTTACATGTTACTTAATTCAGAAATTGTCGTATATTTTACTTGTTTTGCTTCTGTGGCGTATAATTATAATAAAATATATTTATCTATAGTAGTAGAGGTTCGTTGCAGTGCGAGCTTATTATAGTTGAAGAATGATTCGGTTCAACCGGGGTATAACCACGCTCTTATATAATACAAGCGTAAAATAGCCGCGTAATTATGTTCTGTTTGTTTTGTAAGTGTAGAGAACTAGAGATTCTTTCTACTGGTTACGAGTCATAACCAGTAGCCCTAGCTAGCACTCACTTAGCAGCAGGTGGACTATGTGTCTTTTGTCACCTTTATTCTGTATAAAGAAATATAAAGTCATTGGTGACAATCGAGGACACAAATTTCGCCAAATAGTCAATTATTGCATTCTCTATTACAAAGAAAGAGCACAAAGGGTGGAAATAAATGCCTCTAGACATTCTTTATCAATCATCCCATTAATAATGCTTCTTCTTAGAATCGAAATGGAAATGCGTTGTCGCCCCAAATGAAAAAGCGCCTCAAATGAAATGCCTATTACATCATACGGCGTGTTCGGTTTTCATGACACATATACGAAACACATCGTCGTAAATTGCTGTTTAAAGTTGGTATTCCGTTAAATCGTGGTTTTCTTTTTTCGACCTGACCCATTCGTACTGACATTACGAAATAGCTCCAGTGTACCCCCTCCACCCACGTATTATTGGAGGGTGCAACTAGAATTATACATCTTTATAATCATTAACAGCTTTTGAATCATCATCATCACAGCCCATTACAAGTCCTTTCTCAGGTACGAAAAATTCCCCTGAGCACGCCTCGATATTTTTTAATTTAATTAATTTGTAAAAATCACGGCCTAATTCTTTTAACTAAGCACAAAGCAGCTTATCAAATATGGTTCAAAAACTGAAGATTTGAAATGTCCGTCAAATAACAAATTTGGATCCCCTGGAAATGTAAAATAATGAAAACGTTAAAATCTCCAATCTCCTCCATCAATTCAAATTAATTTACACGTTGTCAAGTGACAGTTATAAAGATATAATTTAACAGGTTTTATTAATTTTACAAACACTATTATGACGATTGGTGAGTTCTAAAAATATTGAAATTTTAATTAAGGTACTCAAATTTGAGACTCGTTAGCAATCCATGAGCAATATTCAAGTGGTAACAGCTCTTTGATCAAAAACCTTTCCATTGAAATGTATGACAATTTCCACATACCTTGAAAGTCATATATTTAGCAGTGAATGTCAAAAGGTTGAAGATGTGATGATGATGAAATAAATGCATTGCATTTAAACTTTTGCAGCTCTGACCTAAACAAAACACATTATTTTCTCCCCAAATAACACAAATGTACAAACAAAAAATAACTTTGTGTTTATACTTAGTTCGACAGAATTTATAAAGAAGTCCTTCCCCGGTCGCGCCGATGCATTCGTGTTACAACCATGATGTTACTGTAGCGTGGCTCTACCGCGTTATATTTCATTTTTATAAAATTGAAGGGACAGAGGAACTTGCAGTCAGCCTGATGGTAAGTGGCTGGAGTCCACGAATACATGCAACCTACTTCAAGAAAAATGCTATAGTTGTGTTGTCACCTCTGAGGACCAAGAAATATATACCCTTATTTTAATTTTCAGATTGGGACACAGAAATGCACGCAATACAGCTTTTCGATAGAAATAGGTGAGCGAGTCAGAATGACATGCATTCCGATTATTGATTTTCCTGTCTTTAATTGAATCTTCACTAATTGTCAGCAATACATTGCTACTTTAATATTCTGATAGAGTTAGGTATTAATGTCTTGTTAAAGCTAATATCCAGCTGCGTTATTGCCTTACTTACCTTCCTAGATATATGAAGGAATTCATTAAGCTTATTTTACAGAAGCCTGTCTTCGGAAGTGGGATGAATATAATCTGTTCTTCCAATTTTTTTTTAAATTTTAGAGTTCTTATCAGGAACGTGATGTTGCCCATTCCGTTTCGTTACTAATAATAAACAAATATTATATGGTAGTTCACACTAATCTTTAACCCTTTCTGTCATTAATAATGTAAATATAATATTATTAAAATATCAAATCATCATAGTTATTGTGTTTTAGTTATTATAGTGTTTTATAACGAAAAACCTTATACTTTTATTTTACAATAACGCACCGAAATATATAAGATTGTGTCCATATTCGTATCATTTGTAATAGTGAACAATACATTTTATGATTAAGATGAACGAGGAATTAGACATTTTGTGTATTTCATCGTAGCTGTTTATTCATCGTGACCTTACCTGTCTTCTTAAAATGTGTTTTTATAGAATATGGGTGCAATCACATACATATACATATTTACAAGATATATACATATAAAATGAGACATACATATAAGATAAATAAATAAAGATTATATATATATATATATATATATATATATACAATGTGTCCGGTTACTGGTGTCGGAGCTTTTAATGCTATAAAATATAATAAATTTCATCGACAAATCATGTCTCAAATCTCATTTAGACCTAGCTGTATTTAAATGGCAGCCATTTAAATTTTTCAGTGTCACCACCTCGACCCCGCGCATTAAAATTACAATATTCACCGATGTAGAAGTCCTACATTCTTAAAAGATGTCTCATTGGATAGATAAAGAAACGCGTAATAAAATAAAAGCAAACTTTTAACTGCAAAATTGTATTTAGATCCTAAAAAGACTTAGAAAAGAAAAAAAATGTTAAAAAATCGGTTATTTTTTCACATTTTCGACTTTAATGAAAAAAGTAAGTCATTTACCTAATGATTTTTTACATTAATCAGATAGATCAGAACATATCCTAACCAAAAACATAAAAATCTTAATTGTAAATTAAATAGTTTAAGAATTGTACTTTATCAAACACGATCTCTTAAAAGAGCAAGCTGCACGTGCAGGATCATTTATGATAGTTCAAGAGCAGGTACAAAAACCCAAAGCCCATTGTTTGATGTTCTAAACAAGTGTACTTGGGACAACAAAAACAGTTGTCCCTCGCCACGCGTTGTGATTACACTACTTTTGCCCATCTAAGATCGCTTGTTGTTGTTATTATTAAAAAAAAATCCGTTTTGTGGAACTTTTTAAGTTTGTGGTGAAGTTTCTAGTTATTTTGATATTTTCAAAAATGGCAGATGGTAAATATTCAAACCAGCATGTCGCTGATATCGACTTTGTGTATGGATTGTGCAACGGCAATGCAAACAGAGCTGTCACAGAGTACGCCAGAATGTTTCCCAACAGGCCTACACCAAATGCTCGCACTTTTGTAAGGATACATTTGCGGATAGATGAACTTGGGATCAGAAGACCCGCTATTGAAAAATTTTGGCTTGTGGCACCTGAGGAGGAAAAAGAGATATTACGTTTAATTACACAAGATCCCAGACTCGTAAGACGAATAAGCAATATGTTTAATTTAACAAAATGGTCAGTGTGGAGAGTTTTAAAGAGGGAAGGTTTGTATCCTTACCATTTTCGGCGGATACAAGACATTCGCGAACCTGATTATGCTACAAGGGCAGTTTTTTGTTCGTGGATCAATAGAAGAACAAGACAAGATGCAGATATTTTAAAAAGAATTTTGTGGACTGACGAAGCCACTTTCACGAGATCGGGTTATACAAATCACCGTAACGAGTATCTGTGGCTTCAAAACAACCCTCATGCTGTTAGAGAAAATACTTTCCAACATGAAATTCGAGTGAACGTTTGGGCTGGAATAAAAGACGATATTTTAATTGGGCCGATAATTTTACCAGAAACAATGAGTGGCCCAAGATTTTTAGAGTTTTTGCAGAAACAGTTTTTGGAAGAATTAATGGAGCTTCCATTAACTCACAGAGCAAGGATGATTCTCCAACTTGACGGTGCACCTGCACATTTTGCAGTAAATGTGCGAAATTATTTAAATGAGCGCTATTCGCCGTGAATTGGTCGCGGTGGAAGGATCGCTTGGCCTCCATGTTCACCGGATTTAACTCCCTTAGACTTTTTTCTATGGGGCACTATGAAGCAAAGAGTTTATGCGAACGTGCCAAACTCACGAGAAGAGTTGATTAATAAAATAATCGAAGTTGGAAATGAATTGCGCCAAGATCGGGAGATGATCAGACCTGCAACTCAACATGTGGCAATAAGGCCTACAACATGTCTCCAACATCGCGGAAAGTCATTTCAAACAGTTTTTATAAATAACTTTTTAGTTACGTGCATTTTGAAATGTTGTGTTTCACTCTTCTCATCAATTCACTTTGTCTGTCTGCAACCAGGGCGACAAATTTTTCAAAGGTCATATTCAAACAGTTATAATACTGATTTTTTTTGTGGTTACAATTAAGATTTTTATGTTTTTGGTTAGGATATGTTCTGATCTATCTGATTAATGTAAAAAATAATTAGGTAAATCACTTACTTTTTTTCATTAAAGTCGAAAATGTGAAAAAATAACCGATTTTTTTTTACATTTTTTTCTTTTCTAAGTCTTTTTAGGATCTAAATACAATTTTGCAGTTAAAAGTTTGCTTTTATTTTATTACGCGTATCTTTATCTATCCAATAAGATATCCTTTAAGAATGTAGGACTTCAACATCGGTGAATATTGTAATTATAATGCGCGGGGTCGAGGTGGTGACACTAAAAAATTTAAATGGCTGCCATTTAAATACAGCTAGGTCTAAATGAGATTTGAGACATGATTTGTCGATAAAATTGATTATATTTTATAGCATTAAAATCTGCGACACCGGTAACCGGACACACTGTATATATATATATATATATATATATATATATATATATATATATATATATATATATATATATATATATATATATATATATATATATATAAGGGGTGTCTCAGTAAGAGTGCACTTTTTCATTTTAAAATAAAAACAAGTATTTTAAGACAGAGTTATGATAATTTTATTGTATTGTAACGAAGACATGTTCCGATTAAGTATGGAATAAAATATCCGGCAAATGACCCCCACGGCTCTGATGACAGGCCATTACTCTTTTCATTAAATTTTTCATGACTTTTGCACAGAAATGTGGCTGTATCTCACCGATGACGCGTTGGATTTCCGATTTGAGCTCAGGAATTGTTTCGGGTTTATTCTCATAAAACCGAGATTTCACAAAACTCCACAGAAAAAAAATCGCACGGCGTTAAATTGCACGATTTTGGTGGCCAGTTGACATCAGAGTTTCGTGAGAAAATGTGTTCTGGAAATCGTTGCTGCAATAAGTCGATTGTTTCATGCGCGGTGTGGCAGGTTGCGCCGTGCTGCTGAAACCACATATTGTTCAGATCCATGCCGTCCAGTTGAGACCACAAGAAGTCCGTTATCATATTCCTGTAACGAATGCCGTTCACAATCACTGCAATTTCGGCCTCATTTTCAAAAAAGTAAGGTCCAATCCCCCCGCCTGACCAAAATCCGCACCAGACAGTTACTCGTTGTGGGTGCATTTGTTTCTCATGGATTGCATGAGGATTTTCTGAGTCCCAAATTCGACAATGTTGTATATTCGCGAAGCCATCCATATGGAAATGCGCTTCATCGGAGAAAATGACTTTTTCCGAAAAATTGGTATCGACTTCACTTTGCTCCATTACCCGTTGAACGAATTGTCAGCGCTTTCCGTGATCTGCTGGTTTGAGCTCCTGAGTTAACTGAATCTTGTACGCATGAAGGTGGAGGTCTTTATTCAAAATTCGCTGCGTAGTGCTGAAATTTGAAGTTGTTGAGAACGATGACTAATTGATGTTTTCGGATTTTCGGCAACACGCTCGTTTACAGCAGCAATGTTTTCAAGAGACCGACCGGTACGTTGACGCAAAGGATTCTTATTATCCATAATTAACCCAGTTTTTTCAAATTTTTTAACCATTCGTCGAATGGTTGACACATTAGGTGCACTTTCTTGGCTGAAAATTTGGCGAAGTTTGCTAGCGGTTTCAGCGTAACTTTCCCCATTTTTGTAATAAGTTTTCACAATTATAACGCGTTGTTCTTTCGAAAACCTCTCCATTTTTAATAATGGGAATAAACAGAGATGATAGCTGTCAAATTTCAGAGTTGCCACTTGCATGAAAAAAAAAATTCCAATTTTAAAAAGTGCACTCTTTGAATAAAACTATTATTTACGGATTTTATCGCGTTTAATTACTTTAATTTATTTTTATTATTATCCCGACGTTTCGGGTGCTTTACAGCGCCCATGGTCACGGGGGGGGACTGAGATGTTTGACGTCCCAATGTCATAGTTAGTCCGGCTACCTTCAGTGTTTTAATATTAATTTTTGGTCCGATTTACGCAAAACGAGCTTATAGTATCATGAACTCTTGCAGTGGTATGCTTGGGTTTGGGTTTAATTTTGTTAATTATAGGATCCCAAGCAGATGGTAGCACCCAACCATCTTCTCTATTGAAATTTGGATGTTTTTTAATTTCAATAGCCTCGCGTATCATCCTTGGTAGGAATCGGTGTTCTTTTGCGAGAATTTGTGGTTTATCAAATCTAATGTAATGGTGGGGACGATCTTGAACATGTTCGCAGACTGCAGACTTCCCGGAGCGTCGGTGCTTCACATCAGCTATATGTTCCTTCACGCGGGTTTTTATAGATCTCTTTGTTTGACCTATGTAAGAGAGACCACATTCACAATCTAGCTTGTACACACCTGCATCTTGTAGAGGAATATTACATTTGATGGATGGTAAAAATTGACTAATCTTCTTCAGCGGCTTGTAGTATGTCTTAATGGACGCTCGCTTCAAGATGTAGCCAATCTTGTCCGTGATTAAAAATGCAGTTACTTTAAGTAACTGCATTTTTAGACCACCTTAACTCCATAAACTCTAAAATACAATTCACAATGGAGTTAGAGGCAAATAATTCTTTAGCTTTCCTAGATGTTTTAGTCATCCGAAATTCTGATAACACTATTGGTCACACTGTGTATAGGAAAAAGACCCATACCAACCGATATTTAAATGGTGAATCTCACCATCATCCTTCACAGTTAGCTACCGTGGGTAAATCTTTGTTTCAGAGAGCACGAGGGATCTGTGACAGAAAACATCTGGGCGCGGAGCTTCAGCACGTCAAGCAAGTATTGCAAGACAACAAGCTTCGGGTCCCGCGCCTACGTCACAGTGAACGAGTGAAGCCGGCCACAGTCGAGCGCGCGCCTGCTTTACTACCATATGTTAGAGGAGTCACGGACAAGATTGGCTACATCTTGAAGCGAGCGTCCATTAAGACATACTACAAGCCGCTGAAGAAGATTAGTCAATTTTTACCATCCATCAAATGTAATATTCCTCTGCAAGATGCAGGTGTGTACAAGCTAGATTGTGAATGTGGTCTCTCTTACATAGGTCAAACAAAGAGATCTATAAAAACCCGCGTGAAGGAACATGTAGCTGATGTGAAGCACCGACGCTCCGGGATGTCTGCAGTCTGCGAACATGTTCAAGATCGTCCCCACCATTACATTAGATTTGATAAACCACAAATTCTCGCAAAAGAACACCGATTCCTACCAAGGATGATACGCGAGGCTATTGAAATTAAAAAAACATCCAAATTTCAATAGAGAAGATGGTTGGGTGCTACCATCTGCTTGGGATCCTATAATTAACAAAATTAAACCCAAACCCAAGCATACCACTGCAAGACTTCATGATACTATAAGCTCGTTTTGCGTAAATCGGACCAAAAATTAATATTAAAACACTGAAGGTAGCCGGACTAACTATGACATTGGGACGTCAAACATCTCAGTCCCCCCCGTGACCATGGGCGCTGTAAAGCACCCGAAACGTCGGGATAATAATAAAAATAAATTAAAGTAATTAAACGCGATAAAATCCGTAAATAATAGTTTTATTCAATGTGTAGTGTTCGCGTAAATTTAAGAAATCATTAAGTGCACTCTTACTGAGACATCCGTTATATATATTATCTTATATTACATGTAGTGATTTCCATAATGTTATTTTATGTGTCTTTAAACATAACACTTCGAAAGTAATGTCGGGTAAATATATTTTAACTGCGACATATTGCTATTTATGTTAAATATTTCATCATCACAACAACAGTTCTCGGCATTGAAACTTTAATATTAAACTACAAAGCAGAACTTTGAAACAAGTTAAACACGAAAGTACCAGAAATACATGGAAACTGCTTTTGACTCGTACAACCACGTGTTAACGAAAAAGGTTTTTATTACTTTTAATTCAAGTCACTGATGACTCGTGCTCATACTTTTCCCTGGCAATAACTTTAAGGATCTGGAGGTGAAGTAATACTTTTTTTTAAGTTTTCCGATGCTTATACTCCAAGCTACCGAAACGTAAGCCCAAGCCTAAGAACATTCCTGCTTACTGACTGCGTCAAATTATGACTGCAGCATGACTCTACCACAGTCCAACATTTTCAAGTCCAGTCCAACACATTCAAATTTCATACATTTAACTAAATATATGAAATTTGACCAATCACCGATCATTAAAACAAGGCAGACAGAGCAAATAGTGAATGTGTTCAACCGCGGCTTTCCGTGTCATTGTAAATTTATGTCGTTTGACACAGTTGACAAAAGACTCTAATGTAAACTGTTACTTTCAAGAAACTGAGTTTAAAGGTTGACTTGACATTTGAAATTTATCGCAATTTGTGACATCAATGTATGTAATGCGAATTTAACGTATATCATAACAACCTCTGCCTTTATCACGAGTATCATAGACAGCCACAGAGTCACGTTGAGTCTATATGTTACAAATATAAATGCACCCTAAAGGGTTTTTGTTCTAATGACCGCATAATTACACCCTAATTGCCTTTGCAGATGTTACAGATGAAATAATGAGAACGATAATCGCCATTGCACTTACATTTGCAAAGATAAAAGTTTTAAGTATTTTGATAAGACGCTCTAACTCCTATATTCGACTAGCAATTCCCACCGGCTTCGCACGGGTGGTCTCTGTTTTTTAACAGCAGCGCCACATACTGGGTTACATATGGGTTCGCAAAGTATTGGTAGTTTTGACTGTCATTGTGACAGCCTATCAGGTGCAGGCGTGTAGACAGCCACAGCTTTTATTTTTATTTTTCAATTGTTATTAGAAACGCGCTGCCGCCCATATTCCGGTTTGTTTTCCTCTGTCACTTTTTATGATACTCACTAGACGAAAGGGGGTAGTGGATATTTTCACCGCCACTATATCGACTAGTAGCGTTTAAAATTATTAAATAAACATTTTTAGCTCTGGGTAGATCATTTATGCACTTTACAACACTAAAGCTTAGAGGGGCAATTTACTTTTTAGGGGATAATATAAATCGCTCCCTTTATTCTTGTAATGACGTGACACAATTATTTTTCCTTACCATTATTATAATCATTTCGGTTCTTCACAAGGCCACTTCTAAACAGAGAACTCCTTCAAGGAATGCCACAAATTATGGTCCAAAGCCACCTCCATCCATCGATTTCATGCATGTCTTACCAGGTCATCACTCCGTCAAGTAGAGGTCACCCTACTTACCAACTACCGGTAAAAGGCTGCCACTTTTTTATTCAAAATAGATTACTAGTAATTCTTTTTGAAAGTCAATTTTTTACTTTACCACTCGTTCGAAAAAAAACCTCTGTGCTGGAAGGAACCGGCAAGAAACCCAGCGGGACTTTTTTTTAAAATAATTTTACAATGTTTTTCAATGGTCACAAAATATCTACAAAATTTATTTTAGAAACAGCTTGGAAGCGACAGGGGTTATTGTCAACCATGTATTCATTTCATCATCATCATCATCATTAGAGCCTTTCACAAGTCCATTGCTGAACATATGCCTCCCCAAAGCATGGTCCTGCCAAAAAGCATGGTCCTGAGCCACCTGCATCCATCGACTTCCTGCATGTCTTACCTGGTCGTCACTCCATCTAGTGGGGTTCGCCCTACACTTCGCCTACCGGTACGAGGCTGCCACGTGCCACATCAGTCATTTTGTACGACCACACATACGGTCCAACAAGAAAATTGACACCGCATAATAAGGTTTTGGTCCGACCCGGGAATCGAACCCGAGACTACTATCGCCGCACGATTTTCTGGTCATTAGCGCGACCATTTTCCGGTTTTTTTGAACCGGATTAGCATTGGGGCAATTGGCTTCACCAAATATTATAAAGAGGAAAGATTTGATAGTTTGAATTGAATAGTCATAATTTTATTTTGTAAGCCATCGGAACAGTTGAAATCATGGGACAATTTCAAAGACGATTTACGTGAATATATTAGACACAAAAACAGACTGCAAAATCAAGACTTCGCGTGACCATACAGTGAGGACATAATTTACAACGAAGGTTTGATTCAAATAAAAAATAGACTACAGCAATTAAATGATAAAAACGTAAGTGATTTTCGATTACCTTCTTCGGTTCGATCAATGACACATTACTGTAATACAAATGATTTGACTGCTTTTGTCTATGAAAACCTGCCAAAAGTAATTCAAGATCAAGACATACTTTTGTAAAGTCAATGGAGTGAATAATAACAATGGAACAATTTTTTTGGATGCGCCAGGATGCACTGGAAATACTTTTATTGCAAGTTTGATACTGGCGAGATGCGATGATCGGGGAAGAAGCGATAGCAGCTGCTTCGTCAGGAATTGCTGCAACTCACTTAAAGGAAACTTGGAAAAACTGCTCATTCTACTTTTAAACTTCCGCTATCCGTAACTCTTGATCAATAATCTACATGTTGCAATATGCAATGCATCTGTATGTTGGCCTCTTAGTAAATTACTACATGACGCCTCATTGATTATGTGGGATAAATGCACCATGAGCCATAGAGCACATATAGAAACCGTGGATAGAACTTTAGAAACTCCTCTGCTCTCGTGGTAAGGTTATAAATTTTAATAAACCTAAACATTTAGAAAAAAATCGATTAAAGATTAACTCTTCAATCCCCATAAAAATCCCATGCAGTCGCATGCATCCGTCAAATTCCGAGCGGTCCCATGCGACCACAGCACTTAAAACTTATATTTAGGGACTACCTTTCTATAAAGAAGTTTGGCATTATAAAATCTATACAAACTTCTCTATCCTGTGGTAAGCAAAAGTGAGGTTTTACTTCATTACAAAAAGGCTATTGTATTTTAATAACAAAATACGGGTACATACCAAGCGGATATCGGCAGCGTTAAAATCACTATTATATTTCTATATATTACTCGATATTATTTACTTAAAAAGATAAATTATATTCACATAAAAACTTTTATAATAAAACGCTATAGTTAAATACTAATAAAACTGGAAAAACCCAAAAATCAACACAACAACATCCAAATGAATATGGCGTACGTATTGCACGTAGATTATAAATAAATATCCATAACTCACTTTTTATTGCACTAGAGGAAGTTGTGAAGTTCACTTAAATAAAATTTAACTTTGCTGTATATTGTATATATTATAGCCGATAGATAAAAGTACCACATTAATTTTACCAATTTTTTGGCTAAAATGATTTAACTAAATGAGCGAGGTTTCATGTCATCTCGCGCGTCACAGATGCGTGATATACGCTGGCGAAACCGCGGAGCACAGCAATATGAAATATTTTTATAACAAAAAACAATTTTTAAAATTTTTGTCTGTTTTTCAGTTAGTTGCATCCAATCTCCGAAATGGCTGAAACTATTTTGTCAGGACTTTCACTGCCAGATAGCCGATTTTATAAGGAGTAACTTAGTCTACTTTTATTTTACAAAAAGAATTGGGGTCTTGCGCAAAAAATTCACATCCATGAATTCAATCGTAATAAATTTCACGACGAAATCGCGGGGAACAGCTAGTCCAAGATAAAGAACAAAATTTCACGTAATATATATGTGACTAATTCATCAAATGCCGAGAATCAGAGTGGATATCTGGTTAGTAATGAGGAATTTTTTCTTTACTAAGCAGTCAGCAACGGCAGAGTCCACTTCACCCGATGATGCCTTGTGTAGATGCAAAACACGTGTCGTATTATCGACGATGGTGTGTTTTTCCAAGCGGAGTGGTGTTGGGAGTAGTGATGCTGGGATTAGGTTTGACACATATAGTGCGCGCAATTGAGGGAGGTGCTCTTTGAATTAGGTAAGACTAATTATTTTATTGTATTATGCGGATCTTAGCTTACTATTATTTTATCTTTGCCCTAGGAAAATTCAACGCATCCTTTTTATCAAGGATAGATAAAATTATCTGTGAACCCCAGCGCTCAAGTACCATCAGATGGATTGTGTGCTTGTTTATCTCCTTATTTTATAAAATCATCTGAAATAAATAAAAAATACAAGAATTTGTTTTCAATTTAAATAAGTGATTGGATAAACTTAGTAACTAGTAAACTTCATAACAAATTCATAGATCAAAACTTTTCGTCGAACCTTCGAACTAATTTAATTAGATACGTAAACAACTTAATGAAAGGCTGGATTTGCGAACTTTAATTGTTATTGAAGAGTCATGTGTCATAACTTTTTATTTAATTTAAGCCTGTGAAATTTTTTTTGAATAGCAAGATTATTTTAATGCCTTGTAACAACGTCACAACTTAGAATAAGTTATTAAAGTAAATTTTATATCGGTAGCTGTGCACAACAGTATCAAAAGTAGCTCAGCAGGCAGTAGTGGGGGCTCGACGACGTACTGTTCCCTTATTACATTTCATCACATTTCGTAAGAAACTTAGTAATTTAAAAATTTGATTTTTATGCATGGAATATTTTAATTAGTTAATGTTGAACTAAGTAATTACATTTGTAAATAAAAACAATTAGTTAAGTCTTAGTAACCTTTAATAGAATATATTAGATGTAGACCTAGAAATGCATATAATAAAGAATAGAAAAAATGTGTATATAAAAAAGTCGAATTTTCTTGTGTTTGCAATTGAAAAATTAAATTAGAAATAATATGTCCATATCATCATGTATGTATACGTGTCTATGCTCTAATGAGGACTGCCTCTGTCTGTCTGTACTGAACTGTAGTTAAGCGGAGAGCATGGTAGTATTAAAAAGGCGCTCCCGAATTTGAAATTATGTATTAATGTAAGAAGAATAATGTAAGCTAAGACCTAGACAAAATGATGGCCAGCTGAGATGAGGTAGAGAAGTTTCTAGAAAGTTGCCAGAAAAAATATTAGTATCACAGCCATTGCTTGAGGATTTATTCGACGTTAGGATCTTATCAGAAAAAAAGGACAAAGGAAGATTAAAAGCAACCCTCTGCCCTTCCTTCAGCTACAAATACTTGATAATTTGTCAGGGAAGCTGCTGATAAAGTCAACAAGTATTTTATACGTTCTGAAAACCCTAGGAAAGCAATTTACAACATAGAACGGTCATTCGCTCGCCGGATAATAAGGAAGAATAAACAGCGCGGATTTTCAAGCTTTTCTACGGATTTCAGGATATCGAAGAAAAAAAATGCCTTTTACACGGTCGAAGAAAGAAAGCGTAACTCATGAGTCAGAGCAGCGTCAGCAGAACAGGCTCGCAAATCGAATTTATAATAAAATTATTAAAAATATGTTTTTACAATGTTTTTAAATTAGGTGGCGCCAGCACCTTGAGAAGCACTGGGGTTACAACAAGAAGTACGAACTCGGTATTCCTACAAGCAAAGAATCTGCAACGACATGCTACTAGGCCACAGGTTAAAGATTCCAACAACACACTCAAATCATTGAAGTGCGCCAGGTTACGGCATTTCAAATCGTATCGAAAAAGGTTATTAATCTTTGAAGCGCAAGAAAAAATAGACGAATTTAAGCCAGAAAAAATACGTGCATCACTCGCGCTCGCTTATACCAAGCTAGACAGACAGCGTGTCGTCGCCGCAGATGAGAAAACAACTTATGTGTCTGAAGATGAAGAGGAACAGTCAAGCAAAGTTCAAGAATGGTAGGAAAAGCAATCCAATACCATTCAAATAGAAGAAAAAAAAGAAAATAAGAAGCCAGAAGAAAGTGAAAAGAAAGGACGAGGACAGGAAATTTACAAGGAACAGGATATTGAGCGACTCGTTTCTCTCAATCTTTTTCCGATATAGAACTGGTCGTGAAAACGATAGAGATTCCCAGCCTGCACGTCAGATACAGAATGAGGACATCACTGGCAGCATGTCTCTCTCAAGCTTTATGACCGATGCCCCAAAGTATCTACAAGAACCATATATGTTAAATCGGCAGGGCAAGAGCTTTTTTCTCTAAGACTGAAAAAGTATCAAGATTAAGAAAAACATCAAAAGGACCGTCATAATGGTAGCCAGCTAACTTCTTATCAGACCACTGAATCTGGGAGGCATCTTTGAATCCCTGGAAAAAAGACTTGGATATCTCGACGCGCTGGCAATGAACAACGTATAGAAGATTAAAACGCTAGGAAAACTCACCGACTATCAGCGAGAATTATGCGTATTCGAGATTAAAATAACTAATATCATAACTACTATGGAAGCCCTGAAAAAAGGTTACTACCATTATAATCCCGCGTTAGTGACGATCACCATGGAAAATCTCAAGCAGATAACAAGAAACATGTGGTACGATTATAACAAATAAGATATATCCGGCATAAAGAGAATAACCGCCTTCTTGAATCAAGCAACTGACAAGTACGGAGCTCACGCACAATTGGAAGATATCACCGTGAACACTACACAATAAAAGCAACCAAAGAAGATCTTCGAGCGCACCTTAACTATCGACGATATCAAGAAAGAACAACGTCCAAAATGCAAGCAAGAACGTCAACTACTTGATTGCAAGCGGTTCAAAGATACCGATGTCAGCGAGCGCTAGGCAATAGCGAAAAACATCAAATCTGCTTCCACTGTTTACAAATTACACATCATCGAGGTACCAATAGAGCCACAATGGCTGCAGGATGGCTGACACGGCTTTTTACATAAGAATATTTATTTATTTATTTATTTATTTATTCAGCCAAACTTATCACTAACATTACAGGATCTAATAACCTAATGCGCTAGTGAAATCAGTAAACATTTTAATTATTATAACATATTATAAATAATGCAGCCCTTGTGAATTCACTCATAGAACATACAAATATGTCAACTTCCTCATGGATAAGGTTAAGTAGTCTGGTGGCGCGAGTGCGCGGCGCCTCCCGCAGCAAGTTGGTGCGAGCGCGTGGCACAGCCAGCAGCCGCGGCCGTCGCCTTCGCCACACGTATTTCTCCGGCACATTCAAATATATACCCTCCAAGAAATAAGGATTGTCTATCTTTCCTCTTATTACTTGGAGAATATATGATACTAATGCGAGGTTCCGCCTAACACGGAGTTCATTATATCCCACCATACCTAAAACGAATAAGGTTGGATATTTTAGTGGATAAAAAGGATATACGCCATAATATTTAAAATATAGAAATCTAACAAATTTGTTTTGAATTCTCTCCAGCATGAGACTATATTTAGTTTCATGTGGAGCCCAGATAACCGCGTTGTACTCAAGCTGGCTCCTAACTAAGGCGTTATACAGTGCTACAATGGCTTTAATGTTAGTGAAACAACGAGCCCTGCGCAGTATAAAACCTAAGTTGCGATACGCTTTCTTGCAGATGTCCGCTATATGATTTTGGAAATTAAGTACTGAGGTGAAACGAACACCCAAATCCTTAACCTCGTTCACTCGTGGCATAGCTACTCCATCCAGTGCATACGTATAGCGCACGGGATTGCGTGCACGAGTAAAAGTTAGCGTTACACACTTAGATGAATTAAACTGCAATTTATTATCCTCACACCACGCTACCACCCTGTCAATGTCGCGTTGTAACCTCTCACAGTCCTCCGGTTCCCTGATCGGTAGATACAGCTTGAGGTCGTCAGCGAACAGCAAACATTTAGCGTCAATCACAACACTCGGCAGATCGTTTATCATTAATGTAAACTCGAGAGGACCGAGATTGCTGCCTTGACTCACACCAGATCGACTGTAATATGGTTTCGATACGAAACCAGCGTATTCCACATATTGTTGCCTGTCCCTCATGTAACTGGCAAACAATTGCAGTAAGTGTGGAGTAAAACCAACGATTGCTAACTTTTTAAGTAATACGTCGTTATCGACCAAGTCGAAAGCTTTTCTAAAATCAAAGTAAGCAACGTCCACTTGTACTCCACTGTCCACTACCGGTACGATATCAGCCATGTAGTTCAGAAGGTTGCTTGCGGTACTCCGTGCTGGTCGAAAGCCATGCTGAGCATCTGTCAGCTGGGTGTTTACCTGCGAGAGTACATTCTTATGTATAGCAGACTCCAACACTTTCGCCGGTGTTGACAGGACGGCTACAGGTCTATATCCTTCTACTTTAGTTGATATACCTTTCTTGGGCACCGGCACGACTCGTGTTATTTTCCACCTCTCGGGAAACACCGCCGACTCAATGCAAAGGTTATATATGTGAGCTAGAGGTTCAGCCAACACTTCCCTACAGTCCCTAAATACGTAGGGAGGTATGCCGTCCGGTCCTACGGCAGACTTAGGCTTTAACCGCTGTAGCGCATCTCTAACTTCTTCTAGTTTTAAGCGGTCTAGATGCACGCGCGCACCACCATTACCTCCACCAGCATTAACGATACACGCGTTCACGTCTAAGTCTGCTTGTTTCGTGCTATACACCGAGTGGAAATACCTCGCGAATTCTTCAACACTTTGTTGACCCGTTAACGCCTCCCCATCCTGTAATATTGACCGTGAGTGTCTACTACCCCTTTGAGATTTAATGTAGTTCCAAAATGCCTTTGGTTCTTTATGTAGGTGATTTTGGACGCGGTGCTGATAAAGTGTCTTCTCAATACCTATCATCTTTTTTTACTCTCGCTCTACACTGCGAGTATTTACCGTAATCTTCCGCTAACCCACTCGATTTATACCTTTTTGTGCAGAATCGCTTTTAATTTTATGTTGCGAATTATTTCAGGTGTGAACCAATCGGGGTAATGATACCTCGAGCTCACAACGTTTCGCTTTTTCTTTGGAACACAGTCATCTATAACTGAATAAATAATGTCATAAAAATAATTTAAACTCATTTCTAAGTTAAGACCCCACATAGGACCCCAATCTACAGCTGCTATGGACGAATATAGCCTTAACAGATCTGCTTTTTTAAAATTCCATCGCTCCGGTACGTAATATTTGTTATTGTTCGGAAAGGTATCACCAGCGGCGGCCAAGTCTGGCGTCAGCGAGCATGAGGGCGTCGGTGCGGGACACCGGACCGATACCGCGAGCGCGGGATGGTAAGGGTCGAGAGACACGAGTGGAGGCGCCGCACTCACGCACACACCATCCCATGTACTTAACACTAAATCTAAGCAACGACCAATACAGTTCTCTACGCTGTTGCTCTGAGTGAATCCACAATAAGCCTGAAAATATACATAATAATCATTAACAGATGACGGACAGGAATGTAAATTAAAATCTCCTAATACTACCACAGCGCTATACATATCACAAAATTTTTCTATTATCCTAAATAACATCATATAATCAGTCTCACTACTTTTTGGAGGTATATAAATAACGCAACATAAAAATAAAAATCTCTGATGTAAATAAACAGTTGCACTTGCGCATTCGAATACACAATTGTCTACGATGACGTCACCGGGAATCGCCACTGGTCGCAACTCGAACCGCGGTGTGGCCACTAAACATGCGCCGCCTTGCTTACGTCCGTCTGCTCGGTCACTTCTAATTATTGTATAACCAGATGGAATTATTTCAGCGTCCCTAATTGAATTATTACAACCAGTTTCGGTAATAGCGAACAAATCCGCTTCGTGTATAAATACACCTTCACAAAATTCATCCAGTTTAGTCCTAAGGCCTCTTACGTTTTGGTAGAATACCTCGATACATTTATTGGTTCTTTGACTTATTGGTTGGCTTGCGAAACCACACCCATTCACAAAACTCTATATTCACCGCCCAATTTTCTGGTTGACATAGTAATTGATATTTGCTCTCTGGTACATCTATTATGAAGGATGCATAATCTCTTTCAGATTTATGTTTAATTTTTTCCACCTTGGCAGCTATATCCTGCCCACAAATTTTTCTTTACATGCGTTTCTACGCATTCTGTGGTAGTCTCCTTCTTGAGCCTCCAGACATGTAAATATTTCTTCCGCTCTGTGCCTTGAATTTCTAGAGAGGTTGTGTTATCTCCTCTTTTGACTTCACTGCTCGGGTACCTATTTTTTTTCCTATGAATGACTGTCCATTCTTCACTTTCTTTTTCTTCACTGTCTCTTTCTTCTTAATTTCTTCTTCCGTATTGGGTTTCATACTACTTATTTTCTCGGCTTGTACCTCTGTGGTAGCAGATGTCGTGGCCTGTTTCGTGGCCACAAATTCCTTTGCCATTTTGATTTTGTTTGACAGTACTTGCAAATGACTTTGGTAGTACTGTTGATAAATGAGTTGCTTCTCTATTATTCTTAATATTAGTCCCCGGTTGACGAGATTCCAGCCTTTCGTTTTTTTCTATTAATATTTTAATTTTGTTTTCTAACGAATCTACTTTACTCGCCTTTTCTTGAACTACCTTCAATATATTTTGTATTTTAATTAACTCTGTTTCTGTACTAATAAATTTGTGCTCGAGTTGTTTATATGCCTTTATTTGCTCGTCGAATTTATTTTTTCATTTCTAATCGAAATTCTCTCATCATCTCAAAAAAGTTACCTTCGTTTTCGACCATAGGTACATCGGTCTGCTTTGTTCGCCTGCGCTCAGTGTTAACGAAATTGGTTGGTGTAAATGTCCTATTCATTATTGTGTTCCCGCGAACAGGGGGTATCAGAATTATCTATCTTTGGGATATTCCGTATACATTCAGGGCATATCCAGTTTTCCTTGTACTCCTGAGTGAAAGCCTCAAATGTTTTCTCTGTAATTGCCAGACATTTTAAGTGAAATATCTTTTTACATGTTTCTCGCGAACACTCCATATATGATATTTCAAATATTCGAGAATCACACCCATTACATTTAGTCCCCATTTGACACTTCCTAGCGAATAACTTTTTATTTGTTTTAAAATATATACTACATACACCGAACACGTCCGTACACTCACGCTCGCTCACGAGTACTATGGAGTACTATGGAGTAAATATGGAGACGATATCATCATTGCCTCCACCACAAGCTACGCAATAAGTGGCATCGTCTGTTTTTCTAGTCAAGAACGCCAATTGCATTAAGAATGGTCAAGAATTATTAAATATTACGCCTTTCACACTCACCTTCTCTTTGATGGACAACGAAAACACCATCACGCTTGTCGACGAAGTACTGGCAGAACTATTGGATTTGGACGTATCACGTAGATATGTGGGTACTAGGTCTGAATGAAGTGGTGAATAAAGAACAAGGTTTGATATCAAGATACGAGGAATATACGAGTATATCGATGAAGAATACACACTTAATATGCGTGCCGTACAACACCAAATGTTCACCAAGTGGGACATAGAAAGAAGAGATCTTCAGTACGGCCTTGATCTGTGAGAGATGGAAGAAGAGAGATGGAAGAGTTAGTCTACAAGAAATCTTGCCCCAGGATATTATTAGAACCAAACAATTGGGAGCTTCTAGGTGGCACTTACAATCTTATACGCAACTAGGATGAGTATTACATATCTCTTTTCATACACGAAATTTGTATTCTTCTGTGGGCACACCATCACCGCGGAGCAAAGCAATTCAATGAAAGATATAAAGAAGAAATGCTTCGACTTAAAAGCCCTTAGAGTGGAGCAAAGGAAACAGTTGAATGATTCAGAAGAGTGTGCTATGAAGATTCTACAACATAACAGTCGTAGAATGACTGATGGCCGTTTGGCGACTGCTCTTCTGTGGAAAGACGATAACTTTGAGATCCCGAATAACTAGGAAGATACACACAGAAGGCTAAGAATACTGGAAAAAAAGCTAAACCGTGACCCTGACCTAAAAATAAAGTAAGGAAAATGAATCAACAAACTTCTCAGATCAGGATATGCGATCCCGGTTGCCATGCCTACAACACTTGGTAGAGTATATTATCTGCTACACTTTGTTCTGTGCAACCCTCGGAAGCCGAAGATTTACCCGGTTCATGATGCAGCAGCGTAATCACATGGATAGATCTTAAATGATATGTTGTTTCTTGACCCTCATCTTCTGCAGTCATTAGCTGGGGTCATCATGAGGTTCCAGCAACATCCCTTCACGATCTCGGCCGACATTCAAGAAATTTTTATGCAAATCAAGATAAGGGTAGAAGACGGAGACGCATTGAGATTTCTGTGGAGTGGAAATGACAGGAGAAACAAGACCTAAATAATATCAGATGACACCAGTAATCTTCGGCACAACTTATTCACCATGTACAGCGTTATATATCAAGAACAGAAACGTAGAATATTTTGAAAAAAAAATCTCCTAGAATGGTCAAAGAAATAGAGAAGAACCATTATATGGATGATTAAATCACGACCTTTCCGAGGGTAGAAAGAGCAACAGAAATGTCGAGAAATGTAGTACGTGGGTAGGTGGTTACACCGACCATAGTCTCCATAGGAGGAAACGATATCTTGAAGAACTACTATAGTAATACTGATTGTTTTCATCTAAATGACAAGAATACACCACCGGATGTGTTATGAAATGAAAGACCGCCCACGAACAGAGAAGTCTTGAGCGTCATTATGTTACTATTTAATTCGCTCGGTCTGGTCTCACTACTCACAACACATGAAAAAAGACTGATGCAGGAAACATGGCAATAAAAAACTGGTTGGGATGATTCTTGAAAAACTTTAAGCATACTGGGCTATACTGGCTAGTGTGATAGCGCTTTATTATTAACAATAATTGATAATTAAATTCTTTGGAAAGCTATCTATAAATATCTTAAAAGTAATATTTTAAACAATTTATATTTTAATAAAATTATATATATATATATATATATATATATATATATATATATATATATATATATATATATATATATTTTAAACAATTAAAATATACGTGACCTTCATGAGCTTATAATATATTCGACAAACATGATCGACAAAATGCATGCACTAAACGCCAGATACACAAACTTATAATCTATAAAATATAAATAAAAACTATATCTGGTGTTGTATCGGTTGGTGGAGCATATGTTTTGACCTCATGTGGGTGGTAGCTGAAAGAAGGATCTAAATAGACTCTCAAGGCTGCGGCCAAAAGCAACTCAACGTGTGATCAAATTTCCTAGAGGTGAGCGGTAGACTTATGACTTGCTCTGCGGCTAGTATTAATCACGCAATCGTTGGTGATGCCTGACACAAGAGAGACGGCCTGGCGGATGATGGTGCTCAAGAAGGACTTTTTACGGCCAGTGTGCCTATTATTCGACGTGTTGCCTAAACCGTGTGATGTATATACACTGTGGCTGAGTTTGGTCGTATTCTGTATGGCGTTTACACGCATTAATATCCGCGACTTTGGTCGATGTTTGTGCTTACGCACCACCAAGGGGCCAAGCTCTCTATCACTGGTTCGCCAGTTATTTTTCTGTGTACTACGTTCCATTTCCCAACTAAAAGTATCTCTTTGGGGGGAGTGAGTTGGTTTGTTGGCGTTCACCGCACACGGAGAGTGTGGAGCCGTGTGCCTTCCTCAACTTTTTTTAAATATTGGAGAGCAAAGTCTTATATCGGTTATTTTTATATAAATGTTGTGAGCCTCTTCCAAACCGGAAAGGGATTATTTATAGGAAATTTATTGATGTGAACGTGATACAAGTGGAATATAAACGATGGTAACGGGAGGCTTCGCCATTCCAACAGTTCCAGAACATATCACACACCTTCTCATCAGGGGAAGATACCATACAGCCTCTCGCAGTAGGGAATTGAAATTGGGGGCTCTGTGAAGAAAGGTGTTTATTTAACTTAAAATTCTGAAACATTTTGTGCCTTTCTTCATTCACAGGCCTCCCAACAAATTTCGATTGCTCTACTGAATATTCATTCTTCCAAGATACGCCTAAAAAACTAAATTGTTAAATTTGACAAAAGATACTTTACTGTGGGTGGCCTTTGTAAAATAATAATAATAATGTTCAAAGATATTTTATTCTCAAAAGAAATATACATTTCACTTAATAAGAAGTTACAATATTCAAGTTATAAATGGGCTATGAGCATACAGATAGCAATATATATATATATATATATATATATAAACATTAAAAAGGGAGGAAAGAGTTTCGTGACATACAACTTCTTACTAGTTTAGGCATACAACTTAATACTTCCAATATTATCTTTTTGTGTATTGATGTACAAGTTACCAATATTTTAGTAGATAGTAATAAATAAAGTGGGTAGTAAGTAAGGTATTTCTTATCGTTACCGATAATGCTGATTAGCGTTCAGCATATGGACAGGGTCGGATTTAGAATTTATTCATTATATGTTGTTTTAGTTTGCTTTTAAAGATGTTAAAACTATTTAATATTTTTATTTCTTGTGGTAGTTTATTATATATTTTAACTCCATCAAAAAGTATGCTCTGCTTACCATAGTTTGTTTGTAGCATAGATATGTAAATATTATTAGTGTTACGAAGTACTTTCTTTCCTTTGCCTTTATTTGTTACAAATTTTAATTGTGTGTGTATTTTATTAAGCTATTGCATAGCTTCTATCGCGGGCCTTGAGCGCGGGGACCGAATCCAGAAATTCCGTAACGAAAAAAAAACCTCACGCTCCCCACTCCGACGGGCACGGAGGTGTGGCGTTGAAAGCCGTGCATCGTTTAACGTCGTTTCAGTTCGGCAGACTTCGGCACTCGGCAGAGTTCGGCACGGTGTTTGTGTGCGTGCGACTAGACGTATGCGTGTACACTAGCTGCTAACTCAATGATAAAAATTCCTGAATAACCTACATGTATTGTAAGATATTAAAAATATTTTAAACAATATTAACTTCTCATTTATTCAATAAGAGAAAAAAAATTGTTTTCTTATCGGTCACCAGGCTCAAACAGTGTAACTTGATTTAATATCAAAGACTTAACTGCATAAATAAAATAAATAATTAATTATAATTGCATAAGTTGATAAAAAATGCTATGCAATAGCTTTACCGCGGCAGTCACCGAGTGCCACACGTATTTTTTTTAAATTTTCTTTATTAGAATACAAGTATTATAGCAATATGTTCGATAAATATTCATAATTTTAGATTTACTGTACAGTTTGTCTGTAGGTGTAAAGAAGTTATAATTAAATAATAGTTTTAATATTTTATTTTGGTTTATTTGTAGGTCCTTTAATGTTGTTTTGTAGGTGTACCCCCAAATTTCAACCAGATAATTCAGATGTGGTTTGACTAAAGTATTATAAATTGTTCGGCGAACACGGTTAGGAAGGCATCGAATACAACCATAAAGTGAACCCAGTAGAGAAGATAGTTTCGATCTTATTTTGCCTATGACCCTACCATGACAAGGTTTTATCTAGTACTAAGCCCAAATATTTCTCTTCGACTGACTCGTGTATTGTAGAGTTGTCAATGGTGAGAGGGGAATAACTGCAAATGTTTTTGTTTTTGGGTTTAAATATCATGTACGAGGTTTTTGATTATTAAGTATTTATTTTTAAGTATTTATTGTAAGCAAATTGGATTGGAACCATTTATGTACTATATTTAGATCTACTTGGGCTCGTGCGATAACTTCTTCTATGGAACGTCCAAAGTAGAAAATACAGGTATCATCTGCATATTAAGAAATTTCGCCATTTATTTTAAGATCAGTTATGTTATTTATATAAATCAGGAAAAGAAGTGGGCCTAATATAGAGCCTTGGGGATTACCGTACGTAATGAGTTGTGGGGAACTTTGATAGTGACCAATCTTTACAATTTGATATATTTTATTTAGATAACTTTCAAATATTTTTAAGGCATGGCCGTTAATATCTATATGAGAAAGTTTCTTTAATAATAGTGAGTGACTTATTGAATCAAACGCCTTTTTAGGTTAATAAAAATTCCAAGTCCTAAGTTTTTTGCATCAATGTTTTTTTTTTGGTTATTAAATCTACCGTTGCGGCTAAGGTATTAGACCTAGGCCGGAAACCATACCGACAGTTTGAAATAAAGTTAATTGATGTTAGGTCTTAATACACTTGACTACCTTTATTGTAATGCCATCTATTCCCGAGCTCGTATTAGGATCTAGTTGGTCAATTATTTTAGCCACTTCATATTCGTCACATTTTTGAAAATTTGATAGTTCATTAATTGCATTTTTATGTTTGTTACTAAAAATGTATGAATTATTTACATGTATGTGGTATCTCGTTAGCTAAGACCGATCCAATTTTTGCGAAAAGTAAATTAAATTCTTATCAGATACGATTTCCATCTGTTATTTCTCCTAAACAAGTTTTTAGTTTTGGAGGAATATTATCCGTTTTTATTATTGTTTTTGTTAGAGTTTCAATAAGCCTACACATTTTTTTAGGGTTATTTTTACAGATATTAAATGAATTATAGTAGTACTCACTTTTTAGTTATGAGTGTTGTTACTTCATTTCTTGCATTTTGATGTAGCTTTATGAGTTTTTCTTTTTCATTATTCGAGCATTTTTTAAGTTTTTGCCAAAGTTTATTTCTATACATTCTAGATGCTATTAATAATTTTGATATTTATCCAATCATTTTGGGGTGGATTTTATATTTTTATTTTACTGATTTTACTTTTAGTTATAACTTTTTTATTGATTCATTAAGATTCTAAAACTCCTTGTTATCATTTCTAGTGTCACAAAACTCTTCCTCACTATCTTTGTACAAAAGATCATAATTAATAGCTTCATATTTTACTCGTTGTGGTGGAACTGGTTTATATTTCTTTATTCCTACAAAAAATTGTTTATGGTCCGATATTAACGAATCATGTATAGCTAAGTGAAAGCTTCCGTCTCTTAGGTTTGAAATCACATGATCTAAAATATTATTTGTGGTTGCTGTTGTACGAGTAGCGTATTCTTTTTCTACTTTATTTAAAATATTATAATAAGATTCGCATATTACATTCATAAATCTATTCGTGTTTTTGTCAACCGTAAGTAAATCTAGATTGAAGTTACCGAACACAATAGCTCTCTTTCTGTGTAATAATTATGATTTAAAATCTTGTAGAAAATCATTAATATTTATTAGAGTCCCCAGGTTTATATACAAGTCCGACATCTATTTTAAGTTTGTTGAGTGTAATCCATAGGTAATTATTATTATGAGCGTATTTATGCTCACTTAGGCTATGCTTTATATCGTTATGTATGAAAATGGAAACTCCACCTCCTCTGGTAGCTACTTTGTAGTTATAGTAATGAGTATAGTTTGGAATTTGTATTCTGTTTGCTTCTTGTTCTGTTTTATCCATGTTTCAGTGAGTAAAATTAAGCAATGGATTTAATCATTCAAAAACATTACGAAGTAAATATAAATAACAATACTTACAGTTTTTTTGAAAGAAAATCCAACTAAAATCACAATCACGAAACTTCAACGATTACGCAACCAACCTCACCGGCACGCAAAAGCGAATGGCTGTTATATTTGATGATGTCTATGTAGACGAATGAATATAATGCTACAGAATATTCTTTAGTTCGTTCAGAATGGAATGAAATAGTGTTCAATCGAAAATATACTGTATTTTTATATCAATTAATGACGAAAATAGCAGCACGTAATGCGGACATGTATACATGTCCTCGGTACTTAGCGGTCACAAAACTTGGACCTGTCAAAATGTCCACGGTATCTTAGGGGTGCATTCTAGTTCGTCGTGCTTACCAGGTCGAACAATGCTTCTAATGTTGGAGTAGAAAAAGTTCAGAGAAGTACCTAGTGTTAGTAAATATGTCTATTATTTCGTATGTGTTATCGTGTTCATGTTTTTTTTATTAATTAGGGTGGGTTGTAGACATTGTAGTGGGACTTTTAGTTTTTTGAAGATGAAACAATTTTTGGATATCCGTTGATGTATTTTATTATAGGGTTAGATTCACCATTCTATTGCCGTTTATGTAGATTATTTTTAAGCTCCTTCATGTACAATTGTTGCAAGGGAGTCTGGTCCGAAAATATTTTTATATTTTTTTGTTTGTTATTTCATTTTTATATCTCAGTATTTCTTTTGCGGTCGCTGATGAATCCAGGTAGACTTTCATCGAACAGTTATTATTTATTTTGTATTTTCCGATCCGTGATGTTTTTATTGGAGTGTGAATAGTTTTCGTGATTTCGCTAACAATATTGAAGGCTTCCTTTTCATCGTGTAAACGCTTTTCTTCCCTAACCGATCCATGCAATTCGGGAATACCAAAAATTATAATATTTTTCTCTCTGTTAGATCTCTCATTAGCTTCACGTATAAGGTTTTCACGTAAGTTAATCGGTAGTGAATTGATAGGTTCCGTACATGCCTCTTTCTTCAAAGTATCTATTTCATTTTCAATGGTTTTAATTTTTTTTTTGCTCAGTTAGGGTTTTTTTCATTTTTAAATCGTTTATCTCATCTAATATTTTACTGTGTTCTGTAACTAGGTATTCCGTAGTGATTCGTATGTTTTTCATTTGTGTTTTAATCTGAGCAACATCCTCGCACAATAATAATAACCTAATAATAGTAACCTATTATTTCCATATATATATATCTATTAACAACATGTCTATTCATAAACTACACAAGCTTTTTTAGCTTAAAACATGAAAAATAGCATCCATTCACGAACTAAATAAGTAACACTAAATAAGTAATAGATATATGGTATCGCAGACTTCTTTTTGATAGTCAAGACTACCCCGGCGCACGAGGATGAAGCAGCTAGGGAGCGCATTTTCTTTCGACTTGCTTAACAAAACTCAATATTTAAGATTAGCTGAGAGATTTAGTGTCAACCTGCAGCCAGCAACATATTTTAAATCAACAGAGTATTCAACATTGATTATATTGCAGTTTAATAGCGTATCCAACAGTTTAACATATGCTCAAGTTTTCTTCCATCTATAATCGAATCTTTGAACATTACTAAAGTTTCAATACGCTGATATTGCTACGGCTTAAGCTATGTAATGTATAAAGTCACTCGTTAAAACCAAAAGCATCGGTGTATTCATTATTTATTTATGCCTATCAACAGCAACACTAATAACGTATCAAAGTTCATTGGTATATATGTTCCCCCCCTTTTTTTCTTAAATTGAGGGGATTCTCACTACACTTTCCACACTAGGCGGGTTAGTATCGCAGTTTTTTATTTTCTGGTTGTTATTAAAGAGACGCTGCTGACAAAATACTAAAAAACAGCATTTGCGTACCCGGTTGCTAAGCTATAACAAAAATAAATGAAAACTGCACGGAAAATAACCGCCTGGGAAATTTAAAATACGTCCGGCTATAAGATGCATTGGAACTTTACTCTATTACTCCATCAGTGACAAGATCGATAAGCAGATATTATATACAGCAATGGAAATTTTCTACTTCACATTATTGCCAGCTCAAATCCATTCCCAACCATTTTATGTATTGCGTCGTACCAGAATCCTCTTCTCCATATTCATATCACATAAAATTTCAAAATTTGTCATTCAACGGTGCGGTTTTGAATAACTGGGTATGACCTGACCTGAAGCGACTATTATTTGTTTCCAAAAATGGCTAAAGACGATGACGATGATAAATTGAAGTCACCTATTTCAGCCAATTTTGACACCCAAGACTTTTTTAGACGGTAATATTATATAAGTTATTTGATAGATCTAATAAATATACGAAAAAATCTTATAATATTATCGATATGTAAACGACAAACAGACAACTGGATGTTTTCCTTAATAAAATAAATAGAGTCCACGAAAAAAATTAAATTTAAGCTTGAACTGGAACAAGATTGCTGCCTTAATTTCCTTGATTTAACAATTACAAGAAAAGAGTCGTTGCATGTTTTTCAAATTTATCGAAAGCCAACTCATACCGACACGGTCATCCCCGCGTCATCGTGTCATCCATGGCAACATTTGCCACTTTTTATTGTTACATGAACCGTCTGTTCACTGTTCCATTAAGTAAAGAAAATTATTTAAAAGAAATTAATATAATTTATTAAATTGCAGTCTCTAACAGTTTTTCAAAAAGTCTTATTAATAATCTTATTAAAAAGAAACAAAAGCATGTTGTTCGCAATTCTTTGTACGCGGTTCGATCTCAAAGTGTCCGGCGATATGTGGGTAGTTTGACCTACTTAGGTTCTTTTAAGAAAAATGGCGTTAACGTGGCACTCAAAACAAACAATTCACTTAGGAATATTTGTAATAATAAAGATAAGTTAAATATTAGTCAAAAATCGGGTGTTTATAAACTTGTTTGTGACGAATGTCACGCCGTTTACGTGGGCCAGACTGGTCGCAATTTCGGGACACGCTATAAAGAGCATTTAGCCGCGTACAGAAATTGCAATCCCGATAAATCCCATTTTGCTAAACATCTCTTGGACACTGGACACAACCTAGCTAGCGACCATTCCTTTGTAAGCCTTACATACTTGTAATAAGGGGCTGCGACTGTGGGTGCTGGAGCAGTTAAAAAGTAATTATGGTAATGATGCACTGCTGAATGAACAAACAAATGTTTCTAATTCACCTTTGTTAAACATCTTTAAGGCTAATCTTTAATAATAATTTTAAGATTAATAATAATAAATAACTATAATAATATCAATAAAACAATAATAATAATAGTATTGATTAAAACTACTTTTACGGATTTTTTCGCGTATATTTTACTATTATTTTTAATTCCTGACGTTTCGGGCGCTTTCCAGCACCCATGGTCACGGGGGTCCCCCGTGAATCCCGTAAGAAAATTTCAAAAGAGAGATTTTAAGGCAAATTGATGATTTGATTTTTAAAACATATGATTGAATTTTGTTTTATTTTCTTATTAAATTAAATTGTAAGTATTCTAATTATAAATATCCAGTTTCATTTATAATCTCTAGTTAACTCTTATTCATTATTTATCTTAGCCCAAACATACTAAACTTTTTTGATAAGATATTAAACTTTAAGGCCCATTCGGAGGCGGAAGATGTTATTCAATTAAGCTGAAAAAAGGTAAGTTGACTTTAATTAAAATGCATTAATCCCGCGCTATTACGATTAAAAAAAAAGATTTTTTTTCATACAACGGCGCTCCACACTAATGGACACTTTCATAAATGCTACATGAGTCGTTATCTATGAAAACTAAGCCTCACAGTCTGTAATTATACAGGCTCTCTAAACCCTTCAGACCGGAACATTGCAGTGCAAGCATGCTATTTGTTTTCAGTAATAGGTAAAAGAATTGTGTTTACCCGGTATAGAAGTCCTCCACCTAATCCAAATATCAGCAAATTTAAATTAAACGTAGTCAAAAAAAATCTAATTCAGAATCGAAATGTGATTAAAGAACTTCTTTTTTACCCGACTTTATGTATGTACGTATATGTATGTATAATTATTTGGCACGCTCTGTTGATAATCGGCTTGACAGATGATGGAAATAATGCCACCCGCATTAGATTTGTCTCAGTTGTGCAAGTGGTATATATTATATTTATTTAATTATTCTGTAAACTTTTTAAAAGTTCGTAATTGAGTTTTTTAATTACTGTTTAGCTGATTAAGCTTGTTTTAAATAAGAAACACCATTTTATATAACCGTAATGTAATGAAAACGTAATAAATATTACGATTTGAAACTACACGTTGAATAAATTTACTTTTACAGATTTTATCGAGTTTAATTTTAATATCCGACGTTTCGGCTGCTTTTCAGCACTTATGGTTAAGGGGGACTGAGGTACTTGACATCTCGATGTTAGAGTTAACCCAGAATAACGTCAACTTTTTAAATATTACATTTGGTCCGATCTACGCAGAATGAACTAACTGTGTCTTGAAGTTTTGTAGTGGTGTGCTTGGGCTGAGTTTTAATTTTATTAATTACAGGACCGGATCACAAGCGGGTGCTATTACCTAGCCTCCTTCTCTATTGAAATTGGGATGTGTTTTTAAATTTTAACAGCCTAACATATCATCCTTGGTAGGAATAGATGTTTTTTCGCAAGGATTTGTGGTCTATAAAATCAAATCACGACTTACCCGAGCGTTGGTGTTTTACGTAGGCTATATGTTCTTTATCGCGGGTTTTTATTTATCCATTAGTTTGTCCTATGTAAGAGAGACCGCATTCATAATGAAGCTTGTGCACTCTAGCATCTTGCTGATGAACTTTACATTTGACTGAGGTTAAAACTGACTAACCTTCATCGGCTGCTTGTAGGATGTTCTACAAGAAGATAAGAACATAGCATCAAGATGTAGCCAAATTTGTCTGTGACACCTCTGACATATGATGATTAACTGACATATGATGTAGGCGCGGGGCCCGAAGCTTGTTCTTCAGAACCTGTTTGATGTGCTGAAACTCGGCGGCCAGGTGCTTACTGTCATAGATCCCCTGTGCAGTTTGTAACTAAGATTTGCCTACGGTAGCTTACTGTGAAGGACGATGGTGAGATTCACCGTTTAAGTATTTATTTAGCCATTAAATAATAATAGTATTTAAAAATATCATAACAATAATGATAATTAGTAGCAGGTTTGTTATCGCACTGCGCGGTCTCTCGCTACTTTGGTGGGGAGCGATTGTGTCGGTGTTTATAAATAGCAGCTGTTTCGACTCGCCGCTCACTTAGCGGTTAGCCGCCGTAGAGTCTACATTACCTGAAGATGCCTCGTGTAGAGGCGAAACACGTGTCGTATTATCGTCGATGGTGTGTCTTACCTGGAATAGTGGTGCTGGGACTGGTGGTGACGGAGTTAGTGCATGCAATTGAGGGTGGGCGGGAGGTGCTCTTCAATCTAGGTAAGACACATCATTGTATTTATTTAGCGGAAGGTTGCGAAGAAATTTACATTTTTATTTTTTATTATAATGGATTTCCGCAAAGTAACTCCTGATTCTATCAATTATCGAACAACATTGGTTGATGACCATACCTTAGCTGATGTTGTACTTTCGAATTCAGCGCCTAAACAGAGATAATTGTTCGTGATACTTTTATTATTTTGTCAAACATCAGATCCCAGTGGTTTATGGCAAATACCATAAAACTTAAAATCGGTATTCCAATATTTTTTTTGCAAAACCTGTATTCGCCTAATCTGTGCAATGGAACTAGACTTCAAGTAAAATCGCTACGTAATAATGTGATTGAGAGTAGTATTCTTACAGGACACATCAGCTATATGTATGATGTGAAGAATCGACGCTCCGGAAAGTCTGCAGTCTGTGAACACGTACAGGATCGCCCCCGTCACTACATCAGATTTGATAGACCGCAAACCCTCGCTAAAGAACACCGATTCCTTCCAAGGATGATAAGCGAGGCTATTGAAATCAAAAAACATCCTAATTTCAATAGAGAAGATGGCTGGGTGCTACCATCTGCTTGGGATCCGATAATAAATAAAATTAAATCCCAACCCAAGCATACAACTGCAAGACTTCAAGATACCATAAGTTCATACTGTATAGATCGGAACAAAAGTTAAATTTTAATCTATGGTAACCACGGTTAACTATGACATATGGACGTTGAACATCTCAGTCCCGCCCGTGACCATGAGTGCTGTAAAGCGTTCCAAACGTCGGGTATTTAAAAAGTTAAATATACGCGATAAATTCCGTAAAAACTAGTATTATTTCAATCTGTAGTGTTCGCGTAAATATAAGAAATCATTATGTATACCGTAGGCAAATCATAGTTACAGACAGCACAGGGGATCTGTGACAGTAAGCACCTGGCCGCCGAGTTTCAGCATGTCAAACAGGTTCTGATGAACAAGCTTCGGGTCCCGCGCCTACATCATATGTCAGTTAATCATCATATGTCAGGGGTGTCACAGACAAATTTGGCTACATCTTGATGCTATATTCTTATCTTCTTGTAGAACATCCTACAAGCAGCTGATGAAAGTTAGTCAGTTTTAACCTCAGTCAAATGTAAAGTTCATCAGCAAGATGGTAGAGTGCACAAGCTTCATTATGAATGTGGTCTCTATTACATAGGACAAACTAATGGATAAATAAAAACCCGCGATAAAGAACATATAGCCTACGTAAAACACCAACGCTCGGGTAAGTCGTGATTTGATTTTATAGACCACAAATCCTTGCGAAACAACATCTATTCCTACCAAGGATGATATGTTAGGCTGTTAAAATTAAAAAAAAAACATCCCAATTTCAATAGAGAAGGAGGCTAGGTAATAGCACCCGCTTGTGATCCGGTCCTGTAATTAATAAAATTAAAACTCAGCCCAAGCACACCACTACAAAACTTCCAGACACAGTTAGTTCATTCTGCGTAGATCGGACCAAATGTAATATTTAAAAAGTTGACGTTATTCCGGGTTAACTCTAACATCCAGATGTCAATTGCCTCAGTCCCCCTTGACCATAAGTGCTGGAAAGCAGCCGAAACGTCGGGTATTAAAATTAAACTCGATAAAATCTGTAAAAGTAAATTTATTCAACGTGTAGTTTCAAATCGTAATATTTATTACGTTTTCATTACATTACGGTTGTATAAAATGGTGTTTCTTATTTAAAACAAGCTTAATCTTAAGCTAAACAGTAATTAAAAAAACTCAATTGCGAACTTTTAAAAAGTTTACAGAATAATTAAATAAATATAATATATACCACTTGCAAATTACAAATCTAATGCGGGTGGCATTATTTCCATCATCTGTCAAGCCGATTATCAACAGAGCGTGCCAAATAATTATACATACATATACGTACATACATAAAGTCGGGTAAAAAGAAGTTCTTTAATCACATTTCGATTCTGAATTAGATTTTTTTTGACTACGTTTAATTTAAATTTGCTGATAATTTGATTAGGTGGAGGACTTCTATACCGGTTAAACACAATTCTTTTACCTACTACTGAAACCAAATAGCATGCTTGCACTGCTGTGTTCCGGTCTGAAGGGTTTAGAGAGCCTGTATAATTACAGACTGTGAGGCTTAGTCTTCATAGATAACGACTCATGTAGCATTTATGAAAGTGTCCATTAGTGTGGAGCGCCGTTGTATGAAAAAAAATCTTTTTTTTAATCGTAATAGCGTGGGATTAGTGCATTTTAATTAAAGTCAACTTACCTTTTTTCAGCTTAATTGAATAACATCTTCCGCCTCCGAATGGGCCTTAAAGTTTAATATCTTATCAAAAAAGTTTAGTATGTTTGGGCTAAGATAAATAATGAATAAGAGTTAACTAGAGATTATAAATGAAACTGGATATTTATAATTAGAATACTTACAATTTAATTTAATAAGAAAGTAAAACAAAATTCAATCATATGTTTTAAACACCAAATCGCCAATTTGCCTTAAAATCTCTCTTTTGACATTTTCTTACGGGATTCCAATTTGGCTTTTACGGCTCCTAATGGTGATGAATCCTAACAACGAGAAATGGACACTTCTATTGTCAACTTCACAGCTGCCTCAACAGTCTGGGTATGACATTGGAGACGTTAAAAGAAAAGTTCACCCTCACTACCAGATTTGACTATTTTACGAATTTCTTGGTCACTTAAATATTTCAAGATCGGCGATTCAGTAATGGCGAGTTGCCAATTTATCGTATCAATGTAGGTTGTTGCGCTGAAATTAATTTCATGCATCTCAAAATAAATTACAGGGGATTTCTATATACTCTGTGATTTTAATATACGCCGGGTTGCCAATTCGCGAATGTACTTTTTATCATCTGTAATCATCGCAATAGCAAAATTTTCAGGATGTGAAACCTAGTACCTTGAGAATAATATAATTTTAAATAGATGTCGAGCTTCATTTTAACATGATGATTTGTTCTTAATCGAGTTCGAATCATATGTAATAAGTGTCATTGGCAAGATTGGCTACATCTAGAAGCGTGCTTTCATTAAAACATATGTGGAGGCATACCGAACCTGGTATCTTCAACGCGCCGCAACAAGAGAGCACTACTCACTGAACCTATGGCGCGACCATATCTAGGTCAAACGGCCACGCCTCATTCAGCTTGCGCGCGAGCGGGCTACGCCAGTCCCGTCAGTCCGTAGCTGTATCCGACGCAGAACGCACGCCACTCTTGCACAGGTCCGGCCTTACGCTTTCGCTCGCTTTAATTATATGCTCATTGTGTATATCAAGTTCTGTGTAAATTCTATATCTTGTTCTGTGCTAACTCTTCCTTTCTTTTGCTGTCACTGTATATGCTATCCGCCTTTCTAAACTCTCTTGTGCTTGTGGACAATAAACGTTTTGTGTATTATATGTGGTGACTTTTATTTACATACATCACTACACTGGTGACCCGCGTTTGAACATAAAAACAGTTTAAAAAAGTGTACTTTGGACTTAAAAAGTGTGACAATGTCTAAATCAACATCACAAGATGGCGGAGTTAGTGGCGCGGCTTCAACCGACACTTTTCGTGTCGGCGTTCGCATGCCTCCTTTTTGGGCTGAGGAACCAGCCGTTAGGTTCGCACAAGTGGAAGGTCACTTTTCGTTGTCCGGTATATCTGATGACAAAACCAAATTTTATTATGTCATATCTCAACTGGATCACCGTTACGCAGCAGAAGTAAAGAATATAATTGTATCACCTCCAACTACAGGAAAGTATGAACACCTTAAAAGCGAGCTTATTAAAAGGTTATCGATGTCAAGAGAGAGGGAAGTTAAGCAGTTGTTAACACACGAGGAACTAGGTGATCGTCGCCCATCTCAGTTCTTAAGACACTTGCGTCATCTAGCAGGGTTTGAGGTACCGGACGAGTTTCTAAAAACTCTCTGGACGAGTCGCCTCCCCACACACGTACAGACCGCAATAGCATCACAACCGCGAGCGGATTTAAATAGCTTAGCTGATTTAGCAGATGCCGTGATCGATATTGTCTCCTCTACGCCACAAATCGCAGCCACAACTGTAGCAACGGGATCGCAGATTGACGAAATGGCTAGACAAATTGCACAACTTACCAGGCAAGTAGAAGCACTTACTTTAAATAAAAATAGATCACGCTCGCGTTCTAAAAGTAGAAGCAGTCGCCGACAGCACAGCCAAACCCGATCAAATTCCAACTACAGGCGTTTCCCTAAATGTTGGTATCATTGGAAGTACGGAGACTCTGCAAACCATTGCGTCAAGCCATGTGACCATGTGTCGGAAAACTTAAAGGGCAGTCGTTAATGGCGACATACGGCAGCCCTTCACAGCCAAGTCGCCTCTTTGTTACAGACCGTAGAAGTAAAATGCAATTTTTAGACGACACTGGGAGCGACATTTGCGTTTTTCCTAAAACGGCACTCAAACGAAGGCAACCAAAGACGGACTACCAACTTTTTGCAGCCAACGGTACTAGCATAGCTACTTACGGTTATGCACATCTAGAGCTGGACTTGGGATTGCGTCGCGAATTCTCCTGGCGCTTCGTCGTGGCTGACGTTACGAAACCCATCATCGGGGTAGATTTTTTATCGCATTTTAACTTAATAGTCGACGTTCGACATCAACGGCTGATTGATAATACAACATCATTAATCACCACCGCAACAACAGCATCTTCGCCTGCCAATATTTCTTCAGTGAAGACCATGACAGGTGACACTAAATACCATGAAATACTTAGAGATTATCCAGAGATAACACGACCATCTGGTACTCAGCAAGTTCCCGCACATGCTACCGTTCATCACATTAGAACGACACCGGGTCCACCCGTCTTTTGTAATCCAAGACGGTTAGCACCCGATAAGTTAAAAATAGCAAAACAGGAATTTGCAGCCATGATAAAGTGCGGTACAGCAAGACCATCCGACAGCCCGTGGTCGTCTCCACTCCATCTAGCTCCAAAGAAGGATAACGGATGGCGACCATGCGGAGACTACCGTATGCTCAATGCACGCACAATACCAGACAGATACCCGATACGTCATATCCATGATTTTGCACATAATCTCTCTGGTTCCCGTATCTTCTCCACCATAGATCTGGTAAAAGCTTACAACCAAATAAGGGTTGCTGAAGAAGATATATGTAAAACGGCAATATCAACACCATTTGGGCTATATGAGTTCCCCTTCATGACGTATGGCCTCCGAAACTCTGGCCAGACGTTCCAAAGGTTTGTCGATGAAATGACGCGAGACCTGGAATTTTGTTATGCTTACCTGGACGACTTCCTAGTGTTCTCGCCAGACGAAGAAACTCATAAGAACCACCTGCACCAAATATTTGATAGACTCAAGAAATACGGAATGGTAATAAACACGAACAAATGCGTATTTGGGGCAACACAAGTAACCTTTCTGGGCTACACTGTCTCAACGCATGGTGTGAAGCCACTGGACTCAAAGGTCGAAGCTATCCAGAGCTTTCCCATACCGAAAAACGTAAAAGAGCTTAGACGCTTCCTAGGGATGATTAATTTCTACCGGCGGTTCATCCCAGGTGCTGCTGAAATCCAAGCACCCTTACATGCACTCCTGACCGGAAAGTCAAAGGATCGTATCCAATCGTCCTTTCTGATGACAACCTTGAGGCTTTTAACAAGTGCAAACAAAGCCTCTGCCAAGCAGCACTACTAGCACACCCAGACCTGCAAGCACGTCTAGCACTAGTCACAGACGCCTCAGACTCGGCCATTGGAGCGGTGTTGCAACAAAGAAAGGATGGCAATTGGCAACCTCTCGCGTTTTTTTCGAGTAAGTTAAGTCCTGCACAAAAAAAAATATTCCCCATACGATCGAGAACTACTGGCGATATACGAGTCAATAAAATATTTTCGTTACATGTTAGAAGCGAGACACTTTACAGTGTATACAGATCACAAACCGCTATGCTTTGCTTTCCACACGAGAAAAGAGAATTGTACTCCCAGGCAATTTAGACACCTGGATTACATTTCACAATTTACGACGGACATACAGCATATAGCAGGAAAAGACAACGTAATAGCCGATACACTTTCACGAGTCGAAGACATAACTCAAGGAGTCACCTTAACTTTGCTTGCCAAATCACAAGAGTGCGACCCAGAGTTGAAAGAACTGCTCAGAGGAGAAACCTCTTTGGTACTAAAAAAAATATCAATACCTGGAACAGATAACTACCTGTATTGCGACGTCAGTACAGAGAAAGTACGACCATATGTACCCAGAGACTTGAGACACCGCGTTTATGAAAGCCTGCACGCCCTTAGCCACCCTGGTGCTAATGCATCATCTCGGCTAGTGTCACAACGCTACGTTTGGCCGAGCGTTCGCAAAGACTGTCGAGAGTGGACAAAGAAATGTTATGATTGTCAGCGTGCGAAAATAACAAGGCATGTCTCTTCACCAATAGGCACATTCGTCATCCCACAGGCCAGATTTATGCACGTCCATATAGACTTAGTTGGACCACTACCACTATCTCATGGAAAAAGGTACTGCCTCACCGCAATTGACAGATTTACTCGATGGCCTGAAGCAATACCTATTGAGGACATAACAGCTGAAACGGTCGCGAAAGCCTTCTTATCTGGATGGATTGCACGATTCGGATGTCCCATCGAAGTGGTGACCGATAGAGGAAGACAATTCGAATCAGCACTATTTAAATATCTGGCAGAAATATCTGGCTTCCAACACAAGCGCACAACAGCCTACCACCCGGCATGTAATGGCATGATAGAGAGATTTCACCGACAGTTGAAAGCAGCCATTATATGCCACGGAAATGAAAGCTGGACTGAGTCACTCCCGCTAGTCTTGTTGGGTATACGATGCGCCCACAAAGAAGACCTCGAGGCAACATCCGCCGAATTATTATACGGCGAAACGCTCAGACTACCCGGAGAAATATTCAATGCAAATACAAACATAACTACCGATGTATCTGACTTTACAGCGCGTCTTAGAGAATTTGCAATAAAATTAAAACCTCAGCCAGCCTCACGACACTGTGATGAAAGAATATTCGTTTTTAAAGACCTTCTTACAGCGACACACGTATTCCTTAGAGAGGATGCCTGTCGTAAAGCCTTGCAACCAGCTTACAGAGGCCCGTATAAAGTCTTAGAGAGAGGTAATAAGACATACACAGTTTTAATAAAGGGCAAGAAGGTAACTGTTACCATAGATAGGTTAAAGCCGGCTTATCTACTCAAAGACATGACAGTTACTAAGCAAACAACGCCTACATTGTTATTAACGCGAAAATGCGAAAATTCACCCCCGGACAAAACACCACCAGATGAAGTAATACATCGTACAAAATCAGGAAGGGCAGTAAGATTCCCTGATTATTATCGCCCGTAACACGGTCTCTGGAGGGGGGTGATGTGGAGGCATACCGAACCTGGTATCTTCAACGCGCCGCAACAAGAGAGCACTACTCACTGAACCTATGGCGCGACCATATCTAGGTCAAACGGCCACGCCTCATTCAGCTTGCGCTCGAGCGGGCTACGCCCGTCCCGTCAGTCCGTAGCTGTATCCGACGCAGAACGCACGCCACTCTTGCGCAGGTCCGGCCTAACGCTTTCGCTCGCTTTAATTATATGCTCATTGTGTATATCAAGTTCTGTGTAAATTCTATATCTTGTTCTGTGCTAACTCTTCCTTTCTTTTGCTGTCACTGTATATGCTATCCGCCTTTCTAAACTCTCTTGTGCTTGTGGACAATAAACGTTTTGTGTATTATATGTGGTGACTTTTATTTACATACATCACTACACATACTTAAAGCTTCCGAAGAAGATTAGTCATTTTTTACCATCAGTGAAGTGTAATGTCCCTCTGCAAGATGTAACAAGGCTTTCCTTCAGCCCTCTGGAGAGATATCGCATCTGCATTTTGATACCTATTAGAGGGTATATGTAGTTTGAACCGCAGAATCCATTTACTATCAGGTACCGATCGCATAATATCCGCGTTGACGTCACGAGAAGGTATTATATACTACTAATTAGTAAATAGGATTTGGTCACAAACGAGTACACAGTCCACCTGATGGTATGTGGTCTCTGTGGCCCATAGAGATCTACATCTATCCTCGATTACGAATCAAAATGCATATGCGTTGTCACCCGTAAGGACTAAGATGGAATGCCTCGTTTCCAGTAAAAAGGGTCTCCGGTTCTCTACACTAACTATACGAAACACAGCAGCTTTAAGCTACTATTTTACGCTGGTATTCTGTGAGAGCGTGGTCCTTCCCCGTTCGAGCCGACCCATTCGTGCTACAACTATTGCCTCGTAGGGAGGATATTTGACTTAGTTATCAGGTGGGTTGACAACTGCAGTTTTTTGAGTTGTGACTTAAAAATTATGTTACTCACTGCCTATTTTATTTCTCTATGTCAATTGATATATTTCAAAAGTATCTCCTTTGATTTAAACGTTTTTAATTTTCGACGTTTGGGACGCTTTACTCATGAGTGCTAAAGCGCCCGAAACGTTGGGTGTGAGGTGTTCGACGTCCTGATGTCATAGTTAACAAAGGCTTCCTTTTACTTTCAAATACTTTTTTTTCTATCTACGCAGAACGAATTTACGGCATCGTAAAGTCTTGCAGTATTTTTTTTTGGGTTTGGAATAAAATTTATTAATAATGGTATCATATATATCGTAGCACCCAGTCATCTTCTCTATTGAAATAAGTATTTTTTTCTTATAGTATTTTAATTTCAATAGCCTTTTGGATCACTCTTGGTAGAAATCGGTGTTACCAGTAGACCAGGGAAAGTCCTTGAGCTGTTCCATTGAGTGTTCGCGACCTATATGTATATATCCTCAATAAAAGGACGAAACGTCAATTTATTTAAAGCCATTTTAATACATTATTAATATAATTGCACTCCCAAATTTATTTTCGCTGAAGATATAAACACATTTACTTTTTAATTAAGAAGGCCCTACTTATTTTCCATTTCTCCATAATAAATTCTGCAATTTTTAAAAAGATTTACTGAAATCAATTAATTATTGTTTACTCTTATCGCAAACTTAATGCGAATTGTTATTGAAAGCTTTTAGTTTGAAATTATTATTGTGGGTGAAAATAAATGATAAATAAATAACAAACAAATAGTAAATCTGTAATAGTAAACCCTCAAAAATTTTTGAATAATATTTTTTACAATTTAGTCTTAATATTGTAGAGTTTATCAATCTTATTATGAGCACTCTAAATATCGGTAATCTATGCATATAAATAAAATTAAAAAGAAGTTACGAGATCTACGGGAGGATATTTTATACTGTCACTACACGGTACTCTTTACTATTATATTTATATTTAATTTTAAATTGATTACGTGAATTGAGATACGTGATATATAATTAATATGAATAAGACCTGTGTCACGAATCTTTACACAATTCTCGGATTTCAGATTTTAATTAATATTTAAATATCCACCTTTGTAATTTTTGTGGTATTTATTATTTCTTTCAAATTTAATTCAAAACTTTATGAAGTGTATATGGAGAGCAATACCGCACTTGACTTTTGATTTTGTAGGACATTGTTACTATAGGGAACTTGGAGTTACGAGTATATACACTCAAAGTCTGGAGTTCACAGTGACATGATGGAGGGAATGAAATCGGTGTCGAAAATGTTTTCTGAGGATATTGATCTCCATTGTACCTACTCTATTTTTTAAAATTTTGAAGAAAATTTATTTTTATTGTGGATATTTTTACTTCCTTATTTTTTCTGTAATTTCTAAAATTATCATTAAAAATTCAAATTGAATAAGCCTTTCCTCTGTCAATTCAATTCCAATGGCATGACATGAAGTAGTAGGGTTACACCACATCTACACACTTATTACAATACAGACTTTACATTGTAAGTCATTAACAGTGAACAATAGCGTTGAACATATTGTATCGAATCGCTCATTTGGTATTCATCCACCATCAAAGCGATTACGAATTACGGATTTAATTTGTTACAATCGTATCTGCGGAGATTTCACAACAATAAGTTACACGAATAATCGATCTCAGTTTATCAGCAAATTCACGGCACATATTTAGGCTACTGTAATATAATCCATTTGCTAAAGTATCTTTTCGTCTCCGAGGTTCACGAGCAGTGAAACTTCCAAAGATAATGTATTAACGACTGTTTGTAGCCCTGGAGAGAAAAAAAAATTAAATATCTTACTAAGAGACTTTAAGCAAATGCTGCCAGCGTTCTTGACGGAATACTGTTGGCAGTAGTACTGTAAGAGGATTTTAAGTTTAGTAATCTGAAAATAAATTTTTCGAATCTTAAAAATATTGTATTCACACGTCGCTTTAATTTTGTTTAGAATAAGGACCAACTCACACAAACACGTGTAGCGATGCGACGTGGCGCGCAGTTTATAAGATAGTAATACAAAATATAACTTTATTTAATACACAAAAAGATACACAAATTTATTGAGATAATTCTAAAATTCCCCGCGGCGACGCGGTTCACTGCGCTGTGCCTCTAAATGCCTCGCGGCGTAGCGCGGCGCTGCGCGTCGCATCACGATGCAGCGGTACTTCGTCGGTAGACGCAGCGTGCAAGTGCGCTGCGCTGCCAGTGAATTCACGAAACGTTTCGCGGCGGTACGCAGCTCGGTACAAAATCAATTGCCTCTTCAAGCATCGTCGCGTCACTTCACGTCACGGTGTGAACTGACCCTAATAGGATATTTACACGTTGACAAGTACAGTAGCAAGTTTACTTACAGGGCAGTTGACAGTAAACGGTTGAGTGTACAGTAACGTTAAAATGTCTTCGTGGCGAGTTTTGTTTAAAAAATACATGTTTAGATTTTGGGGATCGAGCGCGAACACGTCGCGTCCTGTCAAATTATGCACTGAACTAAATTCGCTCGTTCACACGGGCGGTGAATTTAGCCACGGGTAGGGGGAGACACCCAGGAGGGCAACACTTCTCACTTAACTCTAATTAACTAAAATAGACTGACTAACTGTCCTGTTCAACTTAATTCCTAACTTGCTACTTAACTCGCTAGCTGCCTTTCAAACGAGGTTATATACTTAACTCGCCAGATTTGCAAGTTTACTCGCTACGGTACTTGCTGAAGTGTAAATCGGCCTTAAACGAAGATAATAAATGACAAATGAGCACACAGCCCACCTGATAATAAGAGAATGTTGTTTATTGAGTTGAATGATCATATAAATCTACATATATCTTTCAACTATTTTCTCAGTTACGAATCAAAATACACAATCAATGTCACCCCTAAGGATTAAGATTGAATGGCTTATTTTCAGTAAAAGGATCTGTATGGATGTGTATTAAGGATTCTTGGATATTTTTATATAAAATCCCTAAAAAAGGCGACCGCTCAGACCTGTCCAAATACAGGCCCATCGCCGTCACATGTTCTCCAAAACAATGAAGTCCATTGTAAACTGCCAACTCATGAGGATCACCAGCTGATTAGTGATCGCCAATTCGGTTTTCGTCGTGGTCGATTAGCTGGTGTTCTTCTGGTCTACATAGATGGGCGGCGGCAGTAAAGTCCAATGGGGTGGCATTGGCCGTTAGTTTGGACATTGCGATAGCCTTTGATCAGGTTTGGCTCAAAGCGCTTTTTTCGAAGCTCCCTTCCTATGGGCTTCCCAAGAAATTGTACAATTGGATCACCAGCTTTCTTGCAGATCGGAGCATCAAGGTCGTTTTAGACGGTGCAAGCTCCGATTGCAAGCCTATTAATACTGGTGTTTCACAAGGCTGCGTGCTATCACCAACGCTGTTTCTTCTGCATATTGTAACGCTCCCCCCCCCCCATCTGTATATAAATATATTATATATAATTAATTTACCTCTTTTAAATAAAATTATATATTTGTGACCAGAATAAATAAATATTTTGATCTTTCTAAATGATCTTTCAAAATGTTTTAATAATAGGCCGTTTGTAATATTTTGCCGTGATCGTCTTAGTCAGGACCCTTATTAACGTTGTGTTTGTTTAGTAACTTAGTTCTTTTAGGTGTCTTTTGGAAGAATGAATATACACTAGAGTAATTGAAAGCTGTTGGTAGTGCTTTCCAAGCTAAGTGAACCACGTTCACGAAGACAGGACTCGAGAAAGGTTAAGAATATAAAACGTCCCTATTCCACTTGTATCAGATTTACATTATTAATTTAATATTAATTATCCCTTCCCGCTTGGAAAAGGCTTACAATATATTTATACAAAATACCCGATAAAGGGACTTCGCTCTCCCACATTTATTTAAAAAAAATGTAGGGGAGGCACACGGCCCCACACACGCCGTGCGCGGTGAGCGCCAACCATTTTGATGCACTCCCCCCGAAGGGAATGATAATTCGGGAACTGGACCGTAGTCCACAGCAAAATAACTGGCGAACCAGTAAAAGAGGGCTTGGCCCCTTGGTATTGCGTAAGCACAAACATCGACCAAAGTGGCGCATGTCAATGCGTGTAAACGCCATACAGAATACGAACGAATCCAGCCACAGTGAATGTACGTCACACGGTTTAGGCAAATAGGCACACTGGCCGTAAACCCTCCGTGAGCGTCACCATCCTCCAGACCGCCGCCCCTGCAGACGTGATGTAAGTGTATGGCATAACCGCCAATTGCATGATCAGCACTACTATTAGCCGCAGAGAGTGTCATGAGTCTACCGCTCACCTCAAGGGAACGGGTTCCCACGTTGTGCGGCTTTAGGCCGCAGCCTTGAGAGTCTCCTCAGATCCTCCCTCCAGCTACCACCCGCATGAGGTCGACACATATACTCCACCAACCAATACAACGGCAGATATAGCCAAAAGGCAGTTATAAGATAAGAGTAATAATTCACCATCCGAAAGGGTTTGTGTCACTGACGTTGAGTAAATGCATTTTCGATCATGTTTGTCTAACCCACCAACAAGTTGCCTTCATTCATTCAAAGGTCGGAAAGTTACATAGATATATTATTATGTTTTTATAAAAAATATCATGGAGGTCAGACAGTCTGCAGCTCCGTAATGAAGGGACCCGACTTGGGCAAAGCTACTTAGGTGTGAGTCAAACCAAGACGCAGAGAGCACCATTAAGAATAGCTTCCCACCAAACAATCATTGCAGAGACGCAATGCTGCAGAACGCAATAAGCATTAATACGATTATCGTCGGCTTACACCATCCCAAGGTTCCACATACATCCCAGCAGACATCACCCTCCGCATACCTCCATCGACCAGAACCACAAGAGTGCGTTGAATCAGGCGCAGCACACCCGCAGACCCATCACAACACGCAATACCGTAAGTAGCAGTAAGCATCAATGCAACTATCATACGGATGACGCCCCCTCACAACACACCCACATGATCTCTATCGACTTTGATAACAAAGTTTGTATTATTGTTAACTAAAAAATATCACCAACGTATCATAGTAGCACGCTACTAAGACGCCAGTGAACAAAACTCCACGTATCATAGCGCTAATGTACTAAGACATGAAGTTGAGTATGCTTGTTACACTTAAAAGTGCTACCAAATACACTCATCCCAATCCGAAAGATAGACGACGCATTGCTATGCGCTACGACGCCGCCCACAAACGGTATGGGTGTGCGATGTCCACAGGAAAGCCATATTGCTACAAAAACCCGCTTATCACCGGCACTAAGATGTTGTTAACTAAAAACTGCACCAACGTATCATAGCAGTACGCTACTAAGACGCCAGTGGACAAACTCCACGTATCATAGCGCTAATGCACCAAGACATGAAGTTGAGTATGCTTGTTATACTTAAAAGTGCTACCAAACACACTCATCCCAATCCGAAAGATAGACGATGCATTGCTATGCGCTACGACGCCGCCCACAAACGGTATGGGTGTGCGATGTCCACGGGAAAGCCGTATTTCTACAACAAACCCGCTTACTAACGGCACTAAGATGATATGTCTAGGACACATCGGTTAGCGATTCCAAGTTTATCTCGGACCAATTGCTCGTGAAGCAGCATACATGCCACCATAATAATCCTTTTCAAGTTCCTAATAAAGGACTAGTCATTTTGCTACAGTAATAAGAGCAGTCGGTCACCCGACCACCACATATAACGGTTATGCATCAAGGAGACCTTCTATAATAATGCTTTTGCATCATAGAATTTACTATTATATGTCTTTAGTATATAGTACTTCAACCCACAATTCTATTATTGTAATGCTAATTCATCATAGAGACCTTCTGTTAATTTTGTATTCTTTGGATGCGGCAATCAAACACAGGAGTTGAGACAAGGCTGTGTTTATTATATACCTGCATGCAAAATATTATAATTTATTTTCAAGATACCTACAATCCCCTTCTTAAGAAATTATAAAGGGTCGAGGTTTAAAACTAATCTTTTATAAAACCACAAATAATAATATTAATATAATAAAAGCATTTCTTAACTAAAAGTATGAAAATTAACAATTTGATTTATAATAATACATGAATTTATTCATATAATTATAACGTGTAACTTAATCATATTAAAATAATTTATTAATGCGTAAAATATATAATATTTATTAAAAACAAAATCCAATTAACTTGTTGCTTTCGACTTATTGTTATTGATAAAAGAATTCAAAAAATTAATATTACTGAAGATTGAATTCAAAAAATTTATATTACTGAATCAGAGTTAGCATGTACCGCAATAAAATTACAAGGTTATTCAGGCAATAATATTGAAGTTATTGGTAAATGTCACTTAAAAGTTAATTATAAAAATGATGTTTATATTTTAAAATTCATTGTTTTTGATTGTTGTAGATTCACCTCCTATTTTAGGCAGAACCTCGTGTGAGGAATTAAAGTTACTGAAGAGAGTTTTTTCTATTAGGGAGAAAAAAGAAAATGAAATAATAAATGAATTTTCCGACGTATTCGTAGGTATGGGATGTTTGCCAGGAAATTACAAAATTCAGGAGAGACATGATATTAAACCCGTAATACATGCTCACGCAGAAAACTACCGCTAGCCCTTAAAGACAAAATTAAAAATAAATTAATGGAAATGCAAAAAGAGAGCATCATTGCAAAAGTAGAGGGACCCACCGACTGGGTAAATAGTATGACTGTTGTTAAGAAGCCTAATGGGGACCTTCAAATCTGTCTTGATCCTAGGGACCTTATTATTGCTTTTGTATCATAGACCTTACTATCATGTCATTAATATGTAAGACTTCAACCCACTACCCTACTGTTGTAACGCAAATTCATCATAGAGACCTTCTATAGTATTGCTTTTGTATCATAGAGCTTACTATCATAAATCCCTAATATAGGACTAGTCTTTGTGCTACAGTACTTCAAGAAGTCGGGTGCCGGACCACCCCATATATATGTACGACATTGGGTATGTGTCTCCGGCAGCTCCTCCATACAAGCCATCTATATATGAACATCTTCCATAACTTAGGAAAATTTTCTTTTATACATGAACTCCTTCCAAGACTGACAATTTTTTACCAATTTTTTAATTATTTTATATATGTTATTTATCTTTATTTTTATAATATTTTCGACTTGTATTTCTATTATTTATCATATTTTAAATATTTTTACAAGTTTTTTTCTAATAAATTTATTTATTCTGAAAGACAATATTTTGTCTTAAATTTACTATAATACTTAATGTTTACGATTAAAACTAATTATATACAATATAAAAGTAGAAACTATAAAATAGAAAATCTAAAACTAAAAATTTAAATCGTCAAAAAGACCTGCTCCCCGTGTAATAGTGCCAAGAACGCTGGCTGCGTTTCCTCACTGAATAGCTATACTTAGCCTTTGAGCGAGGAAAGAACCAGCCCTCTTATCACCAGCAGTGACGACCAGTCGTGTATACAGTTCCTTTAGAAACTTCATTGCACGTGGACCCCACGGACCGATAGTCTCTACAGCAAATGGCACAAATATGTAGTCATTTCTCAAAGACTCATATTTGCGCCATTTACTAAATTCGGCTGCCTCTGATGCCGCCCTGGCTCTAAAGAGAGGTACCCTTGACATGAGAGGCCACCAAAGTGTCGACGCAAGTAGCATCCAACACTAGGGCTTTACCTCTCTCCCAAGGGACCAAAGTCATATCGTCGGGTCTCTTGCCATCGTCTCCAAATATCTCGCAAGGCTCTAAGGAGAGAGGGGATATTTATACAGACAAGAGCCCTTCGGATGATTGCGTTCAAAGAACCGTGACGGGAAAACTTACCTGCACTTTTCTTGCATAAAAGTCTGTGGAGCCCAAACTCATCGACGCTGCTACCACAGGGGCACTGGTAAGGTTGACAAATAGCCACTCCTAGCCAGATTCCTACGGCGATGCGCAAGCTTTCCCCATCAAGCAATGTGCCTAGATTACTTGATGGTAGAGCATGTAACCAGTGGCTAGATTCCTTAGTCGAAACAGCTAGAAGGCGAGCCTGGTCTTGTTGAATATGGAAATTTTGAAATAAATAATTCTGGACAATCCGTACCAACGGAATATCCCACTATTTTTGTTGGTTAACTTCCAGTGGGACATTTTCCCCGGGACAGAGTGTTAGCCATGTTTGATTTGACTCCGCAGCAAAGCACAGGTCTACTTTATTATTTAAAATTGTGTTACATAGATCATTGACACTATGCTCGGAAGCAAGGAAAACAGGCAATGCGACGCTAGAAATATTTCTCACAAGTTATTATTTTAAATATTTCTTAAAGACATTATACTTAATGTCTGAAATGTATTTATTTTTTACTTTAAGCTTATTAATATAACTTTATTGTTTAACATATATCTTTTAAGACTATTTTTGATGTCCCTTTATATTGAATTTAATTATTAATTAAAATATAGGGCCCTCACAATATCAATGATATGTTGCAAACCGGCAACATTCATTGCTGTGCGTATGACAACACTGGTGGTTCTATGTACACCGGCCGTGCTAGTATTTCTCGGGACAAATCTCCGAGTACCGGGTGTATGAAGTCTAATCTTTGCTGAACAAAGTCTCGGATTGGGGGCGACTAAATCTAGTTCAGTTTAACCCTCAGAAGTAACCCGCTAAAAAGTACCCCTTTGTCGTATCTTCTCAGTATCGAGGCACTTCCTTTGTTGCCTCAGCCAGTATCGGAATCCTCAGCGTCAACATATCAAATCACGTGCAGTTTCGTGGTCACTTGGAAGAGAAGGCCAAATTGGCCTCTAAAAAGCTTGGCGTGCTCAGCAGAGCGGGACAGTATTTCATGCCGGCACACCGATTGCAACTTTACAAGGCGCAGGTTTGGCCGCACATGGAAAACTGTTCTTGTCTCTGGGCTGGGTCTCCCTTGTGCCAGTTCCTTCCACTTGATCGCATCCAGCGCAGAGCAGCTCGAATCGTCGACGACCGAGTGCTTTCCGATCGGCTCAATTCACTGGCGCTGTGAAGAGATGTTGCATCTCTTTGCGTATTTTATCGCATCTATTACGGGGAGTGCTCTGAGGAATTGTTCGGATTAATCGCATTCGCCAAATTTCATAAACGTACTACGCGGCATACCTTCCGATACCATCCACACCATCTGGATGTTTGGCGGTTCACCACTGTACGTTCACTAGGGGCACCTGTGGACCTTCAAGAAAAGAGTTTACTCCTTTCTAAAGGGCAGGCAACGCACCTGCAATTCCTCTGGTGTTGCGGATGTTAATGGGTGGCGTTAGTCACTTAACATCATGTGAACCGTTTGCTCGTGCCCCCTCTTCTGACACAAATATAAAATTCTATAAAAAAGACGGAGCACCTTCATCAAAACGACACGTGGAACGCCGAAAGTTCAGAGTGATTTCTTTTTTTTTTTTCTAAGAAACATTGCCAGGTTATGGTTTAAAATAAAAGAGCATATCTTTGTCTTTGATACTATTATCTATTGCATAGTGTCTGGTTTTGTTTAAAACGAAAAAATAGTTTTTTCATAGGTACACATGTTTACATAATTCTGATCAAATTAGATCACTGCTTGGCGGACGTAAGGTAGGTATTGTACGATCAAAAGTGCGCATGGCTTGGCTTACAGGTTAATGCTGCTGTGTTTCGTATGGTGATTGTAGAGAACCGGATAACCTTTTTACTGGAAACGAGGCATTTTATCTTAGTCCTCACGGGTTACAACGCATCTGCATTTTGATTCGTAATCGAGGATAGATGTAGATATCTATGAGCCACAGCAACCACTTACAATTAGATATACTATATGCTCGTTTGTAAACCTTAATCAATAATAAAATTGTGGTTTTTTGCCTTTGAATTACGACAACTACAGGACGATATGGCTTAGTGGATATTTTTCATAGCCTCTACATGTAAGGAATAATTAAATTTTGAATATTATAATGAAAAATAAGAGTAAAAATAAATTAGCAAGAAAATAAACAAAAAATGTAAAGTAAAATAAATCAATAAAATAATGAAATTCTAAATCCCCTTTAATATAAATTGTGAGATAATGCACAAACTAGACTAATACATCATCATTACTTTATTTTAATATTAAAATTATTTTCTTAACATCAGCTTTGATAGAGCTTACAGCCTTCAGATACCATCCCAATCGGCAATATAATATATTATTATACTCGTTAACGCCTCGTCTGTGTTTACTATGTAGTCCCGTCTTGACGTGGCCAATTCACGAGTATCCGAAGCTCATTAAAACATGTTTCTTAAGCATACCATAGCTGGCAGCACCATCTGTAGTCACTGAGTTCAAAGAATAAAAACAAAATAATTAAACATAGCAATCTATGGGTAGGGTTATATATACACATTATATAAGGGAGGGTTGTACACAGACGAGGCGTTAACTTCATATAATTATGATCGAAGTTCACTTACAGGTAAGTTACTTTGGAAACGAATGGAAACACATAAAACATAAAAATATACATATTTCCAAACATTTTCATATAAATTTCTCTAAAAACAAAAGTGTAGAATTCAAATTAGTAGTAATTTTGTCACTAAAATTGAAGTATATACCACTACTATGCTATACAGGGTAATTTACGTATTTTATTACAATTTCTAGCAACCAAAAATAATTTTATTCGATAGTTTATACATTCAACAAGAATTTCTGTAAGTTTTATCCATAAATATTGTCTCAAAGTGAAAATATAGCAAAATTTGCAATATAGCAAAAAATTTGCTAATTTTCAAATTTTCCCGCCATTACGGTCCCGAGCGAACGGGAGTATAACATGTCGCACGCTCGCTTGGCGAACAGGTGTTACTATTTTACGCTGGTATTCTATAATGGCGTGGTCCTGCGCTGGTCGATTCGACTCATTTAAACTACATAGCATGACTCCACTGAGTATAAAAAACTTTTATACCATGCAATGTTAATCTTAAAATCTTCTACTGTGTTGAAGGTTAGAAAAATGACTCGCAAACGCCGCAACGGAGGACGTGCCAAACACGGCCATGGTCATGTAAAAACTGTAAGGTGCACTAACTGCGCGCGGTGCGTGCCAAAAGATAAAGCCATCAAGAAATTCGTGTTAAGAACATTGTAGAGGCGGCTGCTGTTAAAGATATCAATGAAGCCTCTGTTTATACTTCATTCCAGCTACCCAAGTTGTATGCAAAGCTGCACTACTATGTGTCATGTGCAATCCACAGTAAAGTAGTGCGTAATAGGTCCAAGAAGGACAGGCGTATACGCACTCCACCCAAGAGTAATTTCCCTAGGGACATGGCTCATCCACAAAATGTGCAGAGGAAGTGATAAGTTTAAACATGTTATTTCAGTGCTCTTGCACTTGCTAGATCACATGCATTGCAAACTCGGTACAAATGTGCCAATTACTTACAAAATATTGCTACAATGAGACATGCTTTCTGTGCAAAATGACTGATGGTCCCTACGTGACTAAAGCGCTCAAAATATTACCGCAACCATATGACATTTTTATATTTTTAGCTGAGAAAAATAGAGGGCATTTCAATTCGAGTGTATATTCTTCTATTTTTGCATTGAATAAAATTATTATTTACGGATTATATAGCGTTTAATTACTACTTTAACTCTCAATCCCCTAGCGGTCTAATGAGACCGCAGCAATATTCCGTCAAATCCCTAGCGGTCTCATGAGACCGCACCCACCCACAGCACTTTAACCCATAAAACTTATATATAGAAAACTACTTTTCTATGAATAAGTTTGGCATTATACAATCAATATGAAATACTATATCATCTAGTGTAATAAACAAACTCTTATCCTATGAATATTTATTTATAATCTAAGTTCATTTCATACGCCATTTTCGCGTAAATGTTATTGTGTTGATTTTTGGATTTTTCTAGTGTTTTATTGGTATTTTAGTATAGTATTATTTTCTAAAATTGTAATGAAAGTTTTTGTATGAATGTAATTTATCTTTTTACATAAATAATTTCGAGTAATATATATTGAAATAATTGTGATTTTCACGCTACTGACATTCGATTGGTATGTTTTTTTGTTATCAAAATACAATAAAATCTTTTAGTAATAAAGTAAAACCTGACTTTTGTTTGGACCACAGGATAGAAAATTTTGTACTGATTTTATAATGCTAAACTTCTTCATAGAAAAGTAGTCTCTGAATATAAATTTAATGGTTTTAAGTGCTGTGGGTGGGTGCCGTCGCATGCGACCGCTCGGGATTTTCCGAGCTCATGCGACTGCACTGCACTTATCGTTGTTAACACGATGACAAAGGAAACAGAAACAATGGTAAAAACTCTTTCATAAGATGTTATTTGGAGGAAAATAGAGGACAGGTGAATTCCAGTGGAGATGATCAATATCTTTCGGTATTGGTAAGCAAACCAGACCAATCGTGTTAAATGGTCAAAGAGCCTCTCCGTTCGTACAAGTTGGAATGCGGAGTGAGGCAGGGAGGGTTATCGTCTACAAAGCTTTTAACCTGTATTTTAACGATCTCTTGATGGATTTCAGTAGCATGCATTTCGGATGCTGCGTGGGTGGAGTTAGTATCAATAGCATCAGCCATTCGGATGACATGGTGTTGCTGTGTCCTACTGCGAATGCGATCGGAAAAATGTTGAAGTTCTGCGAGACTTACGCTGCCTCGCATAGTCTTGTATATAACATTAATAAAAGTAAATACATGGTCTTTAAATTAGCTGGCAAGTATTTCAAATCAATCCCTGCAGTAATCTTAAATGGATCGGAACTAAAGCAGGTTTATCAATTTAAATACCTAGGACATATTCTTGCCGATGACCTTAAAGATGATCTAAATATAGAAAGAGAGCGTAGGGCTTTGGCGACGCGCGACAATATGCTGACCCGTAGACCTAATATATAAGAACAAACAGTGCTTTCACTAGGACTGGTTTATTTCGCATTGAGATTCCGCAGAACAGGTTTTCATTAAAAAAAATATTTTATTTAGATATGGTTAAACATATGCCTTTGCTAAAATTAACTTGTTTGTGTTAATTTTTCTTTCTTTTAAAAATATTCAGTTAATTTATGTTTCCAAAACCTATCAACCAGACTTATATTATGTAGGTGAAAGTCTGTTAAGATGTTTGAATGCTTGTTACTCAATCAGGCATAAAAATACAACGAATTTGTCACACAGATAGAACATAACCATGATTAACACGTGAAATATCTTTACAGTGAAAAAAGAAATGTTACTGCAGGAAAAATAAGCATGAGGGTGCTTCTGTTTCCATGCGATCGAAGTCGTTTGCGCATGTTAGTTAAATAATCTAATTTCTTTTCATTTATATAAAATGTAAGGAAATACGTATAGCGTGCGTAGTTTAGGATTACTAAAAACAATCATTATAATCGTTTGGATGACTTAACTAATGATTCTTCCGTACATTAGTAAGATATAAGAGTAAGAGGGAATTTACTCTATGGTTTTTTTTTAAAGTACCATGTGGGAAAATTGTGGGACAGTAAAAATTATCACGAGATTTTTTTTCCATTAAGGCCCAAATGCAAGGTGAATAAAAATACAGGTTCTTGAAATTTAGCTCTCAAAGAGTACAATCCGACTGCGTTGGAAGACAATAATCGTTTGGATGACTTGACCAATGATTCTTCCGTACATTAGTAAGATATAAGAGTAAGAGGGAATTTACTCTATGGGTTTTTTTTAAACGTACCATGTGGGAAAATTGTGGGACAATAAAAATTATCACGAGAATTTTTTTCCATTAAGCCCCAAATGCAAGGTGAATAAAAATACAGGCTCTTGAAATTTTGCTCTCAAAGTGTACAATCCGACTGCGTTGGAAGAATTTCACAGTCGAAAGAACTCTCTCGAATAATATCTAAATCCAAATATATTCGAAGAATGGACTTTTTTCTTTTTTGCTCTTCTGAGAGTTTAAAAAAAAATAAAAAAGCTATCAATATCACTGCGGAAAACGTTTAATGAACGGAAATATAAGAAATCAGTCAACATATGTTCAATTCTCTTAAAAAAAACTTAATACTTGCCATTGTTGTCTCTTGATGGGAATAGAATTTTCTTGGTTACTTGTCGGTATGCAGTGCAATGCTTGCAAACAAGCTGACCCATAAATTTATTTCTATTTATTTCATTAGCTGAACCTTAACCAGGCCGTTATGCTTTTCGGCATTTCAATTAGTTCTAAATTTAAAAAAGTAACGGCCTAATAATCATCGATTATCGTTTACTTAAATTAAGTATGAAGAGTATGTGGTAAAATTAAACGCCAATTACAGTGTATTATATATATTTTCCCTCAATATGACAGTGTGAGTTCTTAAAATATTATTACTATCCTAAGTCCCTGTTGAATCATCGGAGACGACTGCAGCGGCTATTTATCTCTTAGCTTATAGTGACGCAATCTAGTTAAGGAGTCCCTGCGTTTATCCCTGCGTTATCGTGCTCTGTTGCATAATGGTCGTTCGTACTAGAGACAGACAGTATGCACATCATTTCCTAGATTGATGTCGACTTATATATGTAAAGCTGCATATTATTATAAGACATTGCGGTTACATTATTTCAAAGCTATTTTACGAGTCTCTTAACACATCATTTACCTCGTGGTTTTCAAAAATGTGATGAAAATAAAGTTTAGGAGTCTGTATTTAAACTTAGTTATTGCTATTAAGAGGTCTTATCCGACGTTTCTTCTAAGAAAGACGTACTCTAATGCCTTCTACTGGAAACTTTTAATGAACTCATTTGGTACAAATTGCACCGTAATGACTTCTATAATTATAATTTAATGCTGCTTCAATGGTACAGTCTTCATTTTACTTGGTTTGGTTATTATTTATTTTTTTCGTTTTCTTCCTTATTATAACAAGTGTTTTTTTTATGGAAGAGGGGGCAAACGAGCATGTGGCTCACCTGATGTTAAGTGACTACCGCCGCCCACGATGAACCCCAACACCAGGGGAATTGCAGGTGCGTTGCCGGCCCTTTAGAAAGGAGTAATCTCTTTTCTTGAAGGTCCCCAGGTCGTATCAGTCCAGAAAAATCGTCGGTGGTAAACTATTCCACAGAGAGGTTGTACGCGAAAGAAAACTCCTTTTGAAACGTACTGTGGTGGACCGCCAAGCAGTCAGATGGTGTGGATGGTATCGGGACGTTTGCCGCGTAGTGCGTTCACGAAATTTGGCGGCTAGGATTAATCCGAACAATTCCTCAGAGCACTCTGCATGGTATATGTGAAATAAAATGCAAAGAGATGCAACATCTCTTCGCAGTGCCAGTGAATCGAGCCGATCGGAAAGCACTCGGTCATCGACGATTCGAGCCGCTCTGCGCTGGGTGCGGTCAAGTGGAAGGAGCTGGTACTGGGGAGCCCCAGCCCAGAGATGGGAACAGTATTCCATGTGCGGCCTAACCTGCGCCTTGTAAAGATGCAGGCGGTGTGCCGGCATGAAATATTGTCCCGCTCTGCTGAGCACGCCAAGCTTTTTTAGGGGCCAATTTGGCCTTATCTTCCAAGTGACCACGAAAGTGCACGTCACACGATATGTCAACGCCGAGGATTCCGATACTGGCTGAGGCAGCAAGGGGAGTGCCTTGAAACTGAGGAGATATGACAAAGGGGTTCTTTTTAGCGGTTAACGCGCAAACTTGTGTCTTCTGGGGGTTAAACTGGACTAGATTTAGTCGCCCCCAATCCGAGACTCTGTTTAGTAAAGACTCGACTTCAGACACAAGTTTGTCCCGGCACTCGGAGACGTTTTCCCGAGAATATTGGCTCGGCCGGTGTAAAGAGCATCACCACTACTGTCATCTGCATAGCAATGAATATAACGGGTTTGCAACATATCATTGATATGCAGAAAAAACTTGTGGAACACCAGCATTAATAGGCTTGCAATCGGAGCTTGCACCGTCCACAACGAACTTGATGCTCCGATCTGCAAGAAAGCTGGTGATCCAATCGCACAATTTCTCGGGAAGCTCATAGGAAGGGAGCTTCGAAAGAAGCGCTTTGTGCCAAACCAGATCGAAGGCCTTCGCAATGTCCAAACTAACGGCCAATGCCTCCCCCTTGGACTCTATTGCCTCTGCCCATCTATGAGTTAGGTAGACCAGAAGATCACCAGCTGACCAACCACGGCGAAAACTGTATTGGCGGTAACTTATCAGCTGGTGATCCTCAAGGTACCTCATGAGCTGGCAGTATATGATAGACTCCATTGTTTTGGAGAACAAGGAGGTGATGGCGATAGGCGGGTAGTTGGACGGGTCTGAGCGGTCGCCTTTTTTTAGAGATCGGGTGGACGACAGCCGTTTTCCATGATTTTGGGACTACGCCTAGGGAGTAGGAGTACCGGAAAAGACGCGTTAAAACCGGTGCCAACTCTGGAGCACATGTCCTCAGCACAATTGGGGGATTCCGTCAGGCCACTCGACTTGTGGATGTCCAGGGAGAGGAGTGCTTTGCGAACCGAGCGCTGTGTGAACTGCACTTCAGGCATGGAGCACTCACACAGCGGGATGGTCGGCGGCGTACTCCCCCCGTCATCGAGAGTCGAGTTGGACGCAAATAAAAAGCCTAGAAGATCGGCTTTCTCCCATGCGGTATGGGCCAGTGAGTCATCCTCCCTGTGCAGAGATGGAAAAGATGGCTGACAGAAATTCCCCTGGACAGCCTTGGCGAGAGACCAGAATGCACAGGTTCGAGAAGGAAGGCGAACTAGTTTCTCGCCAATTCTGCCTATGTGCTCTGACTTTGCCTTGGCAATGACTCTTTTGAAGGACCTAGAGGCGGAATTATACTTCTTTTTTATAGCGCTGGTGTTTACATCCTGGGACGCTGATGCGTCAGCCAAGGCTCGGTAGCACTCCTGCTTATAGCATGATGCTATTTTACAGGAGCGACCAAACCATGGCTGAGATTTGCCTCCAATGGGCACCACAGAGGAAGGAATAAAAAGTTCCGTACCCTGAAGTACCACATCAGCGACAGAATCCGCAACAACGTTGGGATCGTCCGGCGAGAAGCAAACCCACCCCCAAGGGTAGGATGCAAAGAAAGACCGCATCCCATCCCAATCGGCTAACCTATAGTGCCAAACACGGCGGCAGCCTGCAGAATGCAACTGCGATTTTAGCGTGAGTGGCACCACACTCCGGACAAGACAATGGTCCGAGGAGCCTAAAGGGGCTTCGACGGAAATCTGATATCCGTCCGGGTGAGAGGTGTTTTTGTAATAAAAATTTAATATAGCACGTTTTTCTTAAATTTACAATTTTTAAACATTTTCCTGTATTTTCACCTTTCCTTTTTAATAGGAGAGTGGGCAAACGAGCACGCGGCTCGCGGCTCGGCTGGTTGCGGTCAAGTGGTAGGAGCACGCACGGGGGTGCCCGACCCAGGGATGGGAATAGTATTTCATGTGAGGCCCAACTTTATATTTTAATTCAACTATTCAATTACTTATATTCCTTCTGAGATATGTTAAAAATTTCAAGTCTCTAGCACATCGGGAAGTTCTCGAAATTTAAGTTTGAAGATTCCACGCGGAACGATAGACAGACAAAAAGCAATAGAGTAACTTAATAAAAACATGGTAAAAATTATGTTACCACTTCACCCGGCTTGACGACAAATAACGATATTAAATTCCCACTAATATTCCTTTTAAATTCTTATATAATATTCCTTTAAAAAAAATTAAATTTCCTACCACATACGTATACACGTAAGATGTGTGTAATTTTTGTATCAAACTATTATTAATACATAATTATTAAGGAAAAATTTAAACTATTTTTTTCTGGCCGTTGGTATGTAAAAGTATGATCTCTAATAGGGAATTTATTCAGCCAGGTAAGCGTAAAAATTAAATACCATGTATCGTCTATAAATATTTAAAAAATATCGGAAACTCTGTTGAAATAACTGCCTTATATTGAGGTGATGATGAAATAACTCCTAATTTGAATGGCATTAAAATATGAATAAATGTAAAATGTTTATTTTCCTTTTTGTCCGGGTTAATTTTCAGAATGGCTGAAATGAATTTAACGAAAAAGAACAGATTTATTGCAAAGCCAGGAGTGATTAATTATTGAAAAATAAATGAAATAAATGATCTTTACTTATATTATATCTAATAAACATCTAGGCGGATCACTAAATAAATAAAAAACATACAAGGGACCCGATTGAAAATTATAATTCGAAAGAAAGTTAACGGGTTCCGCTTGCTACTAAACTTAGGCTTTTAGCTCATGATAAACCGAAGTAGAGTTAAGTTTGTTCATTGATTTTTTATATAATCTTAATCCTGTTTCGGTCTTTTTAGTTGATTATTTTTAAATTATCTTTTTTGCAGTCAGTGTTTAGATTTTTTTATAATTTATTTTCTTTTAAACTTTTTCGTATCCTGACACATTCTTATGAACTAAATTTTATATGATAGTACGAGGTCAACAAAAACACAGCCCATTTTTATGATATCGAAAAGGAAAATACTTTAATTTACAATGCGAATTTTCTATTAAAACGGCTACGTGGCGCGTTGGTTTAGTATTGAGTTGCAGCGGTGAGAACTACGGGTTCGAATCCCGCACTGAACAAGTATTTGTATGGCCTGCAAATTATTGTTCCGGGTCTAGATTTTTGTAAACTACATCCACGATTAAAGAGGAAATCTTTGTAGGTACAATATAATGGGGTAAGGTTTTTTTAACACAGGGACGGGGAAACCCCTGACCGCTAAATAGACAAAATAGTTGAAAAGTTGAAATGTTCATATAATATAATTAATTCTATAGCAACCATTCATTACAGCAAGTAGCTGAATGTAAGCCTCTGCCATAGATTGCTTTATGGGGTTTACCCACAGTTGCCACGCTTAGCAGGCAGGATGCCAACTGAAGGTTTTTATTATTTTGAACTACTACCAGGAAGATGTATGATGCCCATCTCCTGTATCAGTTTCCCTCTGTCGCCTCTTACGACACCCACGGGACGATATGAGGTATTTTCAGCTCGCCGTCGAGGAATTGGCCGTTTCACCCTCGTGCCTCGGAAAATACGTAAAGCCATTGATTCTGATCAATCTCCGGTTTTATCAGATTGCAGTTGTTTTTTATAAGGTCTCTCACATTAGGAACTTGTTGAACCAATGGCGTGGTTTTGACTTTGAAATGATTAATCGTATACAAACATTTAGGCCCAAGAAAATCAGGATACGGAGTGGCAATACCGGCAATATATAATAACTTGATTTTAATTTAAAAAAGTTTTTCTTTAATGTTTTAAATATTACTTAAAATCAGTGCGAAGAACAGTGTTTTTCTATTTAAAGTTTAATTAAGTGATGAAACGGTAATCACCAAAAAACAAATTGTCCTCAGTTCGAAAGTTAAAAGTAAAGGCTTGGGTAAAACAAAGTTATAAAACAATATACAATATATAGAATATGCGATACGGAAAGCAAAACCTATCGACTCGATTAATTTGCACCCACCTGTAGATCATTTGATATTTGATATTTTGTTTTAATTAATATAAAAGTTAAATCAATACCTTTAGGCTCTTGAATTACCAAAATCTCATTATAAGATCACATTGAATGAAATCACGTTATTAATCATATTTATTTACAACAATGTCAACGAATTACTGCACACACTGCTATTAGGCGACAGAAGGTCCTAGACAGAAAAGAAGATCTACCACCTAACACGGTACTTGCTCAAGGGCTCTTTCTCTTTGTGCGTCGAGTCCAAATATCTGTTACGTCCCTGTTCTTTTTACTATTTTCTCTTCGGGGTTTGATGTCATCAACTCCATAGTGGTGACACATGCTACATCTAAAAATTGTACAAGAAATAATATTATTTAAAATAATATATCACAAATAATACTTATTGAAAACCCTTTTTCTGTTTACCATTCGTATAGAAAATACCAAAGTAGAACCATCAAGAAAATTAGAGGGACTATTTTATATAAAAGAACAATTAACATTCATGTACCTCATGTTACACGACGAACCATACAAATCGTATTACCATGATAGCGATCGTCCATTCCCATGGGTTATAAATATCCATATATTCCATCCATAAAGAAAATTCAGTGTCTGTCACGTTTCCCCGTAGCAAAATACCATAAAATATTCTGCTATGAAAATTGCTAAAATAAACTAGTCGAGGTGTTTCAACGCTGGTGAGATTTCTAATATTTTGACCACATACGCCGAAAAACTAAGTCTGCTGGCTGGTTGTTTTAAATAGAGATTTGCATCGAGAGCGATTCCAAGAAAAACGGTGGTTTCAACGAGATTTAACTCTTCCCATTATAAATTACATCAGTATTTATATGTTTAACATTTACTTTTAAATTTGAATTTCTTACATTTAGTTTTAGTGCCATTTAAATACAAAACTTTAATGTCATACCACTTTACTACTAATTAAGACATAGTACTATTAGATCTCCATGCAGCATCAGGTTGCAGGCGGAATTTATCGAAGAAGATAGTAGATTTTGAGGGCATGAGACAGTGGCAATGAGTGACGGCACTGAGATGACTGAGACATTCGAGCTCCGCACAGAACAAGTTTGTATGCCCTACAAGTAATTGTTTCGGCTCTGTATGTTTGCCCATGTGCAATTTCTGTTTGTAGTGCTAGAGGTTATAAAAGACAAAGGCAAATCTTATCAATGTGTAAAGTCTGTAGGCAATCTCTTTAACGAGTAAGAAAAACCTAATGCTAATAGCGATATATATATATATATATATATATATATATATATATATATATATATATATATATATATATATATTTCCGAAAGCATTTTCGAAACTACACACCTAACCTGATTATAAAGCTACTAAGTCACGAGTGATGTGTTTAAAAGATCTTGATTTTTTAGCAAAGTTATAACGCTTTATGTCCCAGTTATTGAGTTAGACCTTTAGGTGACCTAACAATGGACAGCTGCAACTTTTTTGTAGAAGTAAAGGTGGCAGATGAGCACACACATCTATCATTGCTTAATATTAAAATTTAAAGATGTTCTTAACCCTGAGGACTACAGTAGTATACCTCGTTACCAGTAAAAAGGGTACATATTACTGGTTCTTTTTACTCTGCTGCTGCTCTTTTTTTATGCTGCTGTTACTTTACGCTGGTATTTGTGAGTATGATTTTTCCCCGCTGTTTCTTTCGCCCTATAAAAGAGAACTACTTTAACAAATCTAAAAGCTAGACTTTAATTAGCGGAGAGATTATTCTTGTGAATGAAACAAAAAGAAAAGTTTTAATTTAGTCAAGGAATGTATGAGATTAATACAACTGTACTGAAAAATTGCTCAGTTCAGCTCAAGCGAGATAACTCGACTAAAACAAAAGGTAGTCTGCGATAAAATATCATGAAGATAAAAACGTCGAGTGAATTCAAGCGAGCTTTATGGTTGAAGCTGAATTCTATTTCACGCACTTGACTTATTTAATATATTGTCTAAATTTTGTAAGTGTAAAAAATGCGAATCTTTTGATGTACATTATATTGCTCGTTTTGTATTTGGTAGAGAAAGTTATAACTTGTTTTAATCCTATCATCATTATTACATCTCAACACAATTCCATTGCTGAACATAGAGCTCTCCCAAGGAATGCCACAAATCACGGTTCTAAGCCAACTGACTGAACTGACTTCCTACGGACTTCTTACAAGGTCGTCACTCCATCATATACTTCGTTTACCAGTTTCAGGCTACCATAATATAAAAGTTTTTAAAACATATCTTGGAAAAAGTCACTTTATATTTACGACATACATCTTTTTAAAAAGAAAATCGATTTAGGCCTTAAGGCAGAATCGTTAAATCACTCTTACAATCCAATGCAAGGTCACTGCTGAGTTCTTACCCTGGTATTTCCAATAGATACATTTTATGCTTCTGTAACAATATGTTACCATATTTAGCGATAGCCTAATATCACATTCAGAAACTTTTAGTAGTTTCATAAATTTTTCGTTTTTTCTTATATTAAATTCGCATAGTATCCTTTTTTGACCTTTTCACACACATATTTTCCGTATAAGCCGCAAAGATAATTATTTAATTTCAATTTGTGTGAAATTGGTGAATTATTCTGTTCCGATCTTTTCACAAACACACACACATATACACACACGTGCTTTGTACACATTTTCGTATACAGGCTGACATTTTTACGGGCTTAGATCTTTCATACATACACGGTTCCTGTTGCTTGTGCCACTCATGCGTTCAGTTAAAAATATTCATAGAACGGTTGTGGTCATGAATCTGTAGGGAATCTTAATTTGACTGTAATTACCCCGATTAAAATTGCAAAAAATCGGAAGAAAAGTGAGAAGATATGCACTATTCATCATTGGCTTCATCTAGAGAGATAAATAAAATTGATGTGTCTCTATAATACCAAAATAACTTCCTTTTTATTTTGCTGAGAAGGTTACTCGCACGCCATTAAGTCTCATCTGTCTGTCTGTCTGTCCCGGGCTTATCTTTGAAATAGCTGAACCGTTTGTAATGAAACTTCACTCACAGGAAGTAAATTTAAACCGAAGAACTTAGAGTTTTTCTTTATGAAATGGACTAACGTCACATACAAAGAAGGCGAAGCCGAGGCTGTTCGTAAGTTGTTACTAAGGACAAGAAGAATTTTTGTCGTGTGGAACTACGACGGCCCTGCTGTACCTGTGATCGTGTTTTTAATCAAAATAAATTGATAAGCTAACTTACAGTCTAATTGTTGGTTAGTTGTTACTAGATTCTATTGACCCCTGCAGCCAACTTCATACAAATAAATCTACAGATGCGGTGTCACCTCTGGGACTTAGACCTAATGTCTCACAGCCTGTAATTATACGGGTTCTCCCGCATTGGAAGCACTGCTACTTGGTGGCAGAAACAGGTAACAAAGTGTTGCCTAGCCTGATGGACTTTAAGGTAAGAATGGATTCCTACCATCTAGAATGTGCATGTAAACGGATGCGTACAATGCAATACATCACTATACTCGCGACTGCCGAGTGGATCCTCAATCTCGTGGCTTTGCACGGCTAGATCACAGCATCAGCCGCAATATTGCGAGAAATCTTGTACATTAATAATTATAATTAATATTAATAATACTATGTAAAAATCCCATAAAAGGAATAACAAACAACTATCGGAGATAAAATAAGTATGGCATCGAAGAAATCTATCGAGCTTGTCGCCAATCCGGTGAGTCACTTAGGCGTGTGATTTCCGGTAGTTCGGCGCTTTCTGCCTCTGTGTATTTGCACAGACACATTCTTGTAATCAGGATTCTACACCAGCAGCTCGATCTGAAATACGGTCTCGTGGAGCGGAAACTGCTTTGTTATAAGTACTTGCCAGAAGCCATGGTCTAAAATGACCGCGCCAAGCTCTACTGTGCTCGGTCATTCAAATATGTTTTTGGTCAACATTACCATTCTCTAAGTTGAAGTGGCGATGGGCCGGCCATATAGCTCGAAGAACTTTCAACAGATTGAGAAAAAGGTTCTTGAGCGGCAGCATCGTACCGAAAGGCGAAGTATAGGGTGACCCCCCACTAAATGGAATGAAGACCTGGTAAAACATGCAGGAAATCGATGGATGCAGGTAGTTCAGGACCGTGCTTTGTGATATTACTTGGGGTAGGCCTGTGTTTAGCAGTGGACATATGAAGAGCGTTAAGTTGGAGAGGTCTCGTCTAATGAAGTCAACGCTCCGTCCCCCTCGTGCTCTAATCCAAAATCCCGAAAACTTTCAGCTCGAGTTACACAACCGCTTTCAGTGCCTACAAGATTGCAATGCAGTGGACGATATAAATGACAAGCTCGTGGAAACTGTCCATGCGGTCGGAGCTAAGTTCTGCAAGACCCGCCGCAGAAGAACACAAAAACTCTCCGATCACACTCTTAATCTCATGGCTGTTAGACGGGAGATGAGGCTGCATTCGTCAACAGATTTGACAGCATACAGGCAACTGAACAGACAGATCTCCAAATGCATGCGGCGAGACTTACGCAACTTTAATACTGCTCGTATTAAAGAAGCGATCGAGCGGAACCAGGGCTCCAAAGTCTTTGCCAGAGATCTGTCTGCCCGTAAGAGCCAACTGTCAAGGCTGAAGACTGAGTGTGGCAGCATCGTTTCCGGGACACCTGAGATTTTGAGTGAGATTGAGAGGTTCTATGGGCAGCTGTACACATCATCGTTGGAGCCACACGCAAGTGTGAGTAACGATCAAAGAGCAAGTCTTATCCGACACTATTCCGATGATATCCCGGACGTCAGTCTAAGCGAGATTAGAATGGCTCTCCAGCACCTTAAAAACGGCAGGGCACCAGGCGAGGATGGAATTACAGCGGAGCTTCTGAAAGCGGGTGGAACACCGGTACTTGAAGTCCTTCAGAAGCTCTTCAATTCCGTCCTCCATTGTGGCACTACTCCAGAGGCGTGGAGCAGAAGTGCGGTGGTCTTGTTCTTTAAGAAAGGTGACAACGCTCTCTTGAAGAACTACAGACCGATTTTCCTTCTGAGCCGCGTCTACGTGCTGTTTTCGAGAGTCATTACGAATAGTCTCGCACGCAGACTCGACGACTTCCAGCCTCCCGAACAAGCCGGCTTCCGAAAAGGCTTCAGTACCATAGACCACATACATACCCTGCAGTAGATTGTACAGAAGACTGAAGAGTACAATTTGCCACTTTGCCTGGCGTATGTGGACTATGAGAAAGCCTTTGATTCCGTCGAAATTTGGGCGGTACTGCAGTCCCTTCAGCGGTGCCAAATTGACTGTCGGTAAACGAAGTGCTGAAGTGTTTGTACAGTAGGGCTACGATGGCTATCCGAGTACAGAACCAGAGCTCGAAACCTATCCAACTGCAGAGAGGTGTAAGACAGGGTGACGTTATATCCCCGAAACTCTTCACCGCTGCTTTGGAAGACGTTTTCAAGCTACTGGACTGGAAAGGATACGGTATTAACATCAATTGTGAGTACATCACTCACCTTCGATTTGCCGACGATATAGTCCTTATGGCAGAATCGCTGGAGGATTTAAGCACTATGCTCAATGACCTCAATAGTGCCTCCCAACGGATAGGTCTTAAGATGAACATGGACAAAACAAAGATCATGTTTAATGTCCATGTCACACCTATGCCGGTAGTTGTTGGAAGCACTATGCTCGAAGTTGTTGACGAGTACGTTTACCTGGGACAAATAGTCCGACTAGGTAAGTCCAACTTCGACCGAGAGGTCAATCGACGGATTCAACTCGGCTGGGCAGCGTTCGGGAAATTATGATACATCTTCTCGTCAGGTATACCTCAATCTCTGAAAACTAAAGTGTACAACCAGTGCGTGTTGCCAGTGATGACTTACGGATCAGAGACATGGTCCTTCACTGCTGGCCGTATGAGGACGCTCAAGGTCGCTCAGCGAGCTATGGAGAGGGCTATGCTCGGAGTTTCTCTGCGTGATAGACTCAGAAATGAGGATATCCGCAGTAAAACCAGAGTGACCGACATAGCCCAAAGGATTAGTAAGCTGAAGTGGCAATGGGCCGGCCATATAGCTCGAAGAACCGATAACCGATGGGGAAGAAAGGTTCTCGAGTGGCAGCCTCGTACCGGTAGGCGTAGTGTAGGGCGACCCCCCACTAGATGGAGTGACGACCTGGTAAGATATGCAGGAAGTCGATGGATGCAGGTGGCTCAGGACCGTGCTTTGTGGCATTACTTTGGGGAGGCCTATGTTCAGCAGTGGACTTGTGAAGGGCTGTGATGATGATGATGATGATATGAAGAGCTGTAATGATTATGATGATGATGATTATTACGATTCCGTATGACAAGAACCACGTGAAAGCCGAAACAGACAAAATGATAAAATATCTGTACCTGGCTTACGAAGTGACTTAAATGTGAAAATATTCCTGTAGTAGGTGTCAATACCGGTTTCTTCAGAGTCGGTGTTTGCTGATAATATTAGATCAACACCAAAACTCTGTGATAGTACCATAGCAGAGGAGATTAAAATAAAATATAATTCAAATACCAAAAATAATATGATTGTGTATAGCGATGACATTGAAAAAGATTTAAGAATAATTATATAAATGCGGGAAATAGAGTAAATGGGGCCTTGCACTCTATTGTGAAGAGTCAAAATGTGTCGAAAAAGGCACGTATGGCAATTCACAATGCTGTGTTGGTCCCTACTTTAACGTATGGTAGTGAAAGTTGGGTGTGGCAGAAGAAGCACGAGAGTAGAATAAACGCAGTAGAAATACGGTCGTTAAGGAGTATGTTAGTGCTGAATCTGAATGACAGGGTAAGAAATTGTGTAATAAGAGAAGAGTGTGGTTTGCAAGATGATGTTGTGACCAGGATTAAGAAAGGAATGCTTCGGTGGTTTGGTCATGTGGAAAGAATGAATGAGGAAAGAGTGACAAAGAAAATTTATGGTGCAGAAGTGAATGGCAGAGTCGGAAAGGTACGTCCTAGGCGAAAATTTATCGACCAAATTGGCGATTTATTGAAAATGGGCCAAATTAGGAGTACCCTTAACCGACGAGCATGTATGCGTAGGTGTATGGATGTGAAGGAGGCAAGAGAGGTGTGTCAGGATCGTGCCAAATGGAAGTCTGTATTCTCTGCCTACATCTGCCTTGCCTGGAGCATCTCTTAGTGACATTTTAAATAAAATTATAGTTACTAAATTTTGTCCAAATAGTACAACAATAATTTTTGTTGGTAGAAGAGGCAAACAGCAAACAGTTATTAAGATATACTAAACAACTTAATAACTGAAATGTAATCAAAATTGTCTTGTTCACACTGATTGCCACAGGAAAATAATTCATGACACTACTTAAATTTACAAATGAATATCTTTATTTGTAATAATAATTTAAATTTGACATGTAATGCTAATAATGACAAATTTCATTTAATTGACATAAATAATGTAATTAAGAAGTTTTGGACATAAGATAGGTAATACCTATCGAAATATAATTTAAGACTGATAGCAAATGTGTATCTTATTATTTTCTTTTTAACTCAGTCAAGTTTTTGGCTAGCAAGACTGCTTATATTGAGCAGCATAACGATTTGACACTTCATTTAGAATCACTTTCAACTAACTTAAATTATTGAATACGACAATAGAGGCAATCTCTATTGATACTTTCTTGATTTTTAACCTAAAACTTCAATCATGTGTAATGTGACGAAGTGAATAATTCTATATCGTAATTAATGCATTGGTTTTACGTTAATAATCTACATATAAACGCCAATAAAACTAATTGTATTAAATTTACAGCAACGAATGTTAATAATTCGAATACCAATGTGTTTTTAAATGGGGAACAACTGAGTCCTGTTGAATCCTTAGCATCACTCACAACGCAAGCTTCAGTACGGCCCCCATATATCTGTACTAGCAAGCAGAATAAGCCCTGCAGCTTATGCTATTAAAGACTAGAGATCTCACTAGTGTCGAGGCAGCTAGATTAGTTTGTTTCGGTTATTTCCATAGCATATAATGTCATATTGGGTTTTTGCTATGGGGGAATGCGGCTGATTTAGAAACTATTTTTGTTTTGCCGAAGAAGGCCATTACACTTATTTACAACCTTAAATCAAAAGAGTCTCATAGAGAAAATTTTAAAGAAAAACAATTAACTTTGGCCTCTCAGTATATCTATGAAAATGTATGTATGTTCACAAAACAAAATCGGTTTTAGTAAAATAAGTGATATAAACTCATAATGATTTCTTATATTTACGTGAACACTATATATTAATTAAAACTACTTTTACGGGTTTTATCGCGTTTTATTTATATTAATTTTAATACCCGACGTTTCGGGTGCTTTCCAGCACCCATGGTCACGGGGGACTGAGGTGACTGACGTCCCGATGTCAAAGTTAACCCGGAGTACCTTCAGCTTTTTAATTATTGTGTTTGGTCCGATCTACGCAGAATGAACTAACTGTATTTTGAAGTCTTGCAGTGGTATGCTTGGGTTTAGTTTTAATTTTGTTAATTATAGGATCCCAAGCAGGTGGTAGTACCCAGCCTCCTTCTCTATTGAAATTAGGATGTTTTTTAATTTCAATAGCCTCACGTATCATCCTTGGTAGGAATCGATGTTCTTTCGCGAGGATTTGTGGTCTATCAAATCTGATGTAATGGTAGGGGCCATCTAGAATATGATCGCAAACTGCAAACTTCCCGGAACGTTGATGCTTCACGTCAGCTATGTGTTCTTTTACGCGGGTTTTAATTGATCTCTTTGTTTGCCCTATATATGAGAGACCACAATCACAATCAAGCTTGTACACTCCTGCATCTTGTAGAGGAATATGTCACTTGACGGATGATAAGAACTGACTAATCTTCTTCGGCGGCTTGTAGAATGTTCTAATAGAAGCTCGCTTCAAGATGTAGCCAATCTTGTCTGTGACACCTCCGACATATGGTAGTATAGCAGGCACACGCTCGACTGTGGCCGGCTTCACTCGGTCACTGTGACGGAGGCGCGGGACCCGAAGCCTGTTGTCGTGCAGAACCTGCTTGATGTGCTGAAGCTCGGCGGCCAGGTGTTTGCTGTCACAGATCCCTCGTGCTCTCTGAAACAAAGATTTGCCCACGGTAGCTAACTGTGAAGGATGATGGTGAGATTTACCATTTAAGTATCGGTTTGTATGGGTCTTTTTTCTATACACAGTATGACCTATGGTGTTATTAGGATTTCGGATGACTAACACATCTAGGAAAGCTAAGGAATTATTTGCCTCTAACTGCATAGTAAATTGAATTTTAGGGTTTATGGAATTAAGATGTTCTAAAAATGCAGTTACTTTGTCTGATGGTAAAATTGTGAAAGTATCGTCTACGTACCGCTTGTAGAACCTTGGGTTAACAGGTGCAGTAAGGAGGGCTTTCTCCTCAAAGTCTTCCATGAAGATATCGGCGACAATGGGAGATACAGGTGAGCCCATCGCAACACCATCTACTTGCATGTAAAACTCTTCCTTCCACAATAGATAGCCAGATGTAAGGCAATGTCTTAGTAGTACTGCATATTCTGGTGGCATGTTATTTTCATCTAGTTTCCTAGTTATAATTGAGATGCAGTCTTTAACAGGTAGGTATGTAAATAGAGACTGAACATCAAAACTGACCATGGTTTCATTGTCAGCAAGACGTAGGTCTTTTATTTCACTAACAAAATGGTATGAATTCTTAGTATGTGCTCTTGTGTGTCCTCTGAGTGGTGATAATATTTTGGCTAAGTGTTGAGCCAATCTGTACCGTGGCGAATCGATTTGACTCACTATTGGACGTAATGGAGCGTTAGGTTTGTGTATTTTTGGTAACCCATACAACTTGGGAGGTTTTGCACACGAAGGTATCATCGAATTGACGTCTAGATTCAATTTCTCGGAGTATTTCTTAATTAGATCGCTAGTTGTTTTAAGCGTATTAGTTGTAGGGTCTGTTTTGACCTTACGGTATGTACTTTCACCCGACAAAAGTTTTTGTATTTTAAAATTGTAATGATATACACTCTGTAAACACTAGGAACAAACACAAGCTAGTGATACTTGGTTCTCGACTCCACAGAGTCAGTAATTCATTCTTGGGGCAATGTATATGCAGTTACAACAAAGTCCCAGAAAATATACAAGGCCTCTCTATTACCAAGTTTAAATACTTAATTAAACAAAAACTGTATAAATATGGTTATTATGATATACTAAATGAATACATGGTTGATAGTAACCCCTGGGAATGAGGTGGTCGTTTCCAAACTGTTTCTAAAATCAATTTTGTAAATATTTTGTGACCATTGAAAAACATTGTAGAAATTATTTTTTTTAAAAAGTCCCGCTGGGTTTCTTGCTGGTTCTTCCCAGCACAGAGGTTTTTTTTTCGAGCGAGTGGTAAAGTAAAAATTGACTTTCAATTAGAATTAATTGTTATATTGAATATAAAACTATTATATTCTATTATATTCTACTGTTTCTGCGAACGAGATAATCCCGGTCAACCTCACGGATCATCTGAGGCGACTGGGTCTCCGTGACGAGCCGCTCCGGGCTTGCAAAAGGTGGTTTCTTTCATTTTCCCCCATTTAAATACGCCTTATAACTCTAACCCCGAATAATAAAATTAAAATTATAATAAGGTATTATTACAATTTTAATTTTGGCGTTTAATGTGTAGTATTTCTGTTTTTCTAATGTAGTAGAACCACGCTACAGCTACATAATGGGTGCAATAGACACCATCACGTAAGCCACGTGCTCACTGCCCCTTCTCATTTAAAAAAATGAAACTACATGCACGTGATGTCGAATCCATATGACGTGTAGTAACGGCCTAAGATAATCAACTACTCCATATTATCCCGTGAATATTGAAAGAAGCGAGAGAGCTTAACTAATACAGGAGGAAGGCAGCAATATCTTCCTAAAAATCCTCATATTTGACATAGTAGTCACGCTGAGCAGACGGGGTTGCAATTGCAGTTTATATTTTTTTTAATTATAAGGAGATAATATATAGCTAGAGGCTAATTTTGAGCGGTAGATTTTGATGAAATCATAACAAAATATCAGTATAGCAGCAAAAGAATGAAAGACAGGATGGCAACCGTAGTTTTAGATTCGATTTCGATTTTATTTTCTTGTGGATATTAGAAATATTCAGCCGCCCATCTTCAGGTTTGTGTCCCTCTGTCGCCTCTATCACGTTTTATGATACAAACGGGACAATATAAGGAAGGTAAATATTTTACGACCGCTACTACATGGACGAAGAAATGGAATACTTTTTTCTTTAATATTAGTAATGCTATTAAATTGCTTGTGTTAGGATCGGCCCACTACAGTAGTCGAATAGCTGATTCAAACCCACGATCTTATGAGTTCACGGTCCACAGCGGAGTTAGGCTTCAGGCCCTTAAATTTTTTGACGTAACATTTTTTAGCAATTGCTAAATTTTCACAAAGAAAGGACTAGGATTAGGACCAAAGTTTTTTTTTTTATTCTCCACAAAAGGAAAAGCGTACGAGGATATTGGTGTAATAAACTAAGTGGATGCAATACTTTCCGGTGTTTCCATTTGCCAATCTCTTTGAAAGGTTCGCAGGAAAAATTTTCGTTTACTTGTCACGTACGGCGCATAGATCAAGTTTGACAAGACCTTGTGTAACAGATATAAATTGCTTATAGAGTCACACCCTTTACTGCTGCGTTAAGTTTTTACAGAATTGATTTAGAGATCAGTATAGTCACAATAACTTAAATAAGTATTACCAACTTAAAAAAACAATAAAAATTAAATAAAGCTTCTGCTTTAGCACCGACTAAGCCGCAGTGTCATAGAATTAAAATCCTGATTTTCTGATGTCGGGATTTTAAGAAGCTATTATTTGGAAATTATTAAATACGTTTTTGTTTTTCAACTTATTGAGAGGAATAAGGATTACCACAAAGTAAAAGGTAGCCATTAAAATGTCTTTTAAATAAAAGACTTCACACAATATTTTGTTCCTTGGATATAAAAAATTCCCTTCCTTTTTTGTATTTGTAGATGCATTATATAAAAAAGCATGATGTGCTTTTCACACGCGGTAGAAGTAAAACCTTTGAATGAAATGAAATACAAAATAATGCATTTCACTGCAAATTATTTATTTAATACGATAGCTTTCAACCACAAGTGCAGCATAAAATATAAGACAAAAGTTTAATTTAATAGCAAAGAAATGTTAAAATGCTAATTTTTAGACATGTAGAGCTTAAATTTTAGTGAAATAAATCAAAATAATATTTACTTTCGAATGAAATTGCTTTGTTATATTCATTTTATCTAACAAAAATTGATTGAATTTCAAGCCGGAACGTGAAATAGACGCTAGACAAACACGAGAATATCCATCTCATTCTCTCGCAGGCTAAATCCTATAGATGCATACGTTTGTCTCCTTTTTTAGTGTCGCCTTTTCGTTAAATCATGTTTCCATTTACAACGATTTTAAAGAAGTTTTCACTTCAAATATATAAATTTGTATTATATATATGTGTGTGTGTGTGTGTGTGTGTGTGTGTGTGTGTGTGTGTGTGTGTGTGTGTGTGTGTGTGTGTGTGTGTGTGTGTGTGTGTGTTGAAGTGAAAATGATAGCCTATGTCACTCTCACAATTAAGACAAATCTAACGACACCTAATATGTTAAAATCAATCAAGCCGTTTATGCTAACAAAAAACAAACAAAGAGAAAAACAAAAGGCGGTCATATAGCTATGCAGAAATTTCTTCCAGACAACCTAAATAGGAAATAAAAATAAGTGAAAAGTTAAGTAATGGGTAGAGTGCACTATAAATAATATTATAATCTATAAATATAAAAGTAAATTAATATACATGCCGGAACTTACTTAATTGACAGACTAGTGATCATAAAACAACAGGAATAGATAAAAGGAGGAAGGTTGATTTAGAAGGATAGATAATGTTTTTTAACTTGGTTTTTAAATGAGTCTATTGTATGAACACGTTTTATAGTTGATGGTAAGGAATTCCAAAGCTTCACTCCAAGTACTGAAAAAGATTTACTGTAAAATTTGAAGGGAAAGTTTATGAGAGGAGCTGAGAAATTGGAAACGTTCTTTAAGGTAGGGAGGACTTGATATATTAAATAAAACGCAGTAGTGAGCAGAAAGGATATGAGTATTCCGACGAAGACGGATTGGAAGCCATTTGAGCTTAGTGCGGTATTCTTATACATGGTCATATTTACGAAGTCCAAATATGAACCCAAATATGAACCTTATACATAGATTTTGGAGTCGCTCAAGTTTCTTAAGTTGCTCTTCGGTAATTTCTAGATAGCTTATGTCAGCATAATCGAGGAAGCAGTAAAGATTGGGCAAGCATAATTTTGGTTGTGGTGGAGCACTAAGCTCAAGTGGCATCCAATCCGTATTGAGATGGGTAAGAATTAATTCATTCTTCGGAGTGAACCATAAACTGCAAACATTTTACGAGACACTACGTTGATTTGAGGAGACCAAGAAAGACTAGAATCTATCAAGATTTCCAAGTTTTTCACTACATCCTTATAAGAAATTTGAACACCATTAAATGTTATGGGGTTTAACTGAGTTTTATTTAATTTGGAGATTATTCTTGAACTACCAATAATAATAGCTTGGGATTATATCGGATTAACAGGTAACCCGTAAGATCGACTCCAGTCAAAAATACACATACATACATACATACATACTCTCGGAAAACATTACCTTCCTTCTGGGGATGTCGGGTAAAAACATAAGCGCCATATATTATTGGATCTTCTCGTTTATGACACTAGGTTAAAACACATAGTTAGTTTTATTTATTTATACAAAAGATTTATTCATGTGTTGTTTTTTATTATTTGAAAATTTCGACGCAACGGTTTTTGTAAATAAAAATGTTCTTCCGTCACATCAATATTTTCAATCTTTCAATTGTTCACATCGAAATCCGTGTGTTCCCGGATGACCGTTTGCAAAGCTTGGGACCAGCTAGTCGCATATTATCTACCATTTTCCAATAATAGTAATACAGTATATTTCTTTTTATATCGGTTACTCCTTTTAACTTTATCTTACCGTGTCGTAGCGGTGTAAGAATATTCACTACCTCACATCATCCCATGAGTGACGTAAGAGCTAACAGAGTTAAGCAAAACAAGGAGATGGACATGAGCGTGTTCCTAAAAATGACTAAGAAAAAAAAACTGTGGTTGCAGACGCGCCTGTCAAGCGTGGCAACTGTGGCAAATATCTTACAGGAATTAAATCTATGAATTAATTAATTTAGTTTTCCGACCGCAATTCGAAACGGTTCTATTGTTTCCAACTTTTTATCGGTTTATCGACAAATTCACTGATTGGGTGCCTACTTTGTAGAATTATATTACGAACGGCCTCACTGATTTCAGAATTTATTTTATTCCTCACATAAACAACACATTATATCTTTAAAATTAAAAAAAAACTATTCGTAAATTCAAATAAAAATATCAAATGACAAATTATTAATCAAATTCAAAGTACTACGTAAAAGGTCAAAAAATTGAAATAAATAAAAAACCGAATTTCCGACCGGAACACAACAGTGAAGCGCTACTATTTGGTGTCAAAAATAGGTAAGAGGGTGGCATTTTGCCATACGACAGATTCCCAGGCAAAAACCGGAGTCCAGTCACCCATTATGTATATATTTATTTACACTTTATTTTACACCTCAATAACCGGTTTACGTATCACTAGACCAACACGGAAGTCAAGTTCAGTCAACCAGGTATCATCCTATCACTTTACCGCAATGTATAGTCAGCGTAGTTTTTAGTTCTTCCTTTTTATAAAAAATCCAATTTTCTGCTTTCATATGCTGCAACTTAATGTGCTCGTCCTCAATTATAATAGCGTGTTGTGTCTAAAAGTTCTCTATTTTTAAAGCTAAAGCAGTCTCTATTTCGTTTAATTTATCAAAAATTATACGAAAATTACTTACAAATAAATTCAATACCAATCCAAATGAAAAACTTGGCTGAGTAACTGACAGACAATATTTTTCGAAACGTCTCAATATTTTTTAATTAATTTATAAACTATTTGTGTCAAAACGTATTCAAGCCCGTTATTAACACTATTTCATTAAAGCGGTTCCCTTATAAAATGAAACAATGGCGACAATGAATTTCCCAAACTATTAATTTAGAACCTCCGTTGGATTTGTATTGTTATTGCTCCACAGTTCGTCGCTGAAAAGAGACAATTTATAATTTGTTTTCGAAGAAAACTATTTTATTATTTAAATAAAGAGGTGAAACAAAAGGAAAAATTACAGTGAGCCTATGTACAACACCACTGCATTAATCTTGTATATTAATGGGGTTTTTATGAAGCAAAGACGAGAATAAGTTTATCTTATTTCTTTTATTTTAAAGCTTAAACGTAAAATCTTTAAATAAAAGGTACATAGGGTTGAATTAGTGCCATGTGGCATTCACTCCCAGTCAACCCTGTGTGCCAAAGACAATTGTGTCTTTAAATTTCTAAAAATTGCAGGCTTACTCTCGACATTTTTCATTGCACAATGCAATAAATATTTAGTACATCATTCTCTCACATCGCAGACGCTGAATGATAGAGTAAGAAATTGTGTGATAAAAGAAAAGTGTAGTTTACATAAATATGTGACAAGGATTAAGAAAGAAATGCTTTGGTGGTGTGAGCACAGAGATAATAGATTTGAGCACAGGAAAGATGACGGCAAAGACGACCTTGACGGAAATTTATAACTGAATTGGAAAATTAAAACTTTACTTTAATATATCATTAAAGTTGAGCCAAATTAAGAATACCCTTACCTGACTAGAAAGAAAAAAGGAAGAAAGAAACATTTTTTATTTAAAGCTAAATAATTTAATTGCACCGCGTGAATATATTATACTAGGTGATTTCAACATTAATTTATTAAATAGTTATCGAAATTGAGAGAAACACAATATATACATAGCCCACATTTAACTGAGCATAGCTCAACATTAATTAATATAATTTGATCTTGCAATCACAAGTATAAAGACATGACTGCTTAGAATGGGTATAAAAAGTTTTTATACCGATTCTAAGCAGTCATGCCTTCATTGAAGCCTTCTTTTCTTCTTCAGATTTAAAAAATATGTATGTTTATGCCCAAATAGCATGCAAAAAACGCTTAAACTTAGTAGAAGCAGTTTAATAGAAATAGCATTTATTTGAATATAAGAGACATACACTTAAATTTTATTTATATGTAAGTATCGATAACAGCAATGCATCTCAATGAAGGTAACAAGGGTTAATATAAAATCTAAAATCAGATTCTGCAGAATTATTTAAGCTGTGAAATGTATTTTAAAAAGTATGCGCAATATACGCATTAACAATTAATATACAGAATGCAAGTTTTCTTTGCATTTCAATTTCAGTGAGACATTTCTTCATGGAGTTTTCATAGAAAAATCTGAGATTATCTAGCAAATTTTCCACTAGACTAGCATATAAGACGATATTGTACAATTCTCATATCCTTTTCAATGTAAAAGATATAGGTTCAATATGAAATCAAGTATTGCTTCGATCTATTCTATACACATGAAGAAATACAATACCTGTAATATTAAATTTAGATTTGCTGTTCTATATTAATAAAAGATTTTATTTTTGAACATTAGTACCGTCCCACTAAACGTTGAAAACGACCCCGAACGTCGCTTATATCGAACTTAGCCAAATGCTTTTTTCTTTATTACAGAAGAGTGGGCAAATGAGCGTGCGGTTTACCTGATGGTAGGTGTTGACTACCACCCATGAACAACTGCACTACCAGAGGAATTGCAAGTGCGTTTTAAAAAGAAGTAGTTAAGCTCAACTCAAAAACTCCTTAAAAATCGCACAGTAGTTGACCGCCAATCATCCAGATAATGTGGATGGTAATGTGAGTTTTATCGCGATGTGCGTTGTTGAAATTGGGCAGCTGGAATTAATCCTAACAATTCCTCAGAGCACTACCCCTGGTAGACGCGATAGAAAATGCAAAGGGGTGCAACTTCTCTTCGTAGTACCAGTGAATCCAGCCAATCAGAGAGAACTCAGTTGTTGACTATTCGAGATACTCTGCGCTGGATGTAGTCTAGTGGAAGGAGCTAGCACTGGGAAGCCCCGGCTCAGAAATGAGAACAGCATTCCATGTGAGGCCAAACCTGTACCGTGTAAAGTTGCAAGCGGTGTGCTGGCATGAAATAAACTGTCTCGCTTCCAAGTGACCACGAAACTGCACTTCATTTGATATCGACGCCAAGAATTCCGATGCTGGTAACAAGGGATTTGTGGTGGTATTCACATACTCTAGGTAAGATATATTTTTCAGATTAATGAATTATACGATGTTTTCTACCACCTCCGATAACCTGAAATATTAATTGATTAACTAAATACTAAATTGAATGCAATACTTATTAAGCAACCAGAATTACCTAAAGAAAATATCTGTAGCACTATCAACACTAATAAAATATATCTAAATAAAACTAAACTTGTCCTATAGTAACAGTGTCCGAAATCAGAAACAACGCTAGCCCAAAAAGTTCTAAGACTAATCGTCTAAGGGCAATTCAGTTTAAATTCCTAGCAAAACTACAAATACTGAAAGTTTTAAATGTAAATAAAATGATTGTATTCAAAATAATTCGATGAACCAATTTTTTTGTGCTATAAATTTTTCTCCTTTGATAGAAAACGGCGGATCTCCCGCCAAGGTTTTTAATATTCATTGGTTGTTGTCCCATAGGCCTTCACATGATCTGGCTTACTAGTCAATTAGGCGAGCTTTCGGCGTACCACTTATCAACTGGACGTCTTCAAGGCATGAGTGAACGGGCAATTTGATAAGTCGGTGCACTTTTCCAGCTTTGGTTACGTCACTACTTACAACCAGGTGGGGTAGGTACCAAACATTGGCTTATAGTAGTGAAGAAAAGAATTCGGAGTGAAACTGATCGCGCCACCTACCGGAAAGTGCAGAACAACGTCTGCTGGTAAAGCTAATTGTTGTTGATCCGACAACTCAAATAAATCCCTTTGCCTTTAGATATTATAATTTTACATTAAGGGGATTCATATTAAGAAGTAACCTGGCTTCACCTTGGTAAAATCCATTTGTGCAGCCTTGTTTTGATTTAAGATAAGTAAAGACAATTTATTGTATCAATGTTTATTTTTTTAAATGCCAAAGATTTTTAGCCTAGATCACTCCTAGCAGTGCTCTCTATCTGTTCGCGAAGTTTCATTACAAACGGTTCAGACATTACGACGATTAACCCGGACAGACCGACAGACAGACAAATAGTCAAAATTTTCTAAAATGGTTATTAATGTTTGAATCGCATTCAAATATAGGGCTTTTTCATCAATAGCTCAATATAAAGCAATTATTTCGACATTAAGGAAAAAAGCTTTAATTTTCTTTTATAGTTCTCTATACAGTTGTTCATGAGCGGCGGTCGACTCTTACCATAAGCTGAGCCTGTGTTAAGCGTGCTCGTTTGCCTGTATAATTAAAAAAACTTACGTTTCATGAGGAAATCTACATCTTTGTGTACATAGAGACAAAAAAAATAGTTATTAATCTTTTCATAGAATGCAAATTACCTCTAACCAGCATGCTCAATATAAGGCAGTATTTCGATATTACAGGCAGCAATTTAAAATGTATTTACCTATATGTATTATGATAAATTAATTTGATAGATTAATAGTGTCACATTATTTACTTCTCATGTTTAAAATAAAGTGAAAATGGGAAAATGATACCTTCGTCATTTTAGTGGCTAAACGTTTAGCTGTAGAGCACTATACAGAAAAATATTACTTCCTCAAATAACATTTTTCAATATGAAGCATTTAAAATAAATTCACCATTAAATAAATCATTTCCTACTGTTTTCCTGTTTTAGTAACAGCATTGAAACTTTTTAGAACAATGAAAATAATAAAGTTCATTGCGCTCTTAAATAACGGTTACAAACTAATTAATATTCATAGGCACTTACTCTGAATAATTTTTCATCGAACCTATTAAAACTTTTAAATAGTAAAAATATAATTAAACTTTTACATTTATAGGAAAAAGTAATTAATTGTAATTTCTTATTCATGTTACAGTATCGGAAATTGAACATTCAACTAGTTAGTCTGGGCATGGCATTACACTAGGTAAATTTGTAACTTTTCTTTTACACAATAATGGCGATAAATGAGCACACGGTCTACCTGATGAGTAATGGATGTTGTAGTCCACAGTTATTGGCAATTATCTCACTTAGCTGCACCATGGTTGTACCACGTAACTATTGCAGCAAACGCAAAAAAAACAACCACCGGTTGGAAGTATTGCTGCTTCTTTTTTCCAAAGGTCTCCCGAAGTTCGTTTTTGAGGATTTTTTTGAATTAAAAAGTGCCTTACAAAGTCCAATTATGATTTTTTTAAGGATAGGGTAACAAACAAGCACACAGTCCACCTGATGGTAAATGGTTGCTGCGGCCCATAGACATCTACATCTATCTTTGATGACAATTCAAAATGCAGATGCGTTGTCACCCATGAGGACTAAGATGGAATGCCTCGTTTCCAGTAAAAAGGGTATTTGGTTCTCTAAATTCACCATATGAAACGCAGCAGCATTAAGCTACTATTTAACGCTGGTATTCGTGAGAACGTGGTCCTTCCCCGGTCGAGCCGACCCATTCATGCTACAACTATACTACTAATATAACTGCAGCATGGCTCTTCCAAGTATAAAAACTATTCTGTATAAAATTATTCTGACTATTTTTTTATTTAAATTTTGACAATTTATCAAAATCGTAACCTCTAGAACATCCGTGATTGCATGTCTAGGTACAGAAAATATATATATATATATATATTCTGTACCATTCAAACATTAATAACCATTTTAGAAAATTTTGACTATTTGTCTGTCTGTCGGTCTGTCCGGGTTAATCGTCGTAATATCTGAACCGTTTGTAATGAAACTTCGCGAACAGATAGAGAGCACTGCTAGGAGTGATCTAGGCTAAAAATCTTGGGCATTTAAAAAAATAAACATTGATACAATAAATTGTCTTTACCTATCTTAAATCAAAACAAGGCTGCACAAATGGATTTTACCAAGGTGAAGCCAGGTTACTTCTTAATATGAATCCCCTTAATGTAAAATTATAATATCTAAAGGCAAAGGGATTTATTTGAGTTGTCGGATCAACAACAATTAGCTTTACCAGCAGACGTTGTTCTGCACTTTCCGGTAGGTGGCGCGATCAGTTTCACTCCGAATTCTTTTCTTCACTATTATAAGCCAATGTTTGGTACCTACCCCACCTGGTTGTAAGTAGTGACGTAACCAAAGCTGGAAAAGTGCACTGACTTATCAAATTGCCCGTTCACTCGTAAAATCGTAACCTCTAGAACATCCGTGATTGCATTTCTAGGTACAGAATATATATATATATATATATATATATATATATATATATATATATATATATATATATATATATATATATATATAAAAGAATGTAGTGCAGCCCTAAACTGGAGGAAGCCAAAGAATGCAGGTGACTCTAGTCCGTGTTCAGTGATGTTCAGTGGGTGAGCTCGATAGTAGTAGTAGTAGTAGTATATACTTTATTGTACACCACACATATACAACGAACAAATACATTACACTAGAAAAGAAGAACAAATACATTAGAAAACTTAATATATACGTATGTACAATAAGGCGGTCTTATCGCTAAAGAGCGATCTCTTCCAGACAACCTTTGGGCTAAGGAGAAACTGGAATTAAGAACAGTAGGAGGTGGTTCGTTTTATGTTACACATACATTCTAATATCTAAATTAACTAAACTATGTTTATTAAAATACCACAATAATACATAAAAAATAATAATAAAATAAACATACATATTAATAAATAGGTATATATATAAATATATACGCATATATATATACATAGATAATAAATAAATAAATACAAAACAAAGAGGAAAAAAAACACAGAATAACTATCTGTTGCTAGAATTGGTTATCAATAACCACAAAATGTTAGGTAATGCTTCTTGACGTCATTTTTGAAACTTTCCAAAGTTTGTGCACGTTGAATTTGGAGTGGAAGTTCATTCCATAACCTTATGGCTTGGCTCGTAAAAGAATATTTCATAAATTTTGTTCGAAATGAACATGGTTCTAGAATTAGTTCGCCGGCTGACCGAAGAACTCTATCAGGTCGATCATGACCAAGAAACTTAAAGTTTTCCTTCAATTAGCTTGGAGTCAAAGGATTGAACAACACACAGTACAAAAGAGATACAGTTTGCAGATTCCGGCGAAAGCGAATGGGTAACCACTTGAGCTGTAAACGATATTCGGATACATGATCATATTTGCGCAAACCAAATATGAACCTAATTGCAATATTTTGAATTCGCTCAAGTTTGTTCAGTTGGTCTTCAGTTAAATCGAGATAACTTGCGTCCGCATAATCGAGAATAGAGAGAAGTAAGGATTGTGCTAACATAATCTTAGTGGGAATGGGGAGAAAAGAACGTAAACGACGAAGTGAACCCATAGTAGCAAACATCTTTTTGCTCACTTGTTTTAGCTGCTGCGACCACGACAAGGTAGAATCTAGATATATCCCCAGATTTTTTACAGATTTACTGTAGGGTATGACAACGTCATTTAATGTCACCGAGGGTAGGTTGTTCTAGTCAACTCTGGAGACCATCCCTCCACTACCAATAACTATAGCCTGGGACTTGAACTGATTAATTTTTAGACCATAACGCTGACTCCACTGGTTTATCGCCGCTAAGTCATTGTTGATGGTGGCAACAGCAGAAGGCAGATTTAACAGAGTTGACTGAGTGCAGATTTAGAAATCGTCTGCATACATGTGATAGAGAGAAGTAGTATTTTGAGACATAGAATTAATGAATATAGCAAAAAGTAAAGGAGACAGCACACCACCTTGAGGCACAGCAGCCCGCAATTCGCACCAAGATGAGTACTCATCTTTGATGCGAATACGCTGCCGTCGGCCGTAAAGATAACTATGAAACCAGCCAATCATCGGAGGAGATATGTTAATAGAACGTAACACACTCAATAAGATGTCAAATTCAACAGTGTTAAAAGCATTGCTAAAATCAAGCAATACCAACACAGTGAGCTGTTTGTTATTCATGCCTCGTCGAATGTCATTGGTAACTTTAACCAATGCTGTTGTCGTACTATGACCCGATCGGAAACCATATTGGAGAGGATCCAGGATACAATTTCTATTTAGGTAGAGATTTAACTGAAAGAAAACTAGTTTCTCCAGAAGTTTGGATAAAAACGGAAGAATTGAGATAGGACTAGAGTCGGAAAAATGCAAAGCATGGGCTTTCTTTGGGAGATGCGTTACAAGTGCACTTTTCCAAACATCGGGAAATTTTGAAGAGGAGATGGATTTATTCAAGATATTGGTGAGGATAGGAGTAACAAATTCTAGGATAGGTAAGATCATGTTACGACTAACATTGTCATCACCCACGGCATTGGACGAGATGGACAAAATGTTCTATTTGACATCACTATCAGTGAAAGGAGAGAAATTAAACGGTGGACTTCGAAGGGCTACATGATGATGATGATGAAGATGATGAATATAAGATTGCCACTAAAATCAGGGCATATAAATATGACAATGCCAAAATGCATATTACAATGTGCAAGGGCATTTTTTAAAGTAGTTCATTTTGAAGAAATCCAGGTTTGACAGGTTATTTATAAAACTTAATTATAAAATAATAATAATAATTTTTATTTCAGATCTCCAAGTAACCCATATAATATGTTAGTAAATATGAAACTTATAATTTATGTTAGTAGATAGTACCTAAATCTAATTCTTAAATACAAGTACCTTATCAACTAAACAGAGGCGGTAATATTGCTTTAAAATAAATGAGACATATCTATCAGGAATTATTTTCGTGATGGAGTTGGAGCTAGCCCGCACCCGGCCGTGAAACGAGGCAGTTTTCTTTCTTGTAATGCCGTAGTAGTTATCCGTATGCGCATTCGCAACCATGCCTGTTGCACTGCAAAATCCGTGTAGCCACAACAAGACCCTGAAGCAGTTATTGTAGTGGCCGCGAAAGGTGTCGACAGTCAGCTGTAAATACTTCGATCACAGACTGCAAGTGAAGAAAACTTAACAGTAGGCTTTAAATAATATTATATTTATTTGTACGCTACACCGCGCATACCTACGTGCCAACATAATTATCACATCGGACTGCCAGCGCCCTACGCTCCCTTTCAATGTCATTTAGGTCATCGTTAACAAAATGCCCTAGGTACTTAAATTTACTAACTTGTTTTAATATTGTGCCATTGTATTTAATAGCAGGCATTTTTTCTGGGCATCTAGAGCCAACGGCCCTAAACACCATAAACTCGCTTTTATTAGGGTTGTAACTCAAGCCATAGTTTATAGCGTACATCTCACATATCTTAAGAAGTTCTCTGGTTTTCTTGACCGTTGAACTCAGCAGCACCATATCATCTGGATAGCTAATGTTATTAAAATTTACATCGTCGATACGAAATCCGACTCCTTTCCGGTTGAGCTTAACGATTAGATCATTTATGTACAGGTTGAAAAGTTTTGGTGACGTAATCCCGCACTGTCTGACCCCACATTGCAACCTGTAACTTATCGACCTATATCACGTTATTATACTGATTGTTGTACCATTACTAAAAAATCTTTAAAAACTCTGCTGGGACCTTTTAATGGCGTAGCTAATTCCATAATAAATCATAAAATTCGAGATCGTAAGGTCTGGAGAGATCTGACAAACGTGCGTATACAGATGTACGGCACTTTGTGTAATATTCAAGATTGTGCTTTAGGGCTAGGATAGCATTCTCAGCTAAGACGCTGTGAGCCATCTATCTGAATCTGAGACGAAACAAATCTTGTATAGCGAACATATAACTTCTCTGCGTCTATGTTTTTGTAATACATTCAATGTAAAAAATATTTCTGTTTCGTCTGAAAAATCTGAAAAAGACTTTGAAAATTCAATGGCTTCCCTAGAGCCCTTCCAGCTCAGGAAAAGCCATGGAATCGTTAGTCTGAAAAGAAAAATAAATGTAAATATTTGAAAATTGATGATTGGTGATACAGCCGAAGATGTTGAAGTGAACTGACTTAACAAAAGTCTATTCACCCTTGCCTTGAAGACACCTGCATTGTAATCGGATGGAAAGACAGATGTTGACAACTAACTCCACTCATAATGTTTATCAAATTTATAAGGAAGAGTTACGTAGTTAAATAACGTAATTAAATAACGTAAAAAGTAATGTTAAATAACGGACTATCGCTTCGGACCTTTGTCTAAGCGAAATTTATCCTAAAACGTCCTCGTCCTAAACAAACAAACAGAGTAACGTAGTTAAAACTTTTACTGCCATCGAAATGCAAATAAAATAGATACATAAAGCGTATACATACATAAACACTCACGCCTGTCACCCAGAGGGGTAGGCAGAGACTACAGACTTCCATTTGGCACGATCTACGCATACATGCTCGTCGGTTAAGGGTACTCCTAATTTGGCCCGTTTTCAATAAATCGCCAATTTGGTCGATAAATTTTCACCTAAGACGTCTCTTTCCGACTCTGCCAATCACTTCTGCAACACAAATTTTCTTTGTCACTCTTTCCTCATTCATTCTTTCCACATGACCAAACCACCGAAGCATTCCTTTCTTAATCCTGGTCACAACATCATCTTGCAAACCACACTCTTCTATAAAATCTATTCTATAAGATAGATAATATACTATATTATACCATATCCTATATTGAACATGCAATAACTATTGCTGGGTGGTTACTCTAAGCTCCTGGAATGCATTATCCATAAGCGGCTGCTTAACTATCTTAAAAAGAATAACATACTCTCGGACCGTCGGTTTGGTTTCCGTCGGGGAAAATCGACTGAGAATGCAGTAACTATTCTCACAGATACTGTTGTAACTCATCCCAATTAGGGTCGATCCTGTGTCGGTGTTTTTCTCTATATGGCTAAAGCATTCGACATGTTATCGATCCTCATACTCCGTAAGAAATTTGGTGCTCTTGGAATTCGTAGTTTGACTTTAAACTGGTTTTCTAGCCACTTGTCGGGTAGAAATCAATGTGCCCAAATAGGCAATCTAGCAAGCGATCTTAAATCTTTAGAATTTTTTTAAAGGATAGGGTGACAAACGAACACATAGTCTACGTGATGGTTAGTGGTTGCTGTGGCCCATAGAAATCTACATCTATCTTCTCTATCTATATTATCCATCTTGCAGATGCGTTGTCACTCGTGAGGACTACGATGGAATGCCTTGTTTCCAGTAAAATGGGTGTCCAGTTCCCTAGACTCGGTTCGATCGTGTGTGGTACGAGAATACACTATAGATGTTATATAGTATCTCATTTCAACTCCACACCTTAACCGCTGAGATCTTCTATCTACCAGGGTAAATCCCAGGTGACCGGGAGCATATTCGTGCTCAAACATGGTCCTTCAATCCGGATGGGAAGCCACAAGGAGCCCGAAGCAGTAGGAGGCCGCAGAGAGCCGAGTAAGAATTAAGAGGCTGCAGGGAGCGTAGGAAGCTACAGAAGTAGCGATAGACGACGTCATCAGAAGGCCGCGGAATGCTGAGGAGACGAAGACAGGAAGCGGTGAGGAGCAAAGGCAGCAGCAGAGGCTGTGACGTTACTGTACCGACGTCACAAGTCCGAAGATAGGACGTCTACGAGCCGAGGTCACCAGGAAGCCGCAGGAAGTGGAGGAGGCCGTAATGTAAACATGCCGACGTCACGAACCTGAAGATAGGAGGACATCAACGTGATGACGTCATCAAGAGGCCGCAGGGTGCAGAGGAGACGAAGACAGGAAGCCGCGGGGAGCAGAGGCAGTAGGGAGGCTGCGAAGTCACCGCGCCGACGTTACGAGTACGAAGACAGGTGGCAGCTGCCATCGGTGAAGTTGACAGGCAACGTCGATCTGATAGCGGGTGTGAACTTGACAGCTGGCGTCAAAGTGACAGGAAGTGTCACTGTCAGCGGGGATCGGTGGAGATAGTACTCGTATTTTAGTAGCGAAAACTACGAAGACTGTAAGTACCCTTGCTTACCTTAAAATATCTAAAATAGAAGTTACAGAAATTTGAAATTTATTATCAGAGAACTTAAATTTAGTAAATTGAAATAGTTCTTAGAAAATATTCACACGGGGAATCTATGCCCGATTTTTTGCAAATAAATACAAGACTTAAAAACTTCAATGTTCAACGTTTACATGTACTTAAATCGAAATTTCGACTGATTGTCATATTAACTTAGTCAAATTTGAACTAAGAATACTTTTGGAAATAACTTAGATTAACTTTGCTTAAATTTTGCATAGAGTAATATTATGTTCGCTATTGATTTTGTTAGAGGTTTTTTATGTACTTGTGATTTGTTCAACGTTTGGAAAGAACCGACTAGATTATATTTTATGTATAAAAAATTTGTAAGGTATATTGTTTTTTTTTTGTTTGTTTAAACGGTAATCCTTAATTAATTTTTAAAATGATTTGGCTAACTAAACTTAACTTTAAAAATGCCGAAAGATCGTATCACAAAAGAATAGTACTAGCCGATTATAATCTTTACAGAAATTATGGGATGAATTTTTTGCAGGACACAAGGAATTGTTAAGAACTGTAAAATCAAAAATATAAGAAAGTACATCATATGTTCAAAAGATATTGTATGATATTATGGAGGAGGCGTATATAAATTATAAATGTATATTGAGAACTAGAATCGCGGAATTCAACGAAGAAAAACTTATACAGAATACTCATGTAGCTAATCGAAGTAATAATGTGATCAAATTACCCAAAATTAGTATACTTTCCTTTTCCGGAAAATACCCTGAATGGGTAACATTCAAGGATTTAATTACGTCTCTAATCCATAAAAATAAACATATGAAAAATGAACTAGAGTTAACTTATTCGTAAAGTTACGGGGGAGCGCGACTGTTAAATCAGCTTCACGTTTAAAGAAAATTGATACATCCGTGGAATGTTTAGATAAACTTTCGGTTATAGGAATTGATGTAATTTTTTGGTATATTTTAAGAAAAGTCTTCTAGTAACGCTTATTTTTCAATCATTTGCAAAATTATAACTGCTAACTTTAAGTATTTTTAGTTTAAAATTTCTCAAGATTGCTTATGTTTTGTTGTATATTACAAGGTTTTGGAACTTAGATTTATTTCTACTGGTAAATTTAAAAATGAGTATCTTTGTTATAGTAGTTTCTATAAACTCTAGTGGGAATTATTGTATAAATAATGGTTGTTAGTAATTGCTAATTCTAAAGTATAATTTTAAAGTTTTCATTTGGCATAAAAAATCGTCTTAACAAAGATATCATAGTTGGCATTTGCTAAACTGTTATTAATATTTTATTTTTTTTATTTATTTAATAATTTAAGTACAATCGCCACTATCGATAAACAGACGGCGTTGTGCGGCGATTATGTTGCGATAGTTTGCGTCATCGGAGACAGATGACGTTGTACGGCGATTGCACTGCGATATGGTTTGACCAACCATATTTGCTCAAAGGCAGTAATTTGTTGAATTTATCATCATTCCACGGATCCAAGGATCCAGTGTGGGACGAGAACACTATAGATATTACTAGCTTGCCAGACAGGCATTGTTCTGCCCTTTACGATGTCCCTTTGTCGTGTACTATTAAAAATCCTTAAATTAGCAAAAAAAATTGTGGGTCACTCATGGGCAAAAAAAAACTATCCTATCTCTCAAGTTGGACTAAACTGCACACGGTGTGCAAATTTGATTAAAATCGGTTAAGTAGTTTAGGAATTCATCGCGGACAAACAACGTGACACGTAATTTATATAAATATATATATATATATATATATATATATATATATATATATATACATATGTATATATTATATATATTAAGATATAGTAGTTTCATTTCATCTCCACACCTTCACCCCTGGGACAGGAATCCGCCATCCACTGGGGTGTATCCCAAGGGACCGGGAGTATGTCCGTGCTCAAATTTTGCTCTATTGTAAAATCTTTTGTTTGACCCCCACAAGACAGGCCATGCCTAGTGTGCGATTCTGTTGTCTGGTAAATAAATAAATTTATTAACATCTGAATTGGCTGAATAAATAAATAAAAGAAAATGATAAGTATACAAAAACATATATTTCATATACTAACATAAATAAATAAATAAAACATAAATAAATAAAATCCCAACTAAATTGAAACTCTCGGCAGGGAAACCAAACAGCCGAGGGTTAGGGGGAAAGAAGAAGAAACTGGCGGACGATGCGGGTGGTATCGAGGAGCACTGCCTTCTGAATTTGAGCCCGAAGCGATCCGTCACGGAGTCTCAGTCGCCTCAGATGACCCGAGAGGCTGACCGGGATTAGCCCATTCGCAGAGACGACTACAGGAATAATTTCGGTCGGCAGACCACCGCACACGTCGGTCAGCTCGTGATCCAGGTCCAGATTTTTTGTTTTCGTATCTGATTTATCTTTCACTAGGTTCTCGTCATATGGAAGGGTAATGTCAACCAAAAATATCCTTGACTGTGCCCAGTCCATAAGCACAATATGAGACTTATTCGCAAGAATAGTCCTGTCTGTGATGATGACCTGGTCCCAGTAGAGCCCGGCGCGGTCATTTTTGAGCACGGCTTTCGGCAAGTACTTATAATAAGGCAGTTTCAGATTCACGAGACCGTATTTCAGAGCGAGCTCCTGGTGTAGAATCCTTGCTACTAGGCTAGTAACCTGTGCACGTAAGTACTCAGAGTTAGAAAGCTCCAAACAACCGGAAATGACATGGTTGTTGCGCTGAATTTAATATAAGGCATCTCGAATAGCCTTGGTGCAGGGGATTGTTATATACTCTGTGCTTTTAATATACACCGGACTGCCAATTCACGAACGTGCTTTTTATCATCTGTAATCATTGCAAGTAGCAAAATTATCTGGTTGTGCGAAGTAGCTATTGCGTTGAATGACGCGGTCGATTACTTTTTTCAAGGATTCTGGCAGGTACCTGGAGGCTAATATAATTTTAAATAGATGTCGAGCTCCATCTTTACACCATAGTTTAATCTTAATCGAGAACCAAGCTGAGGCGTAATTTTTTACGACAAATGTAGCCAGAGCAATCAAATTCTCTGACTGTTTCTTTGTTGCTCCTCCTACATAAAAATGTAGGATTCAATTCACCATGTGATTGTGTAAAACAGAATGTGATGATGACGTACACACATGAAGACCTGTTTTCTCGATCTTCTGTAAAGAACTTAATTGTACCACGTAGACGATCTCGTGCAAGTACTATTGATCTGTGCTCAGGTCTGGGACATTTTTGGGAGTAATTCTGCTTTGATGGGTTGGAATTGCTCAATCGGCATTTGTTCACAAGTTTTCAGTGTCTTTCCCAACTGATCAGTGTAAGACATGGGTTCCGAAGTACCTACATTAATATGTAAGTAAGTGTTTTTCATGGAGTCGTATAATACAACTGTACGTTTCATATTTTACATTAGTCTTATCACAACATATTGCTAAAAAAATTCTAAGGAAATACTTTTATTTGCTAAGAACCCTGTGATTGCTGATTCTACTGCTTTCTCCGAAACAGTGCTACATAACACATGTAGGTAGAACCTGGCTCCTGAATTAGGGAAATATACTGTTTAAAAGTCATTGTTTTGTAATATTTATTACCCTTTCTCAAAAATTATCCAATTTTTTGAAGAGAGCTTCTTAATAGACTTGAGTAATTTTTTTACATTTTAAGTGGTAGGCTTTTAATATTTGTATAACTCGCATTCTAGTTACGGTCGAAATAGACACAGTTTGCCAGATATTTTCAACACTAGGTGCCACAATATCTCCTATTTGTGAAAATATCGGATCTTTCACAGTTTTCAGTTGCAATTTAAGTTGATATCTGGTCCACTCGTAGTACTTCACCACATCATCATACGTAAGTAAATTATCTCTTTAAGGAGGTACCCTGACCAAGACCTTGCATAAGTGCGTTTTTCAGAGACTATTATCTCATTAGCTATGAGAAATAATCTACATCTAAAAGCACATTATTAATATTCGATATCCTATCACCACATTCCACGTTCCAATTTGTTTTTATGTGTTATGAATACATTTAAAATCTACTTTTAAAAATGACTAAAATTATTGATTACATGCATCTGTTGCTAAAGGAAACGCTCTAATTATTTGAGGATTACACTAATGGATATATAATTTAAAAATCTATATTCTACACGTTTTATATAATTTCTTAAGTTTGCTTATCTTTTTTAATTGCAATAATTCCAAATATTCAGGCTTATTTTTACGGAGATATTATTATACATGAAAACTTTTCTTTTTTCAACCTTTTAATTATTTTGAACTTGAAACACGTTCTCTATTTTTAAAAGTTCTTTCGAATTTGCACCATCTTACATATTTTTTCGTGTTCATTATCAAATTACAATAAGAAATGGAGTTTTAAAGGAAATAGTTCTTACACAAAGTGGATATGGAGCCGTCGGTCATATTCCAGAAAATTCAAAAGCTTGGTATCAGCCGTATGTTCGTATATCGTAATATCAACAGATTACAACAACACTTCCTCTATCGAAGATCATAAAAGATCAGGGCGGCTGCGTGCTGTTAATGCTGTTAAAGCCAGAATTCGTCGAAATCCCATTAGAAAGCAAAAACCCTTATCGCGAGAAATGAAGATTTCCGCTAGAACTACTCTGTCACGTATTATAAAACAAGATCTGAAGCTCGGTGCTGATCGTCGATGTAAAGAACATGCCCCAAATAAATCTTTACAATTAAAGAGAGTAGATCGATCAAAACGCCTTCTGTCGCGATACACAGAGAAAGGGCACAGAAATATCCACAGAAATATATATATATATATATATATATATATATATATAATTTTCACGACTGAAAACCACTACAATTAACAAAATTATTAAGTGTACGCTCATAGTTCTAAAGAAGCTGCTCAAGTGATCGGAAAGGTACAACGTGGTCATCATCCTGCGTCAGTGATGGTTTGGTGGCGCGTGTCTAAAGCTACATTTTAGTGTGAAAAAGGAGTGAAAACTTCTGCCAAAGTGTATCAAGAGACAGTCTTGGATCGTGTTGTGAAACCTCTCAGCAATACAGTTTTAAAAATGTACCGTGGGCTTTCCAGCAGGACTATGCACCTAGTCACATAGCACGAACTACCCAAGCCTGGCTTAAAACCAACGTTCCGGACTTTATAAGAAGACTGGCCCTCATCTAGCCCAGACGTCAACCCTATAGACTACAAAATATGACCAGTTTTAGAGGACATGGCTTGCTCTAAACGACACGGTGACATTGAGTCCCTTAAAAAAATCTCTAGAGAAAGCAGTGGCGAAATTTCCCATGGAAACAGTGCGTAAATCCATAGATTCGTGGCCAGACAGATTAAAGGTCTGTATAAAAGCTAATGGGGGCAATTTTAAATAGAATATTGTTTTTATCTTTGCTGAGACTTTAATAAATATGTACATAATATAAGTTTAAGTAATATTACATTACTTAATAAAAATACGTTTTCATTTGTAACAGAACTTATGGCCGGACTAGGTATACTTATATTCCAATAGAGAAAGTTTTAGATAGTAAAATAAACTCACAAATAAAACTTATAACAAATGTAGGTAAAGAAAAGAAAAAAATTCTATACCTACATTTCGTCAGCCTCGTTTCTCTTTTGGCGAAGATATCACACACTACTTTTCCAATCCTCTCAGTTTTCTTCGTAAAGAAAAGAATATGTGTGCTTTGGATAACTTACGAGTTACTTATCCATATCATTCATATCCAAAACATAAAGATGACAAAAATTTATACTTTTTTTTTTCCTAATTTGACTTATACATATGTAATATCAACAGTACCAAATAAATAGATTTAAAAAAACTAAATGACTAAAGCAGAAATGTGAATTTTACTGTAAAAATAATCAGGTGATAAAAAAAAACGGAAATTAAATAAATAACCCACCCGATTAATATGTAATCTAAATTCAGCTTCTGTTAAATTATTTAACCAATGAAATGCATTTTAAAAAGTATACACGATTTACGTATCAAAATTAATATATAGAATGCAAGTTTTCTTAGCATCTCAATTTCAATGAGACATTTTTTCAAGGAGTTTTCACAGAAAAATCTGAGATGATCTAGCAAATTTTCCACTACACGACCTATAATACGATATTGTACAATTCTTATATCCTTTTCAATGTAAAATATGTAAGTAGGTTCCATATGAAAATTAAGTATTGCTGCGATCTCTACTCTATTCATAAAGAAATACAATACCGATAATATTAAATTCAGATTTGTTGTTCTTCATTAATAAATAATTTCATTTTTAAAACTAATGCCATCCTACCAAAGGTTGATTCGGGTGAAAACGGCCCCTAACGTCGCTTATATCGAACTTAATTAAATATTCAAATGTTTTTTATTTATTATAGAAGAGGAGGCAAACGGGCATGCCATTTATCTAATGGTTGGTGTTGACCGCCACCCGTGAACAACTGCACTACCAGATGAATTGCAGGTGCGTTTAACCTTTCAATCCCTATAAAATTCCCATGCAGTCGAATGCGCCTGGCAAATCCCGAGCGGTCGCATGCGACCACACCCACAAACAGCACTTAAAACCATTAAAACTTATATTTAGTGACTACTTTTCTGTGAAGAAGTTGGCATTATAAAATCTATACATAATTTTCTATCCTGTGGTTTAAACAAAAGTCAGGTTTTACTTCATTACAAAAAGATTTTATTGTATTTTTGTAACAAAAAAATATATAACAAGCGGATGTCGGCAGCGTGAAAATTACAACTATTTCTATATATTACTCGAAATTATTTACGTTGAAATATAAATTATATTCACACAAAAACTTTTATAACAATTTTATAATAAAACATAGAAAAATCCAAAAATCAACACCACAACATCCAAATGAAAATGGCGTACGTAATTAACGTAGAATATAAATTAATATCCATAGACTAACTGTTTTTTTTTATTTTACTAGAGAATGGAAAATTTCATATTGATTCTATAATATTAAACTTCTTCATAGAAAAGTAGTCTATAAATATAAGTTTTATAGGTTAAAGTGCTGTGTTTGGGTGCGGTCATATTTGACCGCTTGAATTTTGACGGAATATCTCAGTAGACAAATCAGATCGAAACCCAAACTGTGCATCGTGCAATTCATAGTAGCTTTCCAACTATATATCCAACAAAGTGTTGAGTATTTTAGCCATAATTGTTGCCAAAGAGGTCGAGAATTACGTTTATACAACTCTGCAGAAGTCTACATAAGGTCGTGAGGTAGATACGAATGCTAGAGACATGAAGAGAAGAACATAGAGGGTAATCGAGGCAGGTGAGGTCTGGTACGCTGCAGGTGCTCGATGCTGAGAGAATCATGGCCGGGAGATTTTCTCCTTGTCATATTTTAAATGGAAGTAGTCACTTGTTCAAGAGTAAAAGAATGAAGTCATGACTGTGATGATAGAGCTTGAAAGAATTATTGGTAGAGAGATAGGATCTCGGGTTCAATTCCCGGGTCGGACCAAAGTTGTTATGCGCGATTAATTTTGTTGTGGACTGTATGCGTAGTTCTCAATTACCAAACAAGATGGTTGATGTGGCACGTGGTATTCTTGGACAATGCACTCGTTATTACCTAATCTACTATATAGCCGGTACTCTGTTCTTGAATTAAACTTGAGCTGTTAGGAGAAAGAGGACACACTAAAGAAAACAAAAGAATCAAGGAAATTTAAAAGGAGCACTTACCTGGTTGGTTCCTTCTGCTTCAGTGACCTCGAAGACGATGCTCTTGGTAACAACAGGGTTGGAAGAGAGTGCGTGTGGAAGGAATGCGCGGATAACATGGAGACGGGCAGTGGCTAGATACCAATCAAATCAACAAATGCGAGAGTACCCGTTTTTTTTCCGCGCAACTTTATTTCTTTAATAATTTTCTATTAATTTTCAACAAAGACGTTTCTCAGTGCGTAATATATATATATATATATATATATATATATATATATATATATATATATATATATATATATATATATATATATATCACTTTATTTAATTATAAGCATTAATATTAATTTTATATGCGTTACGTTCTTGTTTTATTTTTATTTTATACCACAGCATTCTTCATTATAACTTAATGGAAACACGGGTTACTGGCATCAGTACGTCACACATCTCGGTCTCTCCGTGATTTTGGGCGCTACTAAGCACTCAAACCTTGGAAAATGTATAATAAGTAAGTTAAACCTGATAATTAGCCAGTGTTAGACACATGAGTACAATAACAATGCATAAAACACGAAATCAATAATTTGATTAGTTACATTTTTTTAACTCAAGTGACAAATGATCTTATAGTCTATTAGATAATAAATAGCTTGTGTTATCCAACTGCAGCAAATTTAAACAAATAAAGCTACTGATACGTAATCGCCTCTGAGAGCTATATAGTTTGTAACTATACTAGCTCTTCATGCCCTTTAGACCGGCCACAACAATGTGCCGTGCTGCTTGGCGTTGTACCTACCCAAAGGAATACTAGACAGAAAAAGAGACAACCATGTTTACTGCAATTAAAACGTCGGCCTTGTGAGAATGAGTTCCTTTAACAGCAGTAACTTGCAATATTCTAAAGTCTCGGCATGCAGTTAGAATGTTGTGACCTACCGAGACGGACTTCTAGGTGGAAAAAGAGTATAACCTAGCAAATCTCCTGTTTACATGAAATCAACACTAGACTCTAAAATATAGTTAGTTGCTTTTTTAAAATAATTTTATTTATGTCCATACGAAATATATAGCTCAAAATATTTTTTGCAAGACCAAAAACTCTATGATATTAAAATCACTTATATCTGTATACTGCTTACGCGATTAATCGAAAGAGGGTTAAATAATTGTAAGCCCATACGATACCTTGCCCTCGTCAAAAACGTTCCGCATCACGTCTCTCAAAGCTACCCATGTAGCTCTTCAGTTTAATTAATACTCCTAAAACATTATTTACTGCCTAAAAACGACAATAAACCAATAATAATTCGAAAATTCCAGAATATTTATACGCTTTTTGTTAATTTTATTAGCATGTCAAGTCAATTATAATTACATAAATTCTTCCTTGCTTTAGAAGATACTGGCTAACCTTTATTTAAATAAATAGAAACACTACCAATACTATTGAATTACTATTATTTCCGTTAACTATTACTGCGGGGTTAGACAAGATAATAATTTGCTTCAATTGTTAACGCTATAGAAATCTGTAAAAATGAATTCTATACAACACTTCTTGCACAATATTGCAGTACACCATTACATATTTCGTCGTATACATGTTTCCTTAGTTCCTCGTTGGTCTATTGGTTGTAGTAGTGCGACTGCTGATCATAAGGTCTTGGATTCGAATTTCAGATCGGTCCAAAAAAAAACCCGGAGTCAGGAAGTAGGCGGTGTCTAAGCCCCGTGCCTCGAAAAACACGTAAAGCCGTTGGACCTGCACCTGATCTCTCTCCAGTCGTGTCGGTTTACCGTCCCATTTGATTATGAGAATGAGGGAATAGAGAGTGCACCTGTGCTTGCGCATAGACTTGGGCACTATAATCCTGTCCTACGCCGATCGCTAGTCTCCGTTAAGGCTGGCCGCCGTGACTGAAATTCGGTCTGGAGGACATACTTCGTCACGCCACAGCATGCCTTGCTACAAAAACAACACCAGACTACACCATACCATACTCTTACAATTAATACTTATCAAAAAACGTCATGTTATCCAATAAATAGCGGTATACCATTACATACATAAATACTTCCAAACTGCCATACATTTAGTATTATTATAACCTGTCCTGCGTAGTGATTATTATAAATTCTTCTTGCAATAAAGGCAGTTAGGGCAATGATTAAGATATTGGCTAAGACGCTGCTGGTCATCTATTTGGAACTGGAACGGAACAAATCTGTATGGCGAACATATAGTTTCCCTGCGTTGTGTTTTTGTAATACTCCAATGGGAATAATATTTCTGTTCTGTCTGAAAAACATGAAAAAGACGATGAAAAGTGGCAGGGCTCTGGTGAAGCCATGGAATTTTTAGAGTGGGAACAGAAAAATAAATGTAAATATTTGATAATTCATAACTTAAACTTGTGATTAATGTTACTTGGTTAAACAAGACAAGTATATATACAAAGAAAAATTGAAAATTGAGTTTCATATTATTTTTATACTATAATAAGTCAGTACTTGATTACGATCTCACATGATGATGAGTGGTAATGTAGCCGTAGATGTTAAAGGTAATTGACAAAGTTGCCAAATTACACTACTCTATTGTTGAAAGCATTATGAAACAAAACACTTATGTAGTTTGAATACGTTTCAAATTTTAACCCTTTTGTATTGTAGTATAACGATACCAAAGGGTTAAAATTTGGTTAAAATATGGCCGTGTGTCTGGTGGTCTAAGAGAGAAGAACTAAATCATTCAACTTGCATTATAAGGTTAAACTTTGCTAACATATTTCTTTTTACTATTCTAAGTTAGCGCTTGACTACTATCCTACCTGATAGTAAGTGGTGATGCAGCCGAAGATAGTGAGGTGCACTGACTTATCAAAGCGTATTCACTCTTGCCTTGAAGACACAAGCATTGTAATCGGATGGAAAGACAGATGCTGGCAACTTGTTCCACTCCTGATGTTTTGTCTAAATTTATAAGGAAGAGTTGCGTTATTCAGTGTTAAATAACGCACTATCGCTTCGGACCATCGTCTAAGCGATATTTATCCTAAAAGTTCCTCGTCCTGAACAAACAAACACAGTTACGTAGTTAAAAACGTTTATTAAGTGGACATCAAAATGCAAACAAATTAGATAGTATCCTATATTATACTATATCATATATTAAACAGAATATGATAATAATGTGCTCCAGGTCAAATTTCGGTCACGGTAGCCTTTCTCAAAAATTACTAGCCTAATTTTATATATGTTATGTATGTAAAACAAGTATACATAGTATATATACCAATTGGGAACGTTTTATATCGTAAAAAAAAAACGTACAAATAAAACTTACAACTATTATAGGTAAAGAAAAGAAAGTACTTCGACACATACATTTTATTAGCCTCGTTTCTCTCTTGGCAAAGACCTTACACCCCACTTTTACAATCCTCTCGATTTTGTTCGCAAACGAATGCATAGGCGTGCTTTGCATAACTTACGAGTTGGCTTATCAAGATCCAAAACACAAAAGCGAAAAAAAAATTGTACATAAATACCTTTTTTTTCTAATTTGACTTATACATATATAAATAATTTGAACACAGATTCAACAGTGCCAAATAAATAGATTTAAAAATCTAAATGACTAACTAACAAGAAATGTGAATTTTACTGTTAAAAATAATCTGATGATAAAAATCAACAATATGGAAAAGAAATAAAGAATACGTCAGATAGAAGTATATAAAATTTCTTTCACTTTTTCATATTTTCAACTTTTGTAAGTTGCAACTACATTACATCTGCGAGTGGACTCGTTTGTCACTTTTATTACTTATATATTGTTAATTAAAAAATATTGCAGTGCTCCTTATATTATATTATTTACCTTTTGGTTTTAGCTTGTTGCGTACCCAAATTATATACTGTAAAATTAAAATTATAAGAAAATATCTAATGATGAAATTATGTAAAACAAATTAATTTTATGCAAGCACTGTCCATATTTTATTTCATAAGTGTTAAAAAGCTTTAAATATTACTGACGACACTGTAACTATGATGGATATGTCGTGTCAGTTTTGATTTATAACGTCGTCAAATTGAGCTTAACGATTCATCACGAGCTTGTCTTGCACAAGGTGTTACAAAGTATCAAATATTAATTTGTAGGTGCTTTAAAATGTTACTAATTAAAAGGATACTTTGTTACAGTGGCTTATGTTGACTCGGAACGGTTTTGTTGCTGCATCCCGATATATTCTTTATCATCTCTTAGTTTTTGTCTTGGATATTTTGTGCCGCATTAAAAAAGTAAAGTTACAGCCTATATACGTCCCACTGCTGGGCACAGGCCTCCCCTCATTTCTGAGAGGGTTTTAGGGCAAGGAAGTGTCCGCCGCGCTGCCCCAATGCGTGTTGGAGAACTTCACATGTCTTCGAATTTTTTTCTTATTTCTCAGACATACAGGTTTCCTCACGATGTTTTCCTTCACCGCCGAGCACGTGATAAATCAGCACATAAAATTGGAATTAACAATTTCATTGGTGCCGGCGGGGATCGAACCCGGTTTGCTCGCGTACTGTGAAATTTACAGCGAGCGCTAACCATCTGAGCTACCTAGGCTCTAAATGTGCTGCATTAAATAAAAATAATATTTTAAACAATTTAAAATTAATTTAAAATGTAACGTTAGACATTGATAATTATTAGCACGGTCTCTAGCTCCATTCTTATAAATATGAAGGATAAGAGATTTTTTGAAAGCAGAAGGAAATATGCTATTTTTATAGCTAGATTAGAGACATGTTTGACAGGAGGTGCTATTATATGCCTATATAATTGTAATATGTTAGCACTGATATCATCTCACCCATTAACATCGCTTTTTAGTGACATAATTAACCTTTTGACTTCCGTTATGATATGTTCTGTTCTGTTCTGAACAGCAAGTATTGTTACTAAAGATTTCGAAATTATTTACAATTTTGTCAAACCACGAAGCTTTGCCTTTTGACCTTGTACTTTGAGCATATGCTCAGCAATCTTTCGGATTGGGGTGAGTGTATTGGGTAGCACTTTTAAGTTTAACAAGCAAACTCAACTCCAAGTGATAGTGTCATAGCGCCATGATATGTGGATTGTTTGCTACTCTCTTAGTAGCGTGCTACTATGATAAATTGGTATTATTTTTAGATAACAACAATACACATTTTGTAACCAAAGTCAACAGGGATCATGTGGGTGTGTTGTGAGGGAGCGCCATCCGTATGATAGTTGGATTGATGATTACTGCTCCTTACGGTATTGTGTCTTGTGATGTATCTGCGGGTATGCAGTGCCTGATTCGACGCATGTTGTGGTTATGGTCAATTAAGGTATGTGATTGGTGATGTCTGCTGGGATTTTGTGAGGTCCCTTGGGATGGTGGAAGCTGAAGAAATTCGTATTGATGCTTGGTGTGTTCTGCAGCAGTGTTTGTGATAGTTATTTCACGGGTCACTATTCTCAATGGCGCTCTCTGCGCCTTGATTTGACTCACACTTAAGTTGCTTTGTCTAAGTCAGGACCCTTCATTATGGGGCTACAGGCTATCTATTCTCCATGATGTTTTAACCCTTCAATCCCCTTAAATTTGCCATGCCGGCATGCGTCCGTCAAATTCCGAGTGGTTGCATGCGACCGCACCCACCCACAGCACTTTAAACCATTAAAACTTATTTAGAGATGTAATAATGCAGCACCAATACGAATGATGCACCCGCAACTTCACTCCGAACGCCCCCGAATTCTTACGAAAACTATTGAAGGTAGCTAACGAAACTAGCAGCGTCTCGGCCGGCTAAAGGTCATTCGATTGCTAGAAAAGTCAAAGTGTGATAGCCCCGCAGTCCGCTCTGATTCGTAGGCTTCTCCTGTTCGACAGCCACGTAAGTCTTCAGGAGAGAGTGCAAAGAGATCTAGGAAGCGATAGTCCTCTTTAAGTCCTTAAGTAGGGTTGACAAGATAATGATTATGTATGTAATTAAAAGTGTACGCAATAAACTAACGTAAATACTAAGAGGCCTTTAATTTTTACACTTGCAACCCTACATTGGCCCAACACTCAACTACCCACTATTTGTGAATAATGTTTGCTAGAATCAAACTACCTACATAAAATGACAGAAGAAGAACATAAATCTAAACTGGTCATTATGTCAAAAGACCAGTTTTCTTCATTACTGCAAAAGATTAGGGACGCGCATTCCCACAATAAATGCAATATGAATACTAAAAGTTTTGCTCAGTGCATATCAAGATATGGAGGAGAACGAGACCATAACAAGGTTCAGGAATTCATAACTAATATAACCATCTACAAAAAAGTTGAAAATATATCGGATGACGACGCGTTAAAGGGTCTACCTATATTACTGACTGGAGTGACTGATACGTGGTGGGATAGAGTCAAAAACGACATAAAAATGGAATCACGCTTCGGAAGCCTTAAAATTGGCGTTTGCCCCAAAACGTTAGCCTCATGAAATATATATGACGTTATTTGGAAAGAAACAAAATACCCAGCCCATAGACAGTTTCATTATTGAGAAATACGCCCTATTCGCACAATTGCCACCTGAGCAACATAAGGAAGAAGAACAATTAAACCTTTTGTACGGCTTGTTATATATCAAGTATCGGAAACATCTTCCCAGAACCAACATGAAAACTGAATGAAAAATGCCGTCATTTAAAAAGCCTCGAAAAAGAACGCGGTGTACCTACTACCTACCAACCAACGAAAGTTTTTAGATTTTGTGGGAAAAAAATCACCTCTTTGAAGAGTGATACAAACAATTGGCAATTGATAAAGATAAGCAAACTATTAGCTTTTATGATGCCCAGTGTGTTCAAAAGCAACTGCAATATCTGCAAAAACAAGGAAACACTGCCTAAACCGGTCGCTTTATACACCATGCAAACAAGCACCTACACTCTCACCCGGACAGATATCAGATTTCCGTCCCTTTACGCTCCTCGGACCATTGTCTTGTCCGGAGTGTGGTGCCACTCACGCTGAAATCGCAGTTGCATTCTGCAGGCTGCCGCCGAGTTTGGCACTATAGATCAGCTGATTGGAATGAGATGCGGTCTTTTTTTGCATCCTATCCTTGGGGGCGGCTTTGTTTCTCACCGGATGATCCCAACGTTGTTGCGGATTCTGTCACTGATGTGGTACTTCAGGGTATGGAACTTTTTTATTCCTTCCTCTGTGGTGCCCATTGGAGGCAAATCTCAGCCATGATTTGGTCGCTCCTGTAAAATCGCATCACGCTATAAGCAGGAGTGCTACCAAACCTGGGCTGACGCATCAACGTCCCGGGATGTAAACACCAGCGCTATAAAAAAGAAGTACAATTCCGCCTCTAGTTCCTTCAAAAGAGTCATTGCCAACGCAAAGTCAGAGCACATAGGCAGAATTCTTCTGGAACCCGTGCGTTCTGGTCTCTCGCCAAGGCTGTCCAGGGGAATTTCTGTCAGCCATCTATTCCATCTCTGCACAGGGAGGACGACTCACTGGCCCATACCGCAAAGGAGAGAGCCAATCTGCTAGGCTCTTTCTTTGCGTCCAACTCGACTCTCGATGACCATCCCGTGGTGTGAGTGCTCCATGCCGGAAGTGCAGTTAACAGAGCGCTCGGTTCGCAAAGCACTCCTCTCCCTGGACATCCACAAGTCGAGTGGGCCTGACGGAATCCCCCAAATGTGTTGAGGACGTGTGCTCCAGAGTTGGCACTGTTTTGACGAGTCTTTTCCGGTACTCCTACTCCCGACGCGTAGTCCCAAATTCATTGAAGACGGATTTCGTCCACCCGATCCCTAAAAAAGGCGACCGCTCAGACCCGTCCAACTACCAGCCTATCGCCATCACCTCCTTGTTCTCCAAAACAATGGAGTCTATTGTTAACTGCCTGCTCATGAGGTACCTTGAGGATCACCAGCTGATTAGTGATTGCCAATACGGTTTTCGCTGTGGTCGATCAGCTCGTGATCTTCTGGTCTACCTAACTGACAGATGGGTGGAGGCAGTAGAGTCCAAAGTGGAGGCATTGGCCGTTAGTTTGGCCATTGTGAAGGCCTTCGATCGGGATTGGCGCAAAGCGTTTCTTTCGAAGATTCCTTCTTATGAGCTTCCCGAGAAATTGTGCGATTGGATCACCAGCTTTCTTGCAGATCGGAGCATCAAGGTCGTTGTAGACGGTGCAAGCTCCGATTGCAAGCCTATTAATGCTGGTGTTCCACAAAGCTGCGTGCTATTACAAACGCTGTTTCTTCTGCATATCAACGATATGTTGCAAACCCGTAACATTCATTGATATGCAGATGACAGCACTGGTGATACTCTTTACACCGGCCGTGCCAATATTTCTCGAAAAAACGTCTCCGAGTAACGGGACAAACTTGTGTCTGAAGTTGAGTCTTTGCTGAACAGAGTCTCGGAATTCGGGGCGACTAAATCTAGTCCAGTTTAACCCCGAGAGGACAAAAGTTTGCGCGTTAACTGCTAAAAAGGACCCATTTGTCGTATCTCCTCAGTTTCGAGGCACTACCCTTGTTGCCTCAGCCAGTATCGGAATTCTCGGCGTCGACATATCGAGTTACGTACAGATTCGTGGTCACTTGGAAGAGAAGGCCAAATTGGCCTCTAAAAAGCTTGGCGTGCTCTGCAGAGCGGGACAGTATTTCATGTCGGCACACCGCCTGCAACTTTACAAGGCGCACGTTCGGCCGCACATGGAATACTGTTCCCATCTCTGGGCTGGAGCTCCCCTGTACCAGCTCCTTCCACTTGAGCGCAGAGCAGTTCGAATCGTTGACGACCGAGTGCTTACCGATCGATTCACTGGCGCTGCGAAGAGATGTTGCACCTCTTAGCATTTTCTTTCGCATATACAGTGGGGAGAGCTCCGAGGAATTGCTCGGATTAATCCCAGCAGCGGAATTTCTATAAATTGCAGACTTCCCGGAACGTTGATGCTTCACCGCGTAAAAGAACATATAGCTGATGTGAAGCATCAACGTTCCGGGAAGTCTGCAATTTGCGATCATATCCTAGACGGCCCCAATCATCACATCAGATTTGATAGACCACAAATCCTCGCGAAAGAACACCGATTCCTACCAAGGATGATACGTGAGGCTATTGAAATTAAAAAAAACATCCTAATTTCAATAGAGAAGTAGGCTGGATACTACCACCTGCTTGGGATCCTATAATCAATAAAATTAAAACTAAACCCAAGCATACCACTGCAAGACCTCGGGACATAATCAGTTTATTTTGCATAGATCGGACCATAAACATAAATTAAAAAAGCTTAAGGTACTCCGGGTTTAACAATGACATTGTGACGTCAATCATCTCAGTCCCCTGTGACCATGGGTGCTGGAAATCGCCCGAAACGTCGGGAATAAAAAATAATAGTAAAATAAACGCGATAAAATCCGTAAAAGTAGCTTTAATCAATGTGTAGTGTTCGCGTAAATATAAGAAATCATTCCGTAAATAATAGTTTTATTCAATGTGTATTGTTCGCGTACATTTAAGAAATCATCAGGTTCATCATTTTTATCATCCTTACAGCCCTTCACACGTCCACTGCTGAATATAGGCCTCCCTCAAGTAATGCCACAAAGCACGGTCCTGAGCCACCTGTAATCATCGAATTCTTGCATGTCTTTCCATGTCATCACTCCATCTAGTGGGGGTAGCCCTACGCTACGCCTACCGGTACGAAGCTGCAACTCCAGAACCTTTGTTCCGCATCGGTTATCGGTTCTTCGAGCTATATGGCCGGCCCATTGCCACTTCAGCTTACTAATACTTTGGACTATGTCGATCACTCTGGTTTTACTGCGGATAAGCTCATTTCTGAGTCTATCACGTAGAGAAACTCCGAGCATAGCATCTCCATAGCTCGCTGAGTGACCTTGAGCGTCTTCATAAGGCCAGCAGTGAAAGACCACGTCTCAGATCTGTAAGCCATCACTGGCAACACGCACTGGTAGTACAATCTAGTTTTCAGAATTTGAGGTATACCCGACGAGAAGATGTGTCGTAATTTCCCGAACGCTGCCTAGCCGAGTTGAATCCGTCGATTGACCTCTCGGTCGAAGTTGGACTTACCTAGTCGGACTTTTTGTCCCAGGCAAACGTACTTGTCACTAACTTCGAGCATGGTGCTCCAACAACTACCGGCATACGGTATGACATGGACATTTAACACCAATCAGGTTACTGACAAATTTTAGTACATTTAAAAGATTAAAACGTTTTTTTTTCCGGGTAGATGTGAGAAAAGTAACAACTAAATTTTGTGCATCTCTGTAGTTTTATTTATTTATTTTTATTATTCATTGTGTACAGCATTTAATATTTGTTAAGTATCAATTAAAATATCATATATGCAATAAATTAAATACCACTTTCCACCACTTCCACTACCACTTATCTTACAAACTTCAAGTTTATTACAATACTTAAAGAACATCTCAGTATGGAAAACATATTTGAAGTCGTTTGAAGAGTTAGGCCTGAAAGACCTAAGTTCTGACCACATCAACTTTAAGAATTTTGTTTATTTAACATTAATATTACTGCAGCAGCAAATCAATCATCTAATTGTTAATGTGGATCCCATTGAAAGTAGACACAGAAAGAAGATACTGCTGCTAGGAGGAGTGGTCGAGAATACCAATGAGAATGTATGCGAATTGGTAGCTTCAGTCATCACGAAGAATCTTGGTATCAATTTGTTCTGGTCAGTCGCTGCAGGTATGTCATCGTCTTGGCACAATATCTAATGGCCGCCATCGCAATCGTCCAAATCTCATAAAATTTGAAGACACTCCATTATGTCAGGAGGTATGGGCCAAGAATGCTTTGATCAAGGGTAGCCCATATGTGTTGTAGGAATATCTAACACGAATGAGACAGTCTTCATTCTTAGAGGCCCGCAGGCACTTCGGTATTAGAAATGTGTGGACCATGGATGGGGTGATAAAATAATGTCAAGCATCCTACTGGACCCTGTTCCAAAGTGTTTACAACAAATGGTCTAGAGAAGCTGACAACCCAACACAAAGCACACGTAGAACGTAATAACTCGCTTCCAGCATCAGACGTCATTTCGAAAAAGGAGGATCTAAATCCAGGACAACAACTACTTCAAAACCTGCGATCAGTATAAAGTTTTGATCCATCGTAGCTGTTTCCTAGTCCGTACATAATTGCATCGCACCTTATTCTTTACTGTCACTTACTTTATTCTTGCTGTATTTATAATTTTTCGATTTCATTTTATGATTTCAGTGTTGACAGTAAGCTTTAATTTTACGTTCATCGTACGAAATTATATTGTAGTCTTTGGTACGAAATAGGCTTAACAATTTATGTTAAAGTCAAACTTCAATATCATACAATTATTTTATTAAGATATTGGCCTGGATTCTTGGCTCTTAAGCCATGACTTTATTTCATTTGTCATACAATTTTAAAAACAAAGCATTCTATTCTCAGCTTAATCTTCTCATAATTATTCATATATTTTAAATTAAATGTGTAATATACTCTTGTGTCTTGTATAAATGTAAAACGGTAAACGATCACGGCCTTACAATCATTGTTTATCGCTTACTTAAGTTAGTCATTAACATTATAATATGTCTCTTTCTATTGTCCCTTGTTGTACAGAAGATGAGCGCAACATTAATTATCTTATAATTTGACCTACATTCCCTCGTTGTTCTATATCCTTATCACATCTCCCATCCCTGCTAAATACGCAACCCAGATATACAAACTCATCTACTTGCTCGATCAACTCCCCTTCTATTCTTATTTCACATATCGTCTTACTTTCTTCTCTTTTAAAAATCATGAATTTCGTCTTACTTGCGTTCACTTTCATACCCCTTTCTTTAAATGATCTGTTCATTAATATAACCATCATTTGCAGCTCGGCTGCCGACGACGAAAGAATAACTTGTTCATCGGCATACAAAAGGAATTTGACAGTTAACTCACCCATTCTTAATCCGCATTCTTCAATTTTCAAATTTTGCAAGCAACTGACCATAAATAGGTTGAACAGCCACGGGGAAGCCACACAACCCTGTCTGACACCTTTATGGATGCCAAACCAGTCCAAGTATACCCCGTTGATCCTAACACAAGCAATAGAGTCCCTATAAAGCGAATCCAATGCCTGTATCAAGCCAGCGTTCAACCCAAATGAAGCACATCCCTATCCACTCTGTCATAGGCCTTTTCCAAGTCCATGAACGCACAAAAAACCTTTTGATTTTTGGCCAAAAACTTTTTCGCGATCATGCGCATGGAAAAGATTCAGGAAATAGAATAAATGGGGCCCTACACTCTATTGTGAAGAGTCAAAATGTGTCGAAAAAGGCACGTATGGCAATTCACAATGCTGTGTTGGTCACTACTTTAACGTATGGTAGTGAAAGTTGGGTGTAACAGAAGAAGCACGAGAGTAGAATGAACGCATTAGAAATGCGGTCGTAAAGAAGTATGTTAGGGTTGAATCTGAATGACGGGGTAAGAAATTGTGTAATAAGAGAAGAGTGTGGTTTGCAAGATGATGTTGTGACCAGGATTAAGAAAGGAATGCTTCGGTGTTTTGGTCATGTGGAAAGAATGAATGAGGAAAGGGTGACAAAGAAAATTTATGTTGCAGAAGTGAATGGCAGAGTCGGAAAGGGACGTCCTAGGTGAAAATTTATCGACCAAATTGGCGATTTATTGAAAATGGGCCAAATTAGGAGTACCGTTAACCGACGAGCGTGTATGTGTAGGTGTATGGATGTGAAGGAGGCAAGAGAGGTGTGTCAGGATCGTTCCAAATGGAAGTCTGTAGTATCTGCCTACCCCTCTGGGTGACAGGCGTGAGTGTTTTATGTTATGTATTTATAATTTCACCAAGTGAAATATGAGTAAGACCGTCATTGCTATTTCATTGGACTGTTTATAATATTTGTGCTAATATTTTTTTATATGTAAACTTGATTAATAATTTTAAAGCAGACCGGCAGGTAAAACAAAAAGTGATTAATTAACTTTTTTTGTATAATTTTTATATAGAATAGGGGGCAAACGAGCATGCGGCTCACCTGATATTAAGTGACTACCGCCGCCCATGATCAACCGCAACACCAGGGGAATTGCAGGTGCGTTGCCGGCCCTTTAGAAAAGAGTAAGCTCCTTTCTTGAAGGTCGCCAGGTAGTATCGGTCCGGAAAAATCGCTGGTGGTAAACTATTCCACAGAGAGGTCGTACGCGGAAGAAAACTCCTTGTAAAACGTACAGTGATGTACCGCCAAGCATCCAGATGTTGTGGATGGTATCTGGACGTTTGCCGCGTAGGGCGTTCACGAAATTTGGCGGCTGTCATTAATCCGAACAATTTTTCAGAGCATTCCCCATGGTATATGCGAAAGAAAATGCAAAGAGGTGCAATATCTCTTCGCGGCGCCAGTGAATCGAGCCGATCGGAAAGCACTCGATCGTCAACGATTCGAGCCGCTCTGCGCTGGATGCGTTCAAGTGGAAGGAGCTAGTACTGGGGAGCTCCAGCCCATAGATCGGAACAGTATTCCATGTACGGCCGAACCTGCGCCTTGTAAAGTTGCAAAACTTAAATTACTATACTAAAATTTGTTACATATATAGGTATACATATATATTATACAACATTATTTATTATTACCTATACCATATTTATTTATTTTTACTTTTATTATTAATAATAGATTAAATGTCATCGGACGAAGACTCATTTTACTCTGCTTGTTCTTCTCTTAACACTATCTCAGTCACAGACCATTCTTTTATCGATAATGTGGGTAATTATTTGCACACAAAATTTGACTCCACATTTTTTTGTAAATATATGCCATACATATGCGCAAAGCATCCCTGCCCATTACTCAGATCTACTTGACACATTTTCCTCACCATACATCCACGCTCTACTTATCTCAAAGTCCTGGTTAAAACCCTCCCTATCCTCCACGTTGTACAGTCTTCCTGGATTTGTAATTATACGTCCTGATATCACTGGCAGGGGTGGGGGTGGCGTAGCCATTTAGTTGCGATCGGAATATGCATATCATGTCATTGCAATATCACCATCAGAATATAGAGGATCTGTTGAGTACCTATTTCTATAAGTAAAAATTATGGGTTTGAGGGTCGTGTTCGGAGTTGTTTACTGCCCTCCTTCAACTGATTATTTTTCCTATATTGAATCGGAGATCGACTCCATCAGCACTGTTAACAAACATATTATAATAATGAGTGATTTCAACACCAACTTGCTAAAGGATTCCCCTCAGAGTCGCAAACTCAAGGCCATCATGGACTCGGCAGATTTCTATATTCTACCATATGGTCTAACTCACTACAACGTGGACACCGAAAATTCATGGTTAGACATCATTTGTACTAGTTCAGCGGAGCATGTTATATATCATGATCAACTGGCTGTTCCCGCGTTTTCTCGACACAATCTTTTGGTTATGTCGTATAAATTAAAGCCTCCCAAGCCAAAGCCAGTGATTGTGTATTTAGGCAATTTCAATAAAATTGACAACATTCGACTACACCGCGATGCTAAGAATATAGGGCCCATTTCTGAATGCAAATAAAATTGAAGACAAAATTGCTCATTTGAACACCCAAATTCTCGATCTATTCAATAGGCACGCACCTGTTCGAGCAGTCAAGTTTCGTCGACCTCCTGCACCGTGGATTACTGATGAAGTGCATAGAGCAATGGGAAGAAGAGATCGAGCTTTTCTCATTTTTAAAAAGTATCGGAACAGTTCCACCTTTCAACACTATAAGCGAGTACGAAACCGCTGTAATCAGGCGGTAAGAACTTCCAAACGCCGCTAATTTCATAATAGTATATTCAACTCCTCTTCTGCAGATATATGTAAGTTTCTTAATTCCGTAGGATTTGGAAAATCACATTCCAATTCTCTAATCCCAAATATTTCACTCAATGACTTGAACATACACTTCTCTTCTGCATCACGTCTGCATTTGTCCATCAAAAGCTACGACTCTCCAGGAACTTAATTCCATGCCTTTGTTATCATATAATTCTTTCGACTTAAGTTCAGTGACTGACAATGATACTAGAAAAGCCATACTTTTAATAAAATCTTCCGCAACCGGCTGTGATGAGGTGAGTAGATCTATGATACTTCTCATACTCGATATTATTACTCCAGTTCTCACTTACATCATCAATTTCTCACTCCCTACTGGTGTTTTCCCCAAGTTATGGCTAAAAGCTTTTATCTTGCCTCTTGCTTAAGTACCAAATCCATCCCTACATATATTTATACCTATTTTTTTACTGCTGCTTTTTTCTAAAGCCCTTGGATCATTGGTACACAAACAAGTCACCTCTTTCATTTCGAAATGCAACTACCTTAGTACATATCAATCTGGCTTCCGCCCAAGACATTTTAGAAGATTTTAGAGAGGGCATGGAGAGGTCATGTTTGACTGTTCTGGTCCTTATTTACTTTTCAAACGCATTTAATTGTATCGATAACGACTTACTCCTTGAATTACTTTCACGCCTAAACTTCTCCTCGTCAGTACTGAACTGGTTTTCCTCTTATCTTCGCGGTCACCAGCAGGCTGTTCGCTCTGGTCAGGATTTTTCCTCTGGCATTCTTTCTCCTCTCTTGTTTTCGATGTTTATCAATCTTTTTACTACCCACCTTCAATTTTTTTACCACCTCTATGCTAACAATCTTCAGTTATACTCACAAGCGTCCTCGGTTGAAATTACTACCGCTATTGCAGCTATTAATCAGGACTTACAACGCATTCCAGACTGGTCATAGCGCTTTGTTATAACGGTAAATTCCAGTAAATTCCGGGCTATCATCATTAGTAGTCGTCGATTGGTGTCACAAATTAATATACCTGATCTACCATCCATTCGCTACGAAAACTGTGTAATTCCTTTCCGCACTTGTGTCAGGGATCTGGGTTTAATTATTGACCTGACCCGTAGTTGGAGGCTACTGGTGTCAGAGATTTGTCGTAAAGTCACAGGCATACTTCATTCCATCTATCGTCTTAAGTATTTTTGCCCCCTTCAACTAAGCTTCCACTCATCCAATCTTTAATTCTTCCATTATTTGACTATGCCGAAGTTTGTCTCTCTAATATCTCTCAGGAGCTGTTAAGCAGGTTGGACAGGTTACTTAGCCATCTTTGGCCTGCACAAATATGATCAGATCTCATCAGATCAGATCAGATCAGATCGGAGATACGTATCAGGATTTCGCTCCCAGTTAAAGTGGTTGACTATACGCTAGCGCAGGATTTTCAAATGCTGTCCATTCTGTTTTCAGTTCTTAATGATTCTTCCTCACTTCTTTAACTAAAAGAAAGATTCCAATTCCATAGTGACACTCATTGTCTCAATCTCCGATCTTCACACAATTCATAACTGTCTACTCCTTTCCACCATTCTAAGTTTATGTCAAATTCTTTCATAGTAACTTCCATCTCCCTCTCGAACAAATCACCTGTTGACCAGCGAATAATACCTGCCACAAACATTTTTAAAAGAAAACTATACGAACATATCCATGTTATCAAGAAATTTCAGTTCACTTACTGTGTATGTTTATAGTTATTTGTATATATATTTGTTGAAGTATATACGTATAAATATGTGTATTTATATATATATATATATATATATATATATATATATATATATATATTGTGTGTGTGTGTGTGTGTGTGTGTGTCATCATCATCATCATCATCATTACAGCCATTCACAAGTCCACTGCTGAACATAGGCCTCCCCCAAGTAATGCCACAAAGCACGGTCCTGAGCCACCTGCATCCATCGACTTCCTACATGTCATACCAGGTCGTCACTCCATCTAGTGGGGGGTCGCCCTACACTACGCCTACCGGTACGAGGCTGCCACTCGAGAACCTTTCTTCTCCATCGGTTATCGGTTCTTCGAGCTATATGGCCGGCCCATTGCCACTTCAGCTTACTAATCCGTTGGGCTATGTCGGTAACTCTGGTTTTACTGCGGATATCCTCATTTCTGAGTCTATCACGCAGTGAAACTCCGAGCATAGCCCTCTCCATAGCTCGCTGAGCGACCTTGAGCGTCCTCATACGGCCAGCAGTGAAGGACCACGTCTCAGATCCGTAAGTTGTCACTGGCAACACGCACTGATTACAAACTTTAATCAATTAACTATAAGAAATTACATACATTACATACTTATATACTTTAATCATTTAATCCTATATATGTGTATTAGTATATATATATATATATATATATATATATATATATATATATATATATATATATATATATATATATGTTGTGTATGTGTAGCATGTACATATATATTTGAATTTAATGTGATCATGACAACTTTACTGCCCATAACTCACTCTCTGTTCTACCCAAGGTTATCTAGTAAAGAATGCCATATATCATTAAGCTCGCCTTTTGTACAAAATCTTTGGTGCAATAAAGAATAATAAATTAAATAAAACAAGACAAACTAGCTTTGCCAAAATTGACAAATTAAGTACTAATAAATAAATAGGCTTCCGCTCTACTTTTAATGGGCCCTAGGAATCTGCTTACCCCAGTGGTAGAAAGAAGAAAACGAGTGAGGTGAACACTGTACAACTGAAATATATGGTGACCTTCAGGACTTAAAAAAGTTTTGTTCTCCTGCTAATGTATTTTATTTCCTTAGTGTGTTTATGTAAACAGACATTTTTTATAATCACCACTTAAGTCGTAAAATTAATGTAAAAAGGAGATTATTGTGACAATGAGCACCTTCTTGCCATTACATTTGGGAGTTAGGTAATTAAATTTGAAACTATTATTTATTTACCAACCCAATCATTTAAAATAACAATCTATTATGTTAAATAGACACTGTTCCTTTTTTATATGGGTACGGATCATATCCTAGTGGAGTTGTAAGTGTAGAAAGTGAAATTTTATGTTTAGTTCATTGATTATACGAAACAATGTGAATTTTATTGAGATCTTTCTTTTCCTGTGCCCTTCATATGGTATATGCCATCTATCGAAGGCCACGAGGTTTTTCACCTAGTCGCCTCTTACAACATACATACAAACAGTATAAAGTAATAAAATCTTATATTCAACTCTTTTCTATTATCCTATGTATTATTTACGACCAATATAAGTTTTACGATAATAATACCTCAGCGCGGAAAAAGCTTATACGTTGACGCCTTAATTTTTTTCCTTTTTAGTACAAAATCTACTTTGAAGATCTGTGCCATATTATATCGAAAATTATAATAAAATAACGAAATATGTGTACATAAAGAAAACACATAAATCACGGAAACTGTCGAGACATGAGTACGAAAGTGACCGGAGAGTCAATTGTTGGGAAAGATTAATCGTTAGTCACATTTTTTATATGTGAGGGTGATAAACGAGGACAGTATTTTATGGTATATTGATATTCATTCCACGTTGATTATTTTTGAAGATTAAGATCTTATTAAATATTGTATAATAATAACACCTCATAGCGGATACGTAGACGTTCAATAAAGTATTGTCAAAAATGCAATTTTATTGAAAATTTGTTAAGTTCGTATAGTTTGTAATTTGTTTTTGATTGAATTGACTTCATACCTACTAAATTTTACTACAGTTACCATCAGTTCTTCATATGCATTAAAAAGTTTACTGGAGTGGACATGGGACTCTACCGTTACTGGTAAGATTTTTATTTTCATCCTATTTTCTTGTTATTAAAAAAGACGTGTGGCACTCGGGGACTGCCTCGGTAAAGCTATTGCATAGCATTTTGTATCAACTTATGCAATTATAATTATTAATATAAGGACTATGTAAATATTCAGTACAGCAAGATGGGAAGTAAAATGACGTCTAAATATTTTTTCGTATTTAGTAAACGAATAACTAGTTGGTAAATTAATCATGATATATATCTTTTTTTTCGCCGGAGACTAAAATGATATAACTTTTTTCTCGTAACTGCAGATTCTGTGGATTTATTTCATTATTTTGAACAATATACGAAATTTAAGTGACTAAAATTAAATCTAATCTGAACCAGAATCATAAAACTGTACTATTCCTGCTAAACGAATCTAATAAATATCTGTTATTTTTGTCTCCTGCGACTATAGGAATCTATCGAATACCTACATAAACAAAATATCACCTATAAATAAAATATTTCAAAGCGGAATAACTAATAAGAGTGGCAACGTCGCACTATACAAAGGAATTGCGTAGGTGGCACAAGTCGCGGGCTCGAACTCATTGGTGGGCGCGGTCGAAAAGCACGTTGTCTCACCTTGCATCGTGCCACTCGTACTAAATCATTAGGCGCTGCGTTAACGCTTTATACTATACCTCTATAGCTCTATAGATACCTAATATAGATTGCTTATTTTATTATGTTTAGTTTTCCCCGGGTGGTCATGCAGCGATCACTCAAGAGTTCACGACGCCGAAGTATGAACTGGAACAGTCATCGCTGTTTATATCCGTACTAGCTGTTGCCAGCGGCTTCAAACGCGTGAACTCGAAAATTATCCCACAGGAACGAAATACCTGAATAAACGGTATCAAATGTGTTATTCCAGACTAGGTATAACCTATCTCTGAGCTAAATATCATCCAAATCCCTTCAGCTGTTCTGGCGTGATTGAGTAACATACATCTATCCATCCAAACTTTCGCATTTATAATATTTAGATAATAATTGTAATTAGTTCTGCCTACCTATAAATTGTTTTCAAAAATACTTAACTGTCTTCTTACTTTTTTTTATATACACACAATATCACTAGATGTAAACACATGTTTTTATCAAGACAAGTGACCCGTCAAGACTGTTTCCTTAGTACCGACGTACTTAGGCAGGTAGGTAGGCAGTTTACATTTTAGTGTCCACGACGCAGCGACAGTTTGTCAAATTTTGTTGTATAGTAGGTTATGGGTATTTAGGTAATAACAGTATGTAGGTACCTATCCACCGAACCGTCAACGCCGCGCAAGTGATTCTCGTCCCACCTGTCCGCGCAGTAACTTTTTTTACGACCGCGCGAGACTGTCGCAACAAAAACGATTACTACTGAAAAACTAATATAGGTACCTACCTAACATTCAAATTAAATATTCTCAAAAAGCTCAAAGAATTAAGAATTTAATTTTGTTAAAAGAAAATTGGTCAAATAAAAAATAAAGGATGAAAATAAAGCATATGAGGATATAAAAATAAATCGTATTTATTTTTTATTTCGAGTTTTACAAGAAAAGTATAATATTTACCGGAGAAAATTATTTTATTATTATAATAGTACATGATATTCCCTTTAAAATGACACCAATATGAATAATATCTTATACCTATATCTACAAATAAATAAAATTGAAGTGTCTGTTTCTAATGTTAAAACAACAGCTTTTTATTAAATGCATATGAAAGTAATAGTAACAAAAACACAATTTTTAAAATTTTTATGTCTGTCGGTCTGTCTGTCTGTCTGTTTGTTCCAGCTAATCTCCGAAACAGCTGGATCTATTCTGACGGGACTTTCACTGGCAGATAGCTGATGATATAAGGAATAACTTGAACTACTTTTGTTTTAGAAAAAGTATTAGGGTTCCGCGCAAAAAAATTAAAACCCATGAAATCCATATTCCACGCGGGCGAGATCGCGGGGAACAACTCGTACTCAATATAGATAAATGTATACTTATTTTTATTTATTTATTATTTTAATAAATAAATAAAAATAAGTATTAATAATTTCTAGACACATCTCAACAGATATTTCGTTAATAAATTGTTATCAATACTGAAGCATTCTTTTATATTTAGCATCCATTTAACACAAAAAAACTGATAAGAATACTTTTTAAACAACATATAATCAATAAACGATAATCGCGTATAGTGAATTTCGAGGTAAATTATTATATGTAAACGTTTTTGAATCGTCGTAATGATACATATTTCCAAAAGAAAATATCTTCACAATTAATTTGATGTAAAATAACATTAGAAATAACGTATAAAAACGGAGAAATTATCAAATTTTTTATCGAGTTCCTAACCAGTACACAAACAAAAATGGCGAATAGTCATTTTCACATTTTTTTTAGAAATAACGTATAAAAACAGAAAAATTATCAAATTTTTGATCGAGTTCCTAACCAGTACACAAACAAAAATGGCGAAATGTCATTTTCACATTTTTTTTCTATATAGTTATTTGTTACAGAGTACACAGATAAAATTCACTCTCATAGATGACAAATTTCAAACACCACAATCTCTAATTTTTTACTCTGCTATCTTCAGCGCTGTACACGAACGCAACGATGTCGTTGAGAGCCGTGGTTGCTCACATGGTTAGCGCTCGTTATAAGTATCACAGTACGGGAGCAACCCGGGTTCGATCCCCACTGGCACCAATGAAATTGTTGCGTGCTCATTTAGCTATCAGTTGGATAGTCTGTTTTTCTGGGCCGTTTTGTTTTGTTACACTGACATCTCGCAAGTCACCTAGGTACCTAGGAGGTTTTCAGTTGCTTATTTTTTTATTTTTCTTTAAAATTTTCGTCGGTAAAATAATATATTTATAAAAGTAAAAAAAAAGTAAAGTTACAGCCTATATACGTCCCACTGCTGGGCACAGGCCTCCTCTAATTTCTGAGAGGGTTTTAAGGCAAGGAAATGTCCGCCACGCTGCCTCAATGCGTGTTGACGAACTTCACATGTCTTCGAAATATATATTTTTTTAATTTCTCAGACATACAGACCCGAGTTCGATCCCCCGCCGGCACCAATGAAATTGTTAATTGCAATTGTGCTGATTTACCACGTCCTCGGCGGTGAAGGAAAACATATTGAGGAAACCTGCACGTCTGAGAATATATTTATAATCGAATGTAAATCAAATTGACATAGGTAAGTACAGATAAAATTAGCGGAACATTAATAAAATTTTGAGATCGTTTTTTTTTTTTCAAAATTTTATTTATATTCCGCTATTTTTGTCTGTGCTTATATCAATTTGATTTACATTCGATCTCTAAATTGTAGTTTGCGAAGGTAACGGGGATCTATCAGCTCCGGCAAAACACATTTCTGATAAAAGCTATCTAATTTAAAAATTTTGTCTGCCGTCCAAAACGCATCATTTCTTTCAATAATATCAATTTCTATGCCAAACAGAGTAGTATCTAAATCCAAAGTTCAAGCAGGGGTCAATGTAGCGTAGTAATTTAGAGCGCAGGTATAGCTATAGTCATACGAACGTCACAGGCCGCAGCTGACTGAGTCGAACAAAACTAGAATAAGCGCCCGTCACCGCGCACGCATGTGTGTGTAAGTGTCGTCCTCCCGCACCGCACCGGGGGAAACATTATTCAGTGAGATGCACGATAATTCATATAAACACGCGCGCGTAAAAAAAATACGAAAAGGCCTTTGGAAGAACGGGTTTTATGAAAAAACCACTGCATATATCAATTACAAATAAAATTTATTGAATTCTTCGTTAATTGAGCTGTGTCGGTACCGACTTTGTCTTGGAAATTTTACACTGCTTTTATTACTAATTTACGCCCAAAGTTGTGTTAAAATTGGCAAAAAAACGAATCTTTGATAGCTCGTAACTTTTTAATGACTTTTTAGTTTACTATTCTGTTTCCGTACAGACAAAATTAATAATGAGACAAAACGATATCATGTGTAGCTGTCACTTGTATGTACTGTTGATGTACACTGTCAAACAGCGGAGTAAAACCCCTCCGAAATTTCTATGGAAATAATGTCGACTAGTGTCACCTTAAGCAGAAGAATGAATTAAAAACTATGTATATTACGGGGATTCTGGATAATTTGTTATATGGAAGGGAGTCCTGATTGGTTTCCCTCCGTCTGGCAATATACGAATATTTGTATATCGATATATGGTAAATTTTCAAAGAAATGAGTTAAACACTATCTTTGAAATTGTTTAATGGACCAATATTCGCAGTCATAATGTATTAAAATTGCTTACAAGTGGTGGACGCTACAATAATGCGAAATGAAAGGACGTAGAATCAGTATTGTGATATATATATGTATATATTAGAGATGGGCCGAATGAGATTTGAACCGAATTTCGCACGTTCATTTTCGCACGCTTTCTCGAGAGCGACGCGTCGTGACTTGTTTACGCATGTACTTCAAATACCCCGCCCGCACACCGCAGGAAACATATACTTACGAAAAAAAAAACGTAACAAACTTCTGCCAGATAAGGCAGATCTTTGGTGTTTTTGTACCATAACCTGACTCTGGTAAATTTTAAATATGACTAGATAGACAAGAGAAGTTGGTTTAATATGATTGTTGAAAACAAATATCCTTTAATTGTAATAAAAAATACTTGAGGTTAATGAATGTTGAATCAAAAACATTATTTTTTTATTTAATTTACGGACTCCTATCCAGATGTTTACTAGGAGAATACAAAGTTTATTTCATTTTTGTAATATGGCTAATTTTTAATTAGCCATGGATTTCTAAGATTAATAACTAATTAATTAAGATTAAGGTTAAGAACTAAGATTAAGATTAATGATAAGATAGTAACTGATTTAATATAAGGTTTACATTTACAATGTTCCGAAATAAATAAATAAATAATTGACCATGAATGAGTAAAAATAATATCTTTTATTTTACAATATCTAATGTTGTTATATAAGGTGCTTCTAAAATATATACCACGGTTGTTTGTATGGAGACTTGGCCAATCAGCTGACCGATTTCAGTTGCAGCCATGGCATATTGTAGTTTAGAAGCACCTTATATTTCAGTTAAAATAAGTGCAAGTAGATGTTATTTTTCTTGTACCGAATTTCGGCCCATCTCTAATATATATGTATATATATATATATATATATATATATATATATATATATATATATATATATATATATATTTGAGAACCTAAATTGAGAAGAGGGCTACTTTTAATATCGCTCATTTTAATATCAAAAATTTAGGTTATCTTTATAGCAGTATTATATTTTCAATTCAAAATTAGTACTGCTTTTATGATAATAATAAAATGTATGTATATAGAGTACTCACTCATTTTCTTTCACTATTATTTCGTGACTTTCTTCATTAATAATAAATGCACTTTGTTCATTCATATTCAAAACACTTTATACACAAACACCGTGTCGAAGACTGCCGAAAAAAGAAACGACGTTAGACAATGCACGGCTTTCAAGCCACACCTCCGTGCCCGTCGGAGTGGGGAGCGTGAGGTTTTTTCGTTACGGCGGAATAAATTTCTGGATTCGGTCCCCACGCTCAAGGCCCGTGATAGAAGCTATGCAATAGCTTAAAAATATTCGACAGCTCTACGACTTCTATACATATTTGAAGTACACAAACGTAAATATAGCGGAAACGGATCCATCACAAAGCACTTCAAAAATAGCTACAGGCTTTGGAGTAAGTGATAAAACCGTAATAATCCATTTGAAGCAAATCGGGAAAGTAAAAAAAAACTTGAGCGATGGGTACCTCATGCATTGAGTGAATCGAACTTGCAAGCACACGTCGACTGCTGTGTTACTTTGCTCAACCGACACGAAGGGGGGAAAAAACCACTACTTGTGATTAAAAGTGGATACTGTACGATAATCGGAAACGCTCGTCGCAATGGCTAAACCCTGGAGACTCAGCCAAATCCTGCCCTTAACGAAAATTGACTCAAAAAAGTTACTTGTGAGTGTTTGGTGAAATAGCGTCGGTGTCTTTCACTATATCTTTCTAAAATCTGGCCAAACTATTATGACAGATATCTATTGTCAGCAACTGCAAACCATGAAGTAAGAAATAACTAGCTGCTTAACAACCGAGATTGGTCAAGCGCTCTAGGCCACTTCTGCTTCACGACAACGCAAAACCACACACTGCACAATAAACAATCACTGAGCTATAACTGGAATATCTGCGACATCTGCCGTACTCCCGGGATCTTGCTCCAACAGATTACCATTTTTACCGGAATTTGGACTACTTCTTACAAGAAAAAAAATTCAACTCCGATGCGACAGTCCAAACTGCCTTCAAGAAGTTAATTGATTCTCGCCCCAATGGTTTTTTTTTTGTTGTAAAGGGATCAATGGACTACTTATGAGATGGAAAAAGTGAATAGATAACAATGGTGCGTACTTTGATTAATTAAATATATTTTACAAATAAAATTGGCTTTATATTCCTCCCGTAACAATCGCAAATTTCATATGTAAGGACCTATTAGTATGTTAAATATATGAAAATGTATAATTGTCCTACATTTGTTGGAACTTATTATAAAAGGAAGGAAATGATATTTTTATCATCGGATAGGTACTATGCCACAGATTTGTAAAGATAAATCATGTACTTATATTGTCGAGCATACAGAATAAGTTGGACATATACACGTATCATGTCTCATTAAAATAGTTATACAATAGTTTAAAAAGTATTTTACTTACGTACACGATAGTATATTCATCTAATTTTATATTACAATTGAAATTAATGGAATTGGCTTCAAGACAAACATCCTATTGGGCTAAATATCTATCAGTGTTTACCGATATTCAGATGGTATATGAGTAGTACATAGCACATAACATTTCTTTTCCGCGTAAAAATGACGAGGTGATATAGCAGGTCATAAAATAGAGCAATCTGTAACAACGAGTACGTATAATATCTTGGGATCGTACATCAGTTTAAAAACTTGCATATTTCCCACGGGCAGCTGCTATAAAACCAGAGCATTTTCATTTTAACCCGCTAGCTCAGAAAGAACAGCAAACAGATAAAGGGGTTTCCAAGATTTTGAGATATGGGACATGATAGTGTTTTACATGTTATTTTAAAAATTGTCGTATTTTTTTGCTTCTGTGGCGTATAATTATAGTTAAATGTATTTTATGTAGCTCCGTTGTAGTTTAATTATGGTTGCATGAATGACTCGGCTCGATCTGGGAAGGACCACACTCTCATATAACACCAGCATAAAATAGCCGCGTAATGCTTTTGTTTGGTATGGGAAGTGTAAAGAACTAGAGATTCTTTCTACTGATAACGAGCCATTTAAATTTTATTCTTAATCGTGGATGGACGTAGATATCTAGGAATCCTAGCTAGCACTCACTTACCAGCAGGTTGATAGAGTGTCTTTTACCACGTTTATTCTGTATAAAGAAATATATAATTATTGGTGACAATCGAGGACAGAAATTCAACCAAATAGTAAATGGATGCTGTAGCTCAATAACGCCTATTTCTAGCCTCTGTTTATTAATTGCGTTCCCTATTACAAAAAAAGAGCACACGGGATGGAATAAATGCCTCTAGGCGTTCTTTATAAATAATCCCATTAATAATGCTTCTTCTTTTAATCTAAATGAAAATGCATTTTCGCCTCAAACGAAAAAGCGTCTCGAATGAAATGCCTATAAGAGCATACACTATGTTCGATTTTCATCACGCATACGAAACACAACGGCGTATATTGCTGAGTAAGGATGGTATTCAGTTAAAGCGGGATTTCCTTTTTCATCCTGAAACATTCGTACTGACGTTACGGAAAAGCTTTAGTATACCCCCCTTCCTCCACCTATTATTGGAGGGTGCAACTAATACTAGGGTAATAACTAGAATTATACATCTTTATAATCATTAACAGCTAGTGAATCATCATTATCATCATCGCAGCCTATCACAAGTATATTCTCAGGTGAATAAATTTCAGCTGAGTAGGTACGCCTCGATATTTTTTAATTTAATTAATTTTCAAAAATTATCGCCTAATTTTACTAATTAATTACAAAGCCGCTTATCAAATATGATTTAGAAACTGAAGGTCCGTCAAATATCAAATTTGGTTCCGCTGGAAATGTAAAATAATGAAAACGTAAAAATTTTCATTCTCCTCGATCAATTCAAAAATTAATTTACACGTAGTCGAGTGACAGTTCTAAGGTCATAATTTTGCAGGGTTTATTGATTTTACAAACACTTTTGTGACAATTGCCGAGTTCTATAAATATTGAAATTTTAATGAACGAACTCCATTTTAGACTTGTGAGAAATCCATGAGCAATATTTAAGTGGTAACAGCTCTGCGATCAAAAACCTTTCCAATGAAATGTGTGACAGTTAACACATACCTTGAAAGTCATATATCTAGCAGCGAATATCAAAAGGCTGATGATGATGATGATTATGATTATGAAATAAATACATTGCCCTTAAACTTTTGCAACTATGAATCAAACAAAACACAAATCATTATAAAAATTTAGGAATTATTACAAATCACACAAATGTACAAATAAAAATGTGTTCTTTTGTACATAGTTCGACAGCACTTTTTTAATAAATTCCTTCCCCGGTCGAGCCGACCCATTCGTGCTACAGCCATAATGTAGCTGCAGCGTGGCTCTACCGCGTCATTCATATTTTATTTTTAAAATCAAGTGACAGATGAACTTGCAGTCAGCCTGATGGTAAGTGGCAGTCTATGAATACATACAACCAACTTCAAACAAAAGGCTTTAGTTGTGTTGTCACTCTGAGGACCAAGAAAAATCTATCCTTATTATACTTTACAGACCGGAACACAGAATATTAAACAAATATATATGGTAATTTACACAAATATTTAACCCTTTCTGTCATAAATAATGTAAGTATAATATCAATAAAATATCTAATCATCATATAATCTTAATATAAATAAAAAGAAGTGTGTAATTACGAAATATGAAAAGTTGTGTTCATATTCGTGTCCTTTCTTACAGTGAACGATTTTTACGATTAAGGTGGACAAGGAATTAGACATTTTGTGTTGTACTTCATCGTAGCTGTGACCTGACTTATCATTCTAAAATATTTTTTTTTTTAGAATAAGGGTGACAAGCAATCACATGGTCTATAGATATCTACACCTATCCTTAAAAAAAGAATAATATGCATATGCGTTGTCACCCCTTTTTTTTTTTTTTTTTTTGCGGATGGAAAATCATCTAATGACCCCTTTCGCTCTGGGTGGAGCGTAAGGGAGTGTCAGACTTTTACTGACTAAAAACCATCCGTGTTCCTTCAGTGCCCTTACGTTCCGGAGCCGCGGTATCTCTTTCGAACAGCCCGCAGCCCCGGCAGGCGTCGGCCCTTGCGGGCCCCTTCACGCTGCTGACAGCTCTTTGAGGCGCGCGTGGAACAAAACGCGCCGTCGACACGGCCTGTCGTCATTAGACGGACGGACGACGAGCTACCCATTGCTCGCCGTCCACAGGCCCGCGCCTACGGTGGCCGGGGGCCACGACGTAGCCCCCGACGCCCGGGGCGTCTCCCGCGGCGGCCGGGGAGGAAAGCTGCTGCTCTCTCCTTCTCCCGCTCCGCCACCTCCTTCGCTAGCATCACTGCTTCGCAGAAAGTGGTGACGGCATCCCATTCCGTCTCGCTCCGGACCATGGCTTCGACCAGGGCCGGACGCGAGAGGTCGCCGCCGCCTATCGCCGCTACGAGGACACGGCGGTGCTCCGCCCAAGCACGGCACACCTCCACGGTGTGTTCCACCGTGTCCTCCGGTCCATCCTCGCAGTGGGAGCACCCGGGCGTTTCCTCCCGCCCGATTCGGTGCAGGAACCTCCCAAACACACCGTGTCCGGTGAGGACCTGCGTCAGACGGAAGGTGAGGATGCCGTGGCGTCTCTCAAGCCACTCCTCAAAGAGGGGTCTTATCGCCGCTATAGTGGCGTGCCCAGCACGGGGTTACGACAGTCGCTGTCTCCATGTCGCCATGAGATCGTGCCGGAAGTCTGTCCTCTGCGCGACAACTTGCCACGGCAGCGGGGTTTCCCCACGGCATAGTGCCTCCGCACGCCATTCGTGCAGGCGCGCGAGGACTATCGCCTCCAGATCCCATGGCGGCAATCCGGCAAGGAGGCTCGCCGCCTCGCGGGAGATCGTGCGGTAGCCGCGAACCATGTTCACGGCTATCACCCTTTGGGGCGCGTTCAGGTGGTGGACGGCAAGCCGCGCCAAACCACGCGCCCACACCGGGGCCCCGTAAAGGGCCATGGACCGCACGATCCCCGCGTAGAGCCTCCGGCAGGAGGCGTTTGGCCCTCCCAGGTTCGGCAGGAGCCGCCTGAAGGCAGCCGCGGTCCGTTCCAGTTTGGGAGCCAAACGTCGGAAGTGCTCAACGAAGTTCCATCGGCCGTCGAGGACGAGTCCTAGGTACTTCAGCGTCGACTCGACGTCGATGGATACCCCTCCTACCATCACTGAGGATCCCGGTGGTGGCCTGTTCCGAGGACCATGGAAGTGCATGGCCTCGGACTTGTGCAGAGCCACCTCGAGACCCAGTTGCCGAATCCTCTCAACGACTATCGCAACCCCGCGTGTCATATTTTCCGCCGCCGCCTCGTACGACCCCCCTTGTGCCAGTACCAGCGTGTCGTCAGCGTAGCAAACTACGCTGACGCCGGTAGGGAGGTCGGCGCGCAGCACCCAGTCGTAACCGATGTTCCACAGAGGTGGCCCCAGAACCGAACCCTGTGGGACACCGCACGACATCTCTCGCCGGTTCCACTCACCGTTGCGACCGGGGTAGATGACGGCCCTGTCCGTCAGGTAGTCCCCGACTATACGACGGAGATAGGTCGGCACCCGGTGATACCGGAGTGCCTCCCTAATGCAGCTCCAGGGCATGGAGTTGAAGGCGTTGGCGATGTCGAGAGACACCGCCAAGACAACCCCCCCTCTGGCCACTGCATCCCCCGTCGTGAGGGCTCTCACGCGCATGATGGCGTCCACCGTAGAGCGCCTCTTGCGGAAACCAAACTGGTGTTCCGCAAGATCCGGCCCCGTCTCCGCAAGGTGCTCGGCGAGGCGGTTTGCAATGACTCTTTCAAAGAGCTTGCCCACCTCGTCGAGCAGCACCACGGGCCGGTATGCGGACGGAGAGTCCGCAGGGCGCCCCGGCTTCCGAATGAGGACCAGCTTCCCCGTCTTCCAACGAAGCGGGAATTGGCCTCTCTCCAAGCATGCGCTTAGGAGCCCCTCCAGTCGGGGCCCGAGAGCCTCCGAGGCCAGGACCCAGGCTTTGCCAGGCAAGCCATCGGGTCCTGGGGCGGTATTCCTGGCCTTGAGCCTACGTACCGCCACTCTCAGGTCTACCCCGGTCCCTTCCGGGATGTCGTCGTCGTCGTCCTGGTGGTCCGCTTCCGGCACCGCAGGTGGCGGAGCTATAGGCGGGGGCGGATTTTCCCGTCGCGCAGGGAACAGAGCGCTCACCACGTCCTCCACGAGCTGGGGCCGGAGACTTTGCGTCAGCGGGGGGGCCCAGGTGCGGAGTTTATCCCGCACCATCTTGTAAGGGCGCCCCCACGGATCTCTGTTGAGAGTCTCCAGCATCTCCTCACGGGCCCGATCCCGGGCCCGCAGGACAGCCTCGCGGAGGGCGTTCTTCGCCGCTCTGTATCCCTCGTACAGCTCCGCCTCAATGGCTGCCGCATTCGGTGGACGAATGCGGAGCCTGCGATGCCTGGTGTACAGGTGCCGCGCGGCGACACACGCCTCGCGCAGAGACGTCAGCTCACGCGACCACCAATACACCTGACGCCGGGCGCTTCCTGGCCGGACGCGGGGCATTGCCACGTCACATATTTCGGACATGGCCTCCTGGAACCACCCTGCCTCATCATTGACGTCGGCAGGCCTGTCCGGTGATGACACCCAGGCCTGCACGATCGAGGCTTCCAGGAGGAGCTCCCGGTCCAGCTGCTTCAGCGCCCAACGCGGACCACTCGGGGCCTGTTGGACTGGCGCGCTCGAGGGCTGGGTGGAGACATCAAACCGGATGTACCGGTGGTCGGAGTAGGTCTCCACCCCCTCCATGACACGCCAGTCAATGGCACGCGGCGACAGAGCGGGGCTAGCGAACGAGATGTCCACCACCGACTCGCCCCGCATCCGCACACACGTGGGGACAGAACCCCGATTTAGGACGACCAGGCCTGTCTCCAGAGCCCAGTCTTCCACCATCCTACCCCGCACATCTGTACGACGAGAACCCCAAGCCAAGTTCTTGGCATTGAAGTCCCCGAGGACAAGTACGGGGAGGGGATAACTTCCGACGACGACTGCTCTCAGCTCTGCAAGAGAGTTGTGGAGCTCGGCGAGAGATCGGTTCGGGGAGAAGTACACCCCCACAACGACGAACTCCCCCGAACCGTGCTGCTACGCACCCCTGACCCCTCCTGACACCTTCAAGGGTCGGGGTACCGGCGGCGGCCGAAGAGATGATGGCCACTGAGCCGTTAAGGTCCGCCACCCAGTCCTCCCTAGGCCAGACAAAATACGGCTCAGCGACCACAGCGATGTTAATCGACCACTGCGCCATGCTCTGGAGCAACAGATCCTGAGCGCAGGCGCAGTGGTTGATATTCGCCTGGAGGAAGCTTAATGGGGCCGTTATAGGCATTCCATTTCAGCTTCCTCCACGGGGGCCCCTCTGCGGGCGTCGGTGTCGCGGCGGCGGCGGCGGCGGCGGCGACAGTGACAGCGGTGGCGGTGGCAGTTGCGGCTGCGGCGGAGGCCACAGAGACGGTGGCGGCTTTGGCCCCTACCCTACCCGCGGCCTTGGCCTTGGCGGGTGGCACGCAGGCCTTGCTTCCGGCCCGGTGATCGGCTGGCTTGCCGGTCGCCGCACATGCATCACAGTGCGGCGTGGCGCAGCAGGTCGCCGATATGTGTCCGGGCTGACAGCAGCGGAAGCAAAGGCCACTGCGGTCAACCTCCGAGGCGCATCTCACTGATACGAGGTGCCCCACGAGACAGCGATAGCACCTCAGAGGTCTGGGCTCCAGCAGCTTAACCTGCGCTGAGACCCAGCCCACCAGAAGCCTTCGGCCCTCCACTATGGTTTTGGCCGCCGTAACAGGGCAGCGCACCGTGGCGGCATGCATGCCCTGTTGGTCCGGGCGTATGGCGCCTGACCTGACCTGGTCAGTAGTGCACCCCCCGGACCTGGCGACGGCGGCCACCAACTCCTCCTCCGATACCGAGTCGTCCAGACCCATGATGCGCAGGTCTGCGCATCTGACGGGCCTGGACACCCGGGCCTCTTCCGCGTCCAGAGACGCTCTGAGCTTCGCAGCCAGAGCGTCCGCGGTCGCGCCACTGGATTCCCCGGGGACCTCTAGCATACGGGCCCCCGTCTGGGTGACTTTGAGCCGGAGGCCCCCCGGTGATCCCGAGCTCCCCGAGATCCACCGCCTCCTTCGCCTTCGCGAGCAGATCGCGGTAGGTAACGCCCTTCTTTTCCGCGTCCGGCTGTAGTGTAATCACTACAGCTGCGGTCTTCGGGGCGCGGAGCCTAGCCGCGATCTTGCGCGCCCTGAACTGGCGCTGCCGCTCCTGCTCTTTGGCCTTTTTGGCTGACTTCTTATCCTTCTTCTTGTTCCCGACCACCTGCCAACCGGCTTCAGCCGCGGGAGGTGTAGGTAGCTGCGGGGCCAGTGACGGCGGCGGCAGCTGGCTTGCCGCTGGCGCTGGCACCTTCGCCGCAGGCACTGGGGCTGGTGTAGCCACCACCTGTGCTGCCGCCTTGCCCTTTCTCGCCTTTGTCTTGCCTCCCTTTCCCGTCGCCGGCTTAGCCGGAGCCAGTTCAGCCGGTATCGGATTTGCCAGAGCCGGCTTTTCAGGGGGGGAGGGGCAACTGCAGCCCCGCCCGAGGGCTGGCTGGACGGCCTCGGCCTGGATGCGGTAGCCGTGGCCGCCGCGTACGTTTCCGGCCTCGCCGCCGTCTTGTTTGCCCCTAGGGGGGGGGGCGCAGGACGATGCCCTCCAGCACGGAAAACCGGTGCTGGAAGGCAGCCAGCTCCTGCCGGACCAGGTTCAGAACCTGGTTCTCCCCCGGCACGGGCTGGCTTGGGCGCTGCGTCTGGGGCACCGCATGTGAGGAAGGCTCCCGTAGACTGGCCAGGTCTGCGCGGAGCTGCTCGTTCTCTATCTGGAGAGTCTCCATGGCAGACGTAAGGCGGGCCACGTCCGCCCGCAGCTTCGCCAACCTCGTCCGCATTAGGCCCGGCCCCAACAAAGTTGGCCTCCGCAGCCGCCATGATGGAGGCAGAGGCCCCGGGAATGGCCTTGAACTTTGAGGAGGACTTTTGCTTGTGAGCCACGACCTTGATCGCGGCCTCCACCTTCTTTACGAATCTGGCCTTACGCTCCACCTCGGAGCCGCCAGTCGCACTCGTCTCTTCGCCTGATACCCGAGCCGTATCGCCCGGGTGGCGCCCCTCCTCGGCAAGCTTTGCCGCTCGTTCGGCCATCTGATTATCAGAGAGCCCCCTCCCCTTGCCTCTCAGCCCGCCCCGCCTGTTGGTGGGGATTTTCCGGGCCGAAACCTCCTTTTCACCGGATGACGGCCCCTGGTCGCCATCCAGCCTGGACCGCTTGCGGAAGAACTTACTGGTCTCCGCGGTCCCAGGCCCCACGCGTCGGGAGCTCTCTGAGCCTCCCACGCTGCTCAATGCGGCGTCGGACTCAGTCCCCGCATCGTTTCTCCTCTCCTCTACGTTGCCGTTGCCGGCGGTTTTGGTTTTGTTTTTTGTTGTTGTTGTTTTTGTCTTTAGTGTTTCCATTTCTGTACCCACGAGTATGGGGGAATTACAGGTCCACCTTGGCAGAGACCCCTGTACCAAGGTAAGCAGATTTAGAGGATTTATTACTCGCCAGGGGGTCTGCAGGTACCCTGGCGAGGACCGCACTTGCGGCTGATTTGTTCATAGAACCCCGTCAGCCATCCATCCCCTCGCGGTGCGTCGCCGCTTGGGATTCGGGGTAACTTTTTATAGAGGTTTTCTCCCTCGCGGTCCGGGCGATTAAGCCAAGACCCTCGGTCCTTATCAAAGCCGCGAGACATGATCCACGACACTTCGACTGGGATTACGAGACCGGCGGTGACAGCAAAGGATGAATCCTTCACTGTCTGCCCGGAGGCAGGGTAAGTGCACACCGAGCCCGCCCTCGCACCTCTGCTATGCCCTCTGCTGATCAGAGGGTCACGCAGAGGAACGCACTGTTGGTCCGGGATGGACCCCCCCATTGCAGAATAATTAGCCGCGGCAGCAACATTCCCCAAGGAATAAGAATTTCTTCTCATTTCTCGAGCAAGATTACCGCCGCGCCCAGGGTGCACCGGCCCAGTTGCTGCTCTTCCCTCCAGACGTATCGAGAGGGACCCGCAACTACCAGGCACACGTGGAGGACTTCTGACTTCGCACCCCATGCGTTGTCACCCCTGTAATGTCAACCAATGAAAAGACATGTGGTTAAATAAAGTAAATGAAAGCGCGATGGTCTACAGCTGGGACGACAAAACAACAATCCATTTATTTATGGATTCTATCTCGTTTAATTTATAATGTTTTTAATTCCCGATGTTTTGGGTGCTTCCCAGCACGCATGGTCACGGGGACTGAGGTGACTGACGTCCCGATGTCCTAACGTGACGTGCTAACCCTTAGAGTACCTTCAGTTTTTTAATTATTGTCTGTGGTCTGACTATACAAAATTACACACACATATATATATATATATCACGAATGTACAAGAAATACAATGAAAATGCTAACTCCTTACATTTTGTCGTCCAGTCGTCTTGCCTTCACTGCTATTAAAAAACAAAGTTAAGTTATTGTAATTTAATATTAAGTTATTAAGTTTCATTTGCATCTGCTGTTGCGTGCACTGCGGGGTTACCAGCAGACCACATAGACATCATCTAAACCATTTTTTAAACGGGTACAAGAATACTTACCACATAAACATATGCACAACTGATCATGACAAGATGCCTCTTTAAAACAATCTGGTCTAGCTATTTCTGATAATTGGCATGGCATTAAGTCCGCCCTATGTATCTTTAGCTTAAGGTATTACATGTAAATTTTTGAATAAATAAATAATTCCTCAAATATTTCACGATAAGGGTTTTCGTTTAATCGTTTATTGTCATATTATACGATGGGCCCATAAGAACAATTGATAGAGAACTAAATCATTTTACTATTAATTGTTCAACAGGAAAGTAATTAATTAGTACAACCACGTGTTAACGAAGAAGGATTTTATTACTTCTAATTCAACTCAAAGATAACCATAAACAAAAACCAAAGACAACAACAATTAGTGCTGCCTTCAAATTTATAAATGTATAACAACTGCCTCAAACTACGTAAATCACATACGCGACATCTCTGCCAAAACTTTGGGATTCCCGCCAAAACGCTTATGGAGTGATTCCCATATACATATACTTCGCAGTTGCTTGTGTAGAATTCACTATTTTTTTTATTTTCCGTTGGTTGGTTTTTAGAAGAGAAGTCGTCCCTCGTCCAGTCAAATCACTGCACTACTTTCTATTGCGCACTGTACCCTAAGCCGGGGTCACCAATGTTATGTCACGTATTATGTATTTATATATATATGTAAATGTCTCTCTCTCTTCTAGTCGTATAAAGTATTGCGAAGTCGTTCTAGTGGTACAAAGTATTGTGAAGGTGACTAAGAGAGATAAGATGTGTGTTGTGTGTGGTGTGTGTGTGTGTGTGTGTGTGTGTGTGTGTGTAAGGTGTGTGTGTGCGCGTGTGCGTGCGTGTGTGTAAGTATGTAAACCTTTCATAACTTTTTGAACGTCTTTATCGATTGAGATACGGTTTGCGGCGTTCTAAAGATCTCAATGTGGAATAGATTTGGTGTTAATACGAACTGATTCGGACGAGTAGATTTTGAGAAATCTCAAAAATAAATAATTTGAAAAACTGTTTCTTTGGAATAACTTTTAAACGGCTTTACCGATCGATTTCAAAAACTAACCAGATGGAGATGGAGAAAAATTATGGGAAAAAAACGTTTTTTTTTTAACATAACTTCGAGATTTCAGAACATAATTTGGTGAAATTTGGAGCACTTTGCAATTTGAAATTATCGGGAAGTTCCAGGGATGATATGCAGGGTCAAACAATTTTTTATAAGATAAGGTGACCAACGAGCTCACAATCCACCTAATGGTAAACAGTTGCTGTGGCCCATAGACATCTACATCTATCCTTTAAACTATTTCCTTCCTTTATTCTATTTTTTACGAATCAAAGTGCAGATGCGTTATCACCCGTGAGGACTCAGATGGAATGCCTCGTTTCCAGTAAAAAAGATCTATAGTTCTCTACACTCAACATACGAAACACAGCAGCATTGAGCTACTATTTTACGCTGGTATTCTGTGAGATTGTGGTCCTTCCCCGGTCGAGCCAACCCATTCGTGCTACAACTATACTTCTAATATAACTGCGGCATGGCTCTACCGCATGAAAACCACGTGCCACCCTCTACCAGAAGAAAGAAGAAACATTCTTACCAAAAAATATTATTTTATATTAAATAATTTTAAGATTAATTTATTACACAGGTTTTTTCAGTTAGGAGGTTTAGGGACGACTGGCATCACTACGGGCGATCGGTGACGTACAAAAAATATGCTGTCAGCAGAGTGTTACAATGTTGCATCTTCAACCCCTATGACTAAGATGGAATGCTTCGTAACCACTAAGTTAAGGGTTTTTTTATGAAGTAGGAACAAACGAGCATGCGGCTCGCCTGATGGAAGGTGACTACCGCCGCCCATGAACCACTGCAATACCAGGGGAGTTGCACCTTCAATTGCCCCGGTTTGCTCTGCTGGGCTTTTAGAAAGGAGTAAGCTTCTTTCTTGAAGGTACCTAAGTCTTATTGGTCTTGAAAAATCGCCGATGGTAAACGATTTACAGAGGGGTCATACGAGGAAGAAAACACCTAGAAACATGTACAGTGGTGGACAGCCAAGCATCCAGATGTGTATCGTGAGATTTGTCGCAATGAGAATGAGAACAAGTTCTCAGAGCACTCCCCATGGTAAATGCGATAGAAACTGCAAAGAGATGCAACATCTCTTCGCAACGCATGTGTGTTGAGCCGATCGGAGAGGACTCAATCGTCGACGATTCGAGCCGCTCTGCTGCATGCGGTCAAGTGGAAGAAGCTGGTACTGAGGAGCCCCGGTCCAGAGATGGTAACCGTATAACATGTGTGGCCGAAAGTGTGCCCTGTAAATTTTCAGGCGGTGTGCTGGCAAGAAATATTGTCCCACTCTGCTGAGTACGCAAAGTTTTTTAGAGGCCAATTTGGCCTTCTATTCTAGGTATCCACAAAACTGCACATCCTTCGGTATGCTGACGCCGAGGATCCCGATCCTGGCTAAGGAAACAAGAGGAGCGTCTTTAAACTGTGAAGATACAACAAAGGGGATCTTTTTAAAAGTAATGTTGTAAATTTGTGTCTACTTGGGATTAAATGGGACTAGATTTAGTTGTCCTCAATCCGAGACTTTGTTCAACAATGTCTCGACTTCAGACATAAGTTTGTTCCGGTACTCGGCAACGTTTTCCCAAGTAATATTGGCACGGCCGATGTACAAAGCATTACCAGTGCTATCTTTCGCATAACAATGAATGTTACCGGTTGATAACATATTGATAAGCAAAAGAAACAGCGTTGGTAATAGCACGTACAAACAAAAAGGCTAGCAGCGTTAATAGACTTACAATCGGAGCATGCACCATCTACATACATAAACACTCACGCCTGTCACCCAGAGGGGTAGGCAGAGACTACAGACTTCCATTTGGCACGATCCTGACACACCTCTCTTGTCTTCTTCACATCCATACACCTACGCATACATGCTCGTTGGTTAAGGGTACTCCTAATTTGGCCCGTTTTCAATAAATCGCCAATTTGGTCGATAAATTTTCGCCTAGGACGTCCCTTTCCGACTCTGCCACCATTCACTTCTGCACATTAAATTTTCTTTGTCACTCTTTCCTCATTTATTCTTTCCACATGACCAAACCACCGAAGCATTCCTTTCTTAATCCTGGTCACAACATCATCTTGCAAACCACACTCTTCTCTTATACAATAACCCTGTATCAGATTCAGCCCTAACATATCTCCCATCCCTGCTATATACGCAGCCCAAATATACAAACTCATCTACTTGCTCGATCAACTCCCCTTCTATTCTTATTTCACAAATCGTTTTACTTTCTTCTCTTTCAAAAACCTTAACCTTCGTCTTACTTGCGTTCACTTTCAAACCCCCTTCTTTAAATGATCCGTCCATTAACGTAACCATCATTTGCAACTCGGCCGCCGATGATCAAGTTATTCTTGCGTCGTACAAAAGGCATTTGACGGTTAACTCACCCATTCTTAATCCGCATTCTTCAACTTTCAAATTTTGCAAACAACTGTCCATAAATAGGTTGCACAGCCACGGGGAAGCCACACAGCCCTGTCTGACACCTTTATGGATGTCAAACCAGTCCGAGAACCTTTTCAACCCTTTCAATCAGTACCTTAGCCCTCTACAGTTTTCCCACAATGCTAAGAAGGCTGATGCCACGGTAGTTTTTACAGTCCTGCTGCGACCCTCTTCCTTTATATACTGGGACTATCAAGGCTTTGCACCAGTCTTCACCTACCCGCTTCAGTTCCCAGCATAAATTAAACAAGGTGTACAGCAGGTCTGCCACCACTTCCTCTCCAGCCCTTAGCATTTCGAGTGAAACTCTATCATATCCGGCAGCCTTACCTGCTTCTTCATTCTTCATTATTCTTCATTGCTTCTTCATTATTTCATCGATACTTATCTCGCTACCTCTTTCCTCTTCTTTCGGAGTTTCTACTCCACTTAGTACACACGTTGTCTCCTCACTTATAAACACGCTTTCAAAATATTCCTTCCATCTCCTTAAACTTAAAACTTCATCATTCAGAATATAGCCATTCTCATCTCTTATAGCATTCACCATAGGCTGTTTTGAATGTCCCCTGGCAGTTCTTACAAGTTTCTAGAACATTTTAATATTTGCCTGGAAGTTATCCGATATTCTTCTATCATTCTTATCCGTTCTTTCTTGCTTTTTTCTTTCAACTACTTCTTTTACTCTCTTATTAAGATGTCTAAAGACTGCCTTTTTTCTTTCAATATGTTTCTTTAATTCGTACTACTAGAATTAGCAGCCTTTGTTGCTAGTAAATCTAGCCATGCTCTCTTCTTTGCTTCAACTTTCATACCTATCTCATCATCCCAACATAACGTATTATTTTTCCTTTCATTCTTTCTTTTACTACGGTACACGTCCACATACTTCGGTAGCTGCATCCACTAAACCTTTCTTTGCATTTTGCCATATATTCTCCAAGTCTAACTCCTTCATACATAATTCATCCAAACCACTTATATTTTCTTTCAGTCTACATTTGAACTTGTTTTTATCACTTTCATCTTGTAACCTTTCTGTTATAATACGCTGTAACGCAGTGGTAGACACAGACGATCGATGGCGCCAACGCCTGAATAGACCATTAATTCGGCGTAAAACTAAATAATTATCCGATCCTACGTTAGAACCCCGGTAAACTCTCGTATCTACCACTGCGCCCCTCAATCTTTCATCCACAATTATGAAATCTATCATGCTTCCATCGTCACCTCTTTCCCAATTATATATGTGAATCTTCTTGTGGCGAAAGCAAGTGTTCGTCACAAAAAGATTCTTTTCCATACATACGGTGAGGAGACTTTCACCATTCTCATTTATACTTTCATCACCAAACGTTCCCAATATCCTTTCATAACCAAGCCTCCTGACCCCAACCCTTCCATTAAAATCTCCTAGCATAATAATATTTTCATTTCCCTTACACTTCATTAACACCATCCTTACCATTTCCCAAAACTGCTCTCGGATATAAGTGGGCTTAGACATGTCTAGGGCGTAGACCCCTAACACAAACAATTTCTTTAAGCCCACTTTCATTCGTATCCATAGCAGTCTTGGGCTTACACTTTCATACTCTTTCACACATTGGCCCATTCTTTCTGAAAGGATGATACCTACTCCCTGGCATGCCCGCTCGATCTCGTCTACACCAGACCAGTATGCGGTATACATGCCATGTGTAGTGACATCCTTCCCCTTCCTTTTCGTCTCATTTACGCATAACACATCTATTCCTCTATCATACATCATATCGCATACTTCATCCATTTTATCATTCATTGCCCCACATACATTCAACGTAGCCAGACGGGACTCTGCAATCCACTTTTTGCCTCTCCGGGAGACAGAGCGTGACGGGTGGCGAACCTCGTCGCCGGTTTTCCTCTTCTTCTTCGCACCCCTGCCCCATTAAAGGGGCGCCGGGAATTCGGGGCCATTTCTTTAATTCGATTCCTCATGGTGCGAAATGGGGTGGTATATTTAACGCCGCCACCACGGCGTGGAGGGAGTCTGTTTGGCTTGTGCTCATTTAGACACCCATCCACTACGACCTTTTTGCTAAATAGAAAAAACTGGTGATCCATTTACATAATTTTTCAGGAAGCCCATAGGAGGGAAGCTTGAGGTGCTTTGTGAACGAGAGATTTACTATTCCGAAAATTATACCTAACGAATTCTGCCTTAGTCACTAGTATCATAGACAGCTATAGAGTCACGTTGCGCCTTGTATGTTACAAATTTAAATCCACCCTAAGGGTTTTACTTCTAACGACCACATAATTACACCCTAATTGCTTTCGCAGATGTTACAGATGAAATAATGAAAACCATGATCGCCACTGAGCTGGGAATATTTGCAAATGTAAAAGTTTAAGTATTTAATATTGATGAAGAGACACTCTAATTCTTATATTCGACTAGCAATTCGCACCGGCTTCGCACGGATGGTTTCTGTTTCCTGACCACAGCGCCACATGCCGGCTCACATATGGGTTCGTAAAGTATTAGTGGGGTTGACCGTCATTGTTACAGCATATAAAAAGTCCACCGTCCACCTCCCTCATATATTGCTCTGAGGGATATTTTTTTATAAAAATATCCCTCCAGAGCAATATATAATATTATATGAGCAATATGTAATAAAAATAAGCACAGTTTTATTTTTATTTTTATATTTCAGTTTTTATTATGAAGACGCTTTTGCCCATATCTTGGTCTGATTTCCTCAGTCAATTCTTATTATACTCCCGAGACGAAATGAGGTAGTGGATATGGTCACCGCCACTACATCGGTAAGTGGCGTTTTAATATAATTAAATACACATTCTTAGCTCTGACACTATTACTTCTGCTCCTCGTCATCATCATCACCATAAACCTCTTCATAAATCCACTTCTATACATAGGCTTCTCCCAAGGAATGCCACTAAGAAAGGTACTAAGCCACCTGAATCCATCGACTTCCTGCGTATCCTATCAGGTCGTCACTCCATCTGATGGGGGTTGCCCTACACACCAACTACCGGTACGAGGCTGCCACACGAGTAACTTTTTTCTTCATCGGTTGTCGGTTTTTCGAGCTATATGGCCGGTCCAATGCCACTTCAGCTTACTATTCCGGTGGGCTATGCTGGTCACCCTCGTTCAACTGCGGATATCTTCCTTTCTAAGTTTAACACGCAAAAATACACCAAGCCCCTAACCATTGCTTGCTGAGTAACCTTTAGTATCTTCATACAGTCAGCCGTGAAAGACCACGTCTCAGATCCATAATTCATCACTGGCAACACGCACTGGTTGTACAATCTAGTTTTCAGGTTTTGAGGAATACCTGACGAGAAGATGTATCGTAATTTCCCGAGCGCTGCCCAACCGAGTTGAATACGTCGAATGAACTGTTCAAAGGACTGCATCACGGCTCAAATTTCGACGTAATCGAAGGCTTTCTCATAGTCACAGATTGTAAACATAACATAAAATAACAAAGTGACAGACTCCTTGGTCTTTTATACAATTTTCTGAAGGGTACGTATCTGGTTCATGGTACTAAAGCCTTTTCGAAACTAGCTTGTTCGGGAAGGGGGAAGTTGTCGAGTCTGCATGAGAGACGATTCGCAATAACTCTCGAAAACAGCACGTATACGCGGCTCATGAGGGAAATCAGTATGTTGTTCTTCAAGAAAATGTTGTCACCTTTTTTGGAGAACAAGGTCACCGCACTTCTGCTTCACGCCTCCGTAGAAATGCTATCATGAAGGACGATACTAAAGAGCTTCAAGTACCGGTTTTGCACCTGCGTTCAGAAGCTCCGCTCTAATTCCATCCTTGCGTGGGGACTTGCCATTTTCAAGGTGCTGGAGATCTATTCTAATCTAGCTTAGAATGACGTCCAGAATATCATCGGAATAGTGTCGGATGCTCTTTGTTCGTTACTCACACTTGTGTTTGGCTCCAATGATAATGAATACAGCTGCTCATAGAACCTCTTAATTTCACTCGGTGTCCCGGAAACGGTGCTGCCATATTCGGTTTTCAGCTTCGACAGTTAGCTTTTTCTGGCAGACAGATCTCTGGCAAAGGCTTTGGAGCCCTGATTCCGCTCGATGGTTTTAAATACGACCTGTTTAAAATCGCGTTAGTCCCGCCACATGCATTTTTATCTGTTTAGTTGCCTGTAAACTGTCAAATCTGTTAAAGACTGCAGCTTCATTTTCCGTTTAACAGCCATGGGATTTAGAGTGTGATCGTAGAGTTTTTGTGTTATTTTATAGAAGGTCTTGCAGAAATTAGCTCCGACGCCAAAAGGCAGTTTTCACGAGCTTATCATTCATATTATACACTGCATTGCAGTCTTCTAGCGACTGGAAACATTTTTTTCACTCGACCTGAAAGTTTTCAGAACTTTGGTTTAGAGCACGAGGGGGACGGAGCGTTGACCTCATTAGACGTGATCTTTCCAGCTTAATGCTTTAGTTCAGTGTGTCTCTCACCTTTCGGTGATCGCTGCCAGTTTTCACCCTCGCGATCACTCGGACATCATTGAACAGTTGACGTTTAGTCATGATAATAAAGTCTATCTAATTTTTTGTCGAATCGTCAGTGCTCGACAAGATTTACTTTCCATGTGGCGGGACCATCAGAGACCGGGGGATGTACATAATATACATACATAAACACTCACGCCTGTCACCCAGAGGGGTAGGCAGAGACTACAGACTTCCATTTGGCACGATCCTGACACACCTCTCTCGCCTCCTTCACATCCATACACCTACGCATACATGCTCGTCGGTTAAGGGTACTCCTAATTTGGCCCGTTTTAAATATATCGCCAATTTGGTCGATAAATTTTCGCCTAGGACGTCCCTTTCCGACTCTGCCATTCACTTCTGCAACATAAATTTTCTTTGTCACTCTTTCCTCATTCATTCTTTCCACATGACCAAACAACCGAAGCATTCCTTTCTTAATTCTGGTCACAACATCATCTTGCAAACCACACTCTTCTCTTATTACACAATTTCTTACCCTGTCGTTCAGATTCAGCCCTAACATACTCCTTAACGACCGCATTTCTACTGCGTTGATTCTACTCTCGTGCTTCTTCTGCCACACCCAACTTTCACTACCATACGTTAAAGTAGGGACCAACACAGCATTGTGAATTGCCATACGTGCCTTTATTGTCACATTTTGACTCTTCACAATAGAGTGCAGGGCCCCATTAACTCTATTTCCCGCATTCACTCGTCGTTCTATATCCTTATCATATCTCCCATCCCTGCTAAATACGCAACCCAAATATACAAACTCATCTACTTGCTCGATCAATTCCCCTTATATTCTTATTTCACAAATCGTTTTACTTTCTTCTCTTTCAAAAACCATAACCTTCGTCTTACTTGCGTTCACTTTCATACCCCTTTCTTTTAATGATCTGTTCATTAATGTAACCATCATTTGCAACTCGGCTTACGGTTAACTCACCCATTCTTAATCCGCATTCTTCAACTTTCAAATTTTGCAAACAACTGTCCATAAATAGGTTGAACAGCCACGGGGAAGCCACACAGCCCTGTCTGACACCTTTATGGATGTCAAACCAGTCCGAATAGACCCCGTTGATCCTAACACAAGCACTAGAGTCCCTATAAAGAGACTCCAATGCCTGTATCAAGCCAGCGCTCAACCCAAATGAGTTCAGTGTTTGCCATAGCACATCCCTATCCACTCTGTCATAGGCCTTTTCCAAGTCCATGAACGCACAAAAAACCTTTTGGTTTTTGGCCAAAAACTTCTCCGCGATCCTGCGCATGGAAAAGACTTGATCTGTACATCCCATTCCCTTTCTGAATCCCGCTTGCACATGCCAAATTTTTCCATCAGTTTCTTTCATGACCCTTTCAATCAGTACCTTAGTATACAGTTTTCCCACAATACTAAGAAGGCTGATGCCACGGTAGTTTTTACAGTCCCGCTGCGACCCTTTTCCTTTATATACTGGGATTATCACGGCTTTGCACCAGTCTACCGGTACCCGCTTCAGTTACCAGCATAAATTAAACAAGGTGTGCAGCAGGCCTGCCACGACTTCCTCTCCAGCCTTAGCTTTTCGAGTGAAACTCTATCATATCCGGGAGCCTTACCTGCTTTCATGCTTTTCATTGCTTTCATTATTTCATCTATACTTATCTCGCTACCTCTTTCCTCTTCTTTCGGAGTTTCTACTTCACTTAGTACACACGTTAACTCCTCACTCATAAACACGCTTTCAAAATATTCTTTCCATTTCTTTAAACTTAAAATAATCAATTAGAATATAGCCATTCTCATCTCTTTTAGCATTCACCATAGGCTGTTTTGAATGTCCGTCCCTGGCAGTTCTTACAAGTTTCCAGAACATTTTAATATTTGCCTGGAAGTTATCCGATATTCTTCTATCATTCTTATCCGTTCTTTCTTGCTTTTTTCTTTCAACTACTTCTTTTACTCTCTTATTAAGATGTCTAAAGATTGCCTTTTTTCTTTCAATATCATCATTCGTACCGCTAGAATTACCAGCCTTCGTTTCTAGTAAATCTAGGCATACTCTCTTCTTTACTTCAACTTCCATACGTATCTCATCATCCCACCATAATGTATTATTTTTCCTTTCATTCTTTCTCTTACTAACACCACATACTTCGGTAGCTGCATCCACTAAACCTTTCTTTACGTTTTGCCATACAGTGGTAGATACAAGGGTTTACCGGGGTTTTAGAACCCCGGTAAACCCTGCTCCCCTCAATCTTTCATCCACAATTATGAAAACTATCATGCTTCTATCGTCACCTCTTTCCCAAGTATACATGTGAATCCTCTTGTGGCGAAAGCAAGTGTTCGTCACAAAAAGATTCTTTTCCATACATACGGTGAGGAGACTTTCACCATTCTCATTTATACTTTCATCACCAAACGTTCCCAATATCCTTTCATAACCAAGCCTCCTCACACCTACCCCTCCATTAAAATCTCCTAGCATAATAATATTTTCATTTCCCTTACATTTCATTAACACCATCCTTACCATTTCACAAAACTGCTCTCGGATATAAGTGGGCTTAGACATGTCTGGGGTGTAGACCCCTAACACAAACAACTTCTTTAAGCCCACTTTCATTCGTATCCATAGCAGTCTTGGGCTTACATATTCATACTCTTTCACATATTGGCCCATTCTTTCCGAAGGGATGATACCTACTCCCTGGCATGCCCGCTCAATCTCGTCTACACCAGACCAGTATGCGGTAAACATGCCATGTGTAGTGACATCCTTCCCCTTCATTTTCGTCTCATTTACACATAACACATCTATTCCTCTATCATACATCATATCGCATACTTCATCCATCTTATCATTCATTGCCCCACATACATTCATCGTAGCCAGACGGGCCTCTGCAATCCACTTTCCGCCTCTCCGGGAGACAGAACTTGACGGGTGGCGAACCTCGTCGCCGGTTTTCCTCCCGGAGATTCTTCGCACCCCTGCCCCATTAAAGGGGCGCCGGGAACTCGGGGCCATTTCTTTTTTATGGTTCCTCATGGTGCGAAATATGGGGTAGTATATTTTATGCCGCTACCACGGCGTGGAGCCGAGTCTGTGGTAACGGCTTGTCGCTCATTTAGCACCACCCGGGGGACACGTGTAGGGTGGGCCTAGGAATAGGTGGTTAAAGCCTACGGACGCGAGCGACTTATTCCCCGGGGGATGTGTCTTCGTAAATCTTATCAAGGCGGGTATATTGCAACAGTTGCCACATTTGGCAAGCTTGTTAGCAGACACAGATTTTTATTGTTATTTTGATATTATCAACGAGTGTAAATTTTGATGTTATCAGTAGTATAAGTACAGTGTTATGTTTCCTTTTAATCAATTGTGAAATTAAAACAGTAATAATATGTTTAAGAATATTTAAGTCATAGGCCATATCTATATTCATGGTTATGTATGTGTACGCGTCGAAGCTCCACTGAGGATTGCGTCGCGAACGCTATTTAAGTCGCGTTAAATAGTTGTGAAGCGGGGAGCAAGGTAGTATTAAAAGGGCGCTCGCGTATTTGCGCTGTCATATCTGAATCTAGCGCGCCGGATGAACACTTATGTATTAATGTAAGTAGCATAACGTTAGATAAGTCCCAAATTTATTTATTTTTTTAAATAAAGAATGATGGACAGAGAGAATAAGGCAGAGAAGCTTCCAGAAAATTGCTAGAAATTTTTTATGCAGCCATTGCCTGGAGATTCATTTGACGTCTGGGCTTTATCTGAAAAAGAAATAACAAAGGAAGATCGAAAAAAACTCTCTGCCCTGCCCTCAGCTACAAATAATTGTTAACTTGTGTCACTAAATTATAAAAGTTGTTTTAACCAAGAATGTTAGACAAAACTACTTTTGATTTATAATTTTAGAATTTTTAAATTAAAAAGTTCATATCTTTCAATAATATATTTTATATAAATATAACGTACGCGGTTTTAGCCGCACCTGTGGAACCACTGTGTAAACGAATGCTTATTCGTTATGTCGCAAATTACCTACGAAGTAGAAGTTACTACCTAGGTAATCTGCTGATTAATTAGTTAATCTGCACTTTAACAGATTTAAGGACAACTTAACTTAATGCGTTAACTTGGATTTCAATATACTGTACAATTAATTCAAACAATGCCCTAGTCTAAAATAGAAAGTGTATTTTTTATTGACTTCCGTTGCGCAAAGATGACATTTTCGACAGAATGAACTTTACAAGCTTTTATACTTTATGTCGGATTGTTGCAATTTATTTTAAAAGTTTTATTGTAGAATTTTACTTTTATTGACAAATAATAATTATTAACGTAGAATAGAAAGTTTAAATAAGCCTATTTAAAATTTGGTGTCTACCTGCAGCCAGGTACATATTTTAAATAATTGACAGAGTGTTTTGATTGACATTAGATTATATCGTAGTTTAATAGCGTAACGAAGTTTCATAGATGCTCTAGTTTTCTTCCATCTAAAATCGAATTTTTGAACATTACTAAAGTTATAATACGCTGATATTGCTTAGATTTAAGCTATGTAATGTATAAAGTTACTCGTTAATACCAAAAGCATCGCTGTATTTATTATTCATTCATTAATTCCTTTCAAAGCAAACTTACTTTCCTTTCAAAATTACAGCCTATCAAAGTCAATTGGTGTACATAGAATCCCCCCCCCCTTTTCATAAATTACTGATAGGAGGATTTTCACTATAGTTGCCACACCTGGCGGATTAGTAACGCAATTATTTGTTTTTGGTTGTTATAAGGAAGAAAATGTCAAAATACTAAAAAACACTGCATTTGCGTATTCGTTTGGAAAGCGATAATAGAAGGTATTGAAATTGCAAGGAAACTAAACGTCTAGGAAATTATAATACGTCCAGCTTTAATACGCATTGGATCCCTACTCTATTACTACGCCAGTGACACTAACGATAAGAAAGTATTATATATGTCGTAGGATAGTTAGATAAACCGAATTTTCAAAAAAATCTAGGGATGTCGCGAAAAAACTGACATTTCTCAATCTCACTAAAAAAGATTAGAGGTTTTACAACTTTGAATATACTTAACTCTTATTGGCTCGATTTTGGGTTTATAGGCGTATAGTTTAACAGTGATTTTTGTTTTGTGATTTTTTTTTGTAAAATGATATCCCCACTTTTTACACGGGAACTTTGACCCAAAGTTACTTCTATAACAGTTTCGGCGCTACGGAGAGTGCAGCCCTTATGCCCTTGCGTATGAAATCACAATCACCCTGCAATTTACTACGGCGGGCGGGGGTTAATCTCCCTCCGCGTCTACGGCTTTACAAAAACACTCTAGGGGTAGGACAGATAAGACCTCGAAGAGTCGGGGAGTGGTAATTCGGTTTTAGAATAGATTCGACCAATCATCTAATTATCCGTGTTTTCGCGATATCCTTGATTTTTTCGAAAATTCGGTTTATCTTTTTATCCCACGACGCATACAGAAATGGTAAATTTCTACTTAACATTATTGAAAGCTCAAATCCATTCCCAATTATTCCGTGCATTGCATCGTAACAGAATCGACTTCTCCATATTAATATAATAAAAAATTCTATTTTTTTTTAAGAAGAAAGGTTGAAATAAAGCAGACTGTCCTTCTGCTGGTAAATGAAGTTTTTATAAAACTTAAGTGACAAACGACTTACCGTTCGCCTTAAAAAACGATAGTTATTTATGGGCATTATTGTTATCGTGGTGAAGGTGGCGTTTTAAAATATAAGATTAAAACAATAATTAAATTTTTTCGTGGTACGTCGCCTGCAACTATTAATTATGTTCACAGAATACCTGCATGAAACAGCAACTTAATGCTGTCGTATTTCGACACCCACCATGTAGAGAATCGAAGACCCTTGTTAGAGAAAACGAGTCATTCCGTATTAATTTTCAGGGGTGACATCGTATTTGCATTTTGATTTAATCGAGGATAAAATAGATGTATCAAGTAGACCGTGCGTTCGTTTTTCACTCTTGTGCTGTAAAAAAAACAAAGCAAATAACCATTATGGTTGTCCAACGATCCTCTTTCACTGTCCTTGTACAAATAAATCATAACTTAATAAAAATTACTTGTGGTGTGCCGTTTGGTTTATTTCTTGTAACAGATTAAAACTATCTGCCTTGAATATCAATTAAATTTAGTAATCGAGAGAATTTTTCCTGTCGCTACGTCACGTAACATTCTTGCATATCTTTATACAATTTTAAGAGATTTTTTTACCTGGTAGAGCCAAGGTTGCCGCTATATTATGGTTCTAGCATAAGTGAGTTGGCTGTTCCGGGGAAGGAACACGCTCTTACAGAATACCAGAGTAAAATAGCAGCTCAATGTTTCTTTCCGTATAGTGGGTGTGAACTAAGGAGACCCTTTTTTCTATAAACGAGGTTCTGTCTTTGTCCTCCGAAGTAAAAACGCATCTGCATTTTGATAATTGTAGATATCTATGGGTCATAACATCGAATTATCCATAGGTGGACGGTGTGCTATTTTGTCACACTATTTCTATTAAAAGGTACTTAAGACCAAATTTTTAAAGACTCGCATGTCTCTGGTATGGTTTAGTTGGAAATAAATACCTGAAAGTAAATACTCAACAAGTATAAACAACTAATGTCTGTTCGAACGAACAAATAATGCTTTTTAAAGAGAACTGAAGTTTTTTATTTAATACCTTAAAATTTCTCTTCATATCGTAACCTATAAAATAATCCAACTGCACGAACGAACAATATCGTGACAAAAGAACTTAGTTCAATGTGAGCTCTATAGTTGGATGTTGCGCACGCGATATTGCTTACTATGAGCACATCTATTTCAGCAAATACTGTCTTTTATTAAAGAGTTTTTTCTCCGAGGTCTGTAATAAAATGAAATAAATAAATTCACTTAACTACTACGCGAAAAATTTTGTTCTTAAAGGCACATGTTTAATAATCTACTGACTTTTAATGCATGGCCTAAACCTCAAGAAGTAACAATTAAATAAAATTATGAAAATTATCTTTCTCTTAGTGAAGTCTTTCAGGTGAAGACCTGCAGAGTGAACCCAGTAGAATTTTTATAATCGTCGCTAATAGAAAACTATAAAAAAAACTTTTTATAAAAAGTAAAGGCCGACTACATAAAATCAAAGGGATTAAATAATTGCGCATTCTCAAGTCAGCGAAAAGTCATATTTTATCATTAACTTATAAATTACTAGCGTAAGGACCGGGCCTACCGAACAACAAAATCGGACCAGTGCGTTGGTCCTAAAATTACAGTTTAGGGCCAACGCGAATCAGTCGACAGTGGTGCGCGCGCATGACAGATTTGCATGTCACAAATATGTCTAGTTGTGTGGTAAAAGAATGGAAAAATTACGATTCAAAGATTTAAAAAAATATGGGATATCGTATCATCGGTAAATAACCTTCTATAAATTTTGTTAATATTAAATTATTATATAAACTCATTTTTAAAGTTTTATTTTACAGTCAGCTTAGTAACATTACCAAGATTAGGCCAGGGTTGAATTCAGAGCCTCAAAAATATTTTATATGGAAAATAAATTTATACTATTTTAAAAAATATACATCACGTTTGACGTTTCATGTTTCTTTTTTCGCATTTGCCGGGACTATGGCGTCATGCGTCTAGTTTATCTATACGTTTCGGTTTTTGACGGTTTTATTTTTATTTCTTTTATATTTTTGTCTAAAAAACTTATAAGTTAAATTTTGAATATTGGCACCTAATATATTTTATATTCAATAAGGGTAGAACGAAAAAAGTACAAAAAAACCATATCTGCTTATGTATAATACAGAAATTCTCGATATCGTAGGGTTAATATTAAAATGTAAAAGGACCCAATAATAATACAAGTCGTTTTACATTTTAATATTAAAATTATGGCATTTTTGCTTAGTATTATTACGATACTATGTACTACAAACTATGAAATAATGGTACAATTAGGATAATTATACTACGAAATCCGACCCTGGTTACGTCGTGTTTTGATATGACGTTTGTATTATGACGGATGCGATACTTTTTCTTGTATGAAAAAGTTATGAGTAACATATTTAGATGGGCCTATCCTTTCTTTTAAAATCATTGTATTGTATACGAATTCAAACTTCGACTTCAGAATGTAATATTTCTCGTACATTTTTAATTATATGATAGTTGCCTTCTACTTTTATTAAGATATTTTTAACTTTAAAATTAACTAAGGTATATCACAAATTTAATTTCATCTAAATAGTTACATTATAAACTTCGTCTCCTAATTTGCCGCCTTAAGGGGCGAAACTTTTCCTCCGAATTGTTTTCGGGACCTCTGAAGTATAAACTAAACTTAATCAAAAACTAAATTTTATGAAAATATACAGTGTAAACCTCTTTTCTTTTGCTAGAAATGTATGTACGTTGATATCATTAATATCTATTGTATTCTATGTGTTATTAATTGTAAAAGTCAACAAGGTTATTTTTAAAATTATATTTCATGGCTACTTTCAGAAATTAGTCTAAAATATTTAAAAATATAATATTTCTTTTAATAAAAACTAGGGCTAATAATCTTATGGTCAAAACATGTCGCTTGTTGGGATTTAATCGGGTTATAGACCACGCAGGTAAGATATTATTTAATCTGCGATATAGAAACATTATTATCTGAAAGTATCATTACGCAGATACGGTAATATATGAAGTGATACATTCACTCGAAATCCTTCAAACTTCCCAGATGTGTTTTTGAAACAAATTGTTTATTTCTAGAATGAGTACCTGACTAATAATAAATTGGAGTATATTGTTTTTAGATTTACTAGACAGTTCGTCAGATTAGAATTCAGATTTTAATTTTGATACACGTGATGCATTAGCATTCACTGAAAGACAATGAATTTGTTTAGAATACAAGACGAATTTAATCGCATTTTTTCAGCCACCATCCTGTATTTATTTGCAGGTAAAATTCTACGCCATATTTGTTCCTGCAGATGTTATCATGAAGATATATTTCAACGAGTAAGTAATATTGTCACCATCTTTCGATATCCGTCGGTGCTTACATTATTGAAAAGCTGCGATAATACAGTGTCATCATCATTTAAAAATTATTATCATTGAAAAGTCATTACAATAAAAGTTTTGTGATTTCCAGTGTAAGTATTTACAAAAATAACTCCTCAGTGCTTTAATTTTTGAAACATTTTTACCCTTTTCAGTTCTTCTACTTTAAGGAATATCCGTGGTTTGGTTTATCTATTCTAATTTAATTGATAAAATATATTACTAATACTTTAGAAGGAGACATTAATGTCTATAGTTTTCTAATAAATTACTTTCCCTCATTATGAAATCAGTCAAATATTTTAACTCATTCCAAATGCCGCCACCGCGGTAGCAGAAAAAGTCGTAAATGCTCCTATCGTCCGTGTTGTGCTTTATACTAATCGAAATGGTGGGGAATTTAGTACTCTACGCCAATTATCATTTAAGTAATGCCTAAAACGTACTCAAATATGAAATAATTAATATTATAATCATAAGTTAATCATCATCATTACTTCTCACAGGACAAGTTCCTGAGCAACTTGCGTCCATTGACTTCCTATAACTCTTACCAGGTCGTCACTTCATCTAGGCAGGGAGGCATATTACATTTTTCTTACTGATACGAGGCTACTACTCAAGTTGCTTTCTCTCGCATTGGTTAATCCCTTAAACGTCACAAACAAATCCTGTACAGACGATAAGTACAGAAACAACACTAGAAAATTAATATTATTCAAGTTGTAGTGCAACATATCGGTAATGCATTATATAGAACAAGTTGATTAAGTCGTCCATCAAGTGCCAAGCGGGAAATATATCCTCCATTTCCGATGTATTGACACTCGAGGTTAAACAAAAAGAGTAACAGAAATGTTTACTGAATGTCGATACAAACATTTTATTATAAATCCGGGTATATTGTATGTGTGAAACAATTCCATGTAGCATCCGTCAAATATTAAACGTACCATAGACTATAAAATGTTGAACATTGACTTGCTTCTAACAATCAAAATACCCATTCGTGAGGATTTCCAACGATATAAAAGGACAGGCCTACTAACCTAACGACTCTTCCATTCTTCATTCCGTTCAAGCCTATCAAAATTTACTTATAAGTTAGGGGCCTACACACTAGTTGCATCATAATGTGGACTTTGCCATAGTTGGCACGCTTGGCAGGCGGAATGGCAACCACAGTTTATTTTTTAAAGTTATTATCAGTAAATAAAGGTGAAACAAATTATTGTAAAGAAAAGAAAATATTTCGATTTATCGCTAGAAATCTATATATACTAATATTATAAATATAGACTGCGAAGTTTTTGAGTTTGTATAATTATATTGAGAGAAGTCTCCGAAACTACTGCACTTATTTGAATTTTTTTCACCGTTTTAAAGGTTCGTTAATGCAAATGAATATAGTCTATATAATATATCTATATTTTTATATTATGGCTAAAATTTATTATGATATTTGTCAACTCTGCCGGAGAAAGTTGTGCCTCTTAAGAGCTACCGCAGAGTCCGCTGCATCAATAGTTAAAATTTACACGAATATAATGTAACGCTGAATTGTTCCTCTTGAAAATTTAAAAATCCCAGTTCTGTTCTCAAAAATGTAGTTAATGTAAGTATTGAAACATTATATTTGAATAATAATTACAATATAAAAAGGCGTTTAAGTATACCTTAACTGCTTTTTAGTATAGCATTGACAATAATCAACCGCAAAAATGCGGCTAACCTACTTTAACTTTTTTTTGATTTTTTGACGCTTTGTTTAAATTATACACTTGGACTACACTTTAATGCTGTTAAGTGATATGTCTGCCTTATAGTATAGTTTTTCAGCAAATAATCAAATTAAATAGAAGTGCAACTAAACTAAAAGGTAGTTAAATGTACATCAATGTCACGGAACCGCTTTTTTGGTTAGCATACAACAACGCATTTAGGGTGCTGCTGGGACTGCCTCGCTTCTGTAGTGCATCAGGGATGTTCGCGGAAGCGCGAGTGGACTGCTTTTACGCGACCATGCGCAAGAGATGCGCGTCTCTGGTGCGCAGGGTGCGAGGGAGTAACAATAGTATCCTGAGAGTGATTGCTAGCAGGCTGGACTGCCTATACATGTGCCATTGTAGCGCCATATCGGGTGGATTGGTGAGAAAATGGCACATATAAATATAAATATATTTTTTTATACTTCACATAATTATATGTAATAATAATATTATGCTTACTAACATAGCTATAAGTTTAGTTTATAAGTAATACTAAAAAATATGAGCCTTGGTTGCTTGAATAAATGAAATGAAATGAAATGAAAAAATGAAAATTAGCATAGGTATATTTTAGTTATGTAAGTTTGAAAAGTTACTAAGTGTAAAATAAAATGTGCTTTAGTTTAAAGAATATCAAAACTTTATTCATGCTTAGAACAAACAGTTATAAGGAAAAATAAGGGATTGTTTTTTTTATTTTGAAATGTGATTTTCTGCTCTACTAAACCGTTTTCAATTATAATTCTTCATCTTCTGCTAAATCTGATTTGACAAATCTGATTGATTTAATGATTTTTTTATCATAGAAATTGGTAGGTGGCATAAAGTATGATATCGACTGATTGTAGTCTTTTTCGTGATCAGAACTGTTTTGCGGCATCTCCACTGACGGTACATAGTCCATTCTTTTACATAATTATCAGAGACAAAATCTTCACCGCTTTATTCTTAATAATATCGCTCTTCTACTGGTACTGTAAAACGTACTGTAGATAGCAAGGAGTAACTAATTTTACAGACTTTTACTTATAGATAGACATAGACTTCTTTGAATTTGGAGCTATTCGGCGGCATGTTTACTGAATTCAAAGCTTTACCGTAGTTAAATTCTTTATCGGCTAATTCAATTTAACGATGCTCTTTGACATATTTGGAGTTATTCTGGAACATGTTCATTGGTGGCACACAGTTTTTATCTATAGCGATCAACTTTTAAAAAATTAAATTAAAATGAAATGAATTTATTTCAGACTTTTGGTCCGTAAAAGTGTTAGTACAACAGAGTAAAAACCACACTAAAACATCAATTTAAATATTTTCTGGGCTAGTTTGTGGCACTTGGTATACACGCATGTTTGTATATCCAGTGTCCTTGACTGGACAATCTGGTTTACCACTAATAACCTTCAGAATAGCATCCCTCGCACTCTGCACATAAGAGACGTGATACGTTGACGTGATACTTTGGCGTAATACTACATCCCTGATGCACTGCAAGATCACGGCAGTCCTGACATCACTCGAAAGACTATATTGAACTATACAATTAAATTTAATATAATCATTATAATTATATACATGGTACCATTTCTTCATAACAAAAATTATTGAAAGCGTTTTATTCGTTTTCAGTTAGGTGAATTCATTGTGTATCTTTATTTTGGTGTTGTGAGATATCAAGTTTGCAAATCCCGCTTAACTTTTGGAGTTGATAAAATTTTGTAAATTGATTCAGAATCACTTATGATATCCATATAGTATGATTAAGACCTAAGTGAATCAATTATTAAAGAACGGGGAGCCAGTCGTGTCCAATGTGCTGAAAGGTTTACAGTCTTCTGCTGTCTCTTTTCTCGCCACTCTCACTAACTTCTTGACTTTGTTAAATCAAGGCATTATTCAAGGTGTAATATATATATATATATTTATATATTATATATATAAGAGTGATGTAGGAAGGGAGAGGTAAGCCCCCTTACGTACGGAAACGATTTAATATTAAATTAGGAAAAATATTAGTTTATGAATTTGGCGTCAGCGAGCTATGGAGAGGGCTATGCTCGGCGTTTCTCTGCGTGATAGACTTAGAAATGAGCATATACGCAGTAAAACCAGAGTGACCGACATAGCCCAACGGATTAGTAAGCTGAAGTGGCAATGGGCCGGCCATATAGTTCGAAGAACCGATAACCGATGGGGAAGAAAGGTTCTCGAGTGGCAGCCTCGTACCGGTAGGCATAGGGTAGGGCGACCCCCAATGATGGAGTGACGACCTGGTAAGACATGCAGGAAGTCGATGGATGCAGGTGGCTCAGGACCGTGCTTTGTGGCAATACTTGGGGGAGGCCTATGTTCGGCAGTGGACTTGTGAAGGGCTGTAATGATTATGATGATGGTGATGAATTTGTTGTAATGGTAATCAAATTCCACTTATGCACAATAAAAACTATTGTCAGACCTTTGTGCTTGGCACCCGAGCAGCAGTAGTAGCAGCGCATGCTGCCTAAAATTGAATGTGAACACTCCTCGGCTATACGTTATAACGCTCTTTTTTACATAATATAAGAGAAGATTTTGAATAAAATGTGCTATTATTGACTACTTTTTAAGTACTAACTAAATTAGGGTTTTAAGATATAAAAATAGTTAAAATTTTAATTTTTATTAAGGTCAAGTACTAAGGCTCTATATAGGCTGAAAATCGACAAAATTCACTTAGCCGCCTTTTTCCGTATCAGGGCAGAATTGTTTTGCCAAGAAATTCTTCCGTTGACCATATCAATGAACATATTTCAGAAAGAGTACCAGATAATGAAAAAATATATAAATCCTTTGATACCGTATGATGATGACGTATTATGATGACGCTGTGCATTCCCCACAGGAATTCCTTATCTGCATTAACGTTTCAGAACTTCCCCCACAAACCCGTGAAAATTAAAGTTGGTATTCCAACAATTTTATTACGAAACCAGAACCCGCCTTATATCTGCAATTTAACTAGACTTCGTCTGGAAGAAACACGTATGTCTCCGACGCTTAATTTAGACCCAATAGCAGACTGTACAATGTATGTAACTTATGTATTATTAACACATCGAGCGGCAACCAACAATTTTATTGCGAAACCTGAACCCGCCTTATATCTGCAATTTAACTAGACTTCGACTGGAAGAAACACGTAAGTCTCCGACGCTTAATTTAGACGCAACAGCCGACTGTACAATGTATGTAACTTATGTATTATTAACACATCGAGCGGCGACAAAAACCACTTAAATTGACTTAAGTCTTTTTTATACAGCACGTCAACTCTTAAGCTGACTGACTTAAGTGGTTTATTGCAATGGTCTGTTTTTTTCTTTATAATATTTTTAGGTACCTACCCTCTTTTTAAGTGTTTGATAAAGTGGTATATTTTAGTTAATTCAAAATAAATACACATTTCTTCTTTAGTCGTTTATTGTTCCTGTATGAAGGTGGTGGTGATCGTTAAGTTAACTGTATCGCAATGGATTTAAGGGCCAGAAAATTGGTGAATCTTGCTATAAATACTGACAGTGCAGCAATGAATAAGAAAATTGGTACGTTGTGAACTTCTTTTTCCTGCTATTATACCAGTAATTTGTGTTTTCGTAAAAGTTTTTTGATGAGAAAATTAGTTTATCATTTTATTACAATGAGTATATATGCAAAACTGTTCAATAGTTTTAGTTGAGATAATCACACCTATTTATAATCTTTCCTTTATATTTAAAAACATCACAATTTCCAATGGTTTATCAGTTTTTATTATTGTTGTTTTTACAGTGACGAAGACTCATTCAGTAATCCACAACCAAGTACATCTGGAACCCGAAAACAAACTGCTTTTGATGAAACAGTAAGTGATTTCTCTGTGGCCGATCCTAACTACTCTCCAGGCAGTCCCAGCTAACTTACACAACATTAAGAAATGCTGTGCAACATGCAGAAATGGAAATTGCTGTTTCTAATTCATCAGTGAATATACATATAACGCCAGACAATGAAACACCTGAAGACATTTCATTGCTACAACAAAATCAAAAATGGAACTAAAATGTGCTGTTTAAAATAAATTATATCTACTAAGCTAAATCTGAAATATATTATACCTATATAATAATTGTTCAACTCGGGCAAAACCGGGGCGGGCTGCTTGTTATCTATAAACGTCTTTTTCTTTTACAAGCGACATCAATACTTCTCTAAACAGTTAGAGAGATCAAACAGAGCACTCTTTTATAATTGCCAATTTTTATCTTCAGCTATCAAAGAATTATTTAATGATGTGTCTTTTGCTGATTTTGTTTTTTTTTTTTGCTTGTTTATTATAAATGTACTTGAAACGAGATTTGCTTTATAATGCTTCAATATTTTTATTTTTTTATGTTATCTTTTCTTCACACTCAAGACACGGTTTGTTCATTCTGCTTAGAAAAGTTGAAGATACTATGGGTTAACTCTGACATCGAGACGTCTTTCGCCTCAGTCTTTCTTAACCATGGGTGGTGAAAACAAGCGAAAAGTCTGGTATTAAAATTAAACGCGATTAAATCCATAAAAGTAGGTTTATTCAATGTGTAGTGTTCAAATCATAATATTTATTATGTTTTCATTACATAACGGTCGTATAAAATGGTGAATTACAGAGAGTTGATTAGAGCACGTAATTAGTGAATTTAATAAAAAAAATTACAAAAATGCAGAATTTTAGCGCATTTCAAGTCTCTTATGGTTTCACATACAATCTAGTGGTCTAAACATTACAAGTGTTGAAGTCTGCCTTCTCTCGTGATGTTACAAGATACTGGCAGACTATGTACGATGCGCAAGTTATATGCGAAGAGCAAGTTCGCAAAATATTTCATGTAATCATTTTTTTTAAATAAACCGTACTTCAACACCTGAAGTCAGTCTAAAATACTCAGTATAAAAAAGTTAAAAAAGTCATCAATTTAATGTGACATTAGTGCTGTTAGCCAGTTTCTTTCGTTTTGTTTAATATATTAATATCTATAGTAAAACATCCATGATATATTTTTGAAATTATTCCTAAGGGTTTAATCGTAGACAAAACAAAGTAGAACGTATGTTTTTTTGTATGTTTAAGACTTACAGATTAACATTTTGTGAGTTGCAAGAAACAACACAGGGAAATTAAAGATAGAGGATACAGGCGATGAGCTACAGCACCTTCCTGATAACAAATTAAAAATGAAAAAAACTGCGGTTAACAACCTTTTTGCCAAACGTGCCAATTATGGAAAAATATGGAACCTTTTGCCATAGTTGCCACACTTTGGAAATCTGTGGGGAAGCTTATGTTCAGTAGTAGACTTTTAGGGCCTGTAATAGATGGGTAATTAAATTAAGTCATTATGGATAAAAAATAGTGACCGACATAGCCCAACGGATTAGTAAGCTGAAGTGGCAATGGGCCGGCCATATAGCTCGAAGAACCGATAACCGATGGGGCGAAGTCGATGGATGCAGGTGGCTCAGGACCGTGCTTTGTGGCATTACTTGGGGGAGGCCTATGTTCAGCAGTGGACTTGTGAAAGGCTGTAATGATGATGATGATGGATAAAAAATACTCTTCGAGAGCGATATTGAAATTAATTTTGTTAATTTATATTTGCTATTTATGTAGCTTAACAGGAAATTTAATAATGTATTCATAGACTAATATAAATTATACTTCGAGCAGAAGCCATGTAACAAATGAAACCCGATTGCTACATTGTACGGTGGATTAATAACAGCACAATCTGCTCAGCGCTTTTGCTTCACGGTATAGCGTGAAGTTTTCTTGCTTGTAAACACTTCACTACTTATGTTTCTATTTAATTCTTAAATAAAATAAAATAAAAAATAAAAAGTACATTATTTCTTTACATTTGCTAACTAGATTCGGTGACCTATACCTAACACCTACATAAAATTTACCCTCAATTAAAACTCAAAATGCTTTATCATTCCTAAAGAATGCCTGGTTCTAATTTAAAAAAAACGGATTTTTATTTTGTTCTCATTACTCACCGCTTACAACACGGAACAGAATGAAACAGTATTATTAAAATATTTATTTATTTAACATACATTGAAAAAATAGTTATTGTAAGCCATAAGCTTTTACCACTGGTGCGAAAAAACCTCTGCCCTTGGAATAGCTGCAGCATAGCCTTACGCAGTTTAGTTCTCCCATAGATATATTATAGTTCTGAGACAAATTAGTCGCCTCGGCCGGAAATGGGCCACAGATTCATAGAATACCGGCTTAAAGTTTCAGATTAAGACTAAGCTTCGTATAGTGTGCGTAGAGAACCGATGACCCTTTTTACTAGAAACAAGGCATACGATCTTAATATTCAGGGTTGTCAATGCACTTGCATTTTTAATTTTCGCTCGCTAATAATTCGATCAATTGTTACCCTTATTCTATAAAAAGAGTCAATTCCTTTTAATTTCCTACTAAGTTATAGCGTTTTATCCTCTTAGGTTACATCTTCATCTATTATTGGAATATAAAATTTTATAATTTTTATCAAACATTATTTAAAAAAATTAAGAATATTTATAAATAGACTAGCTGTTACCCGCGGCTTCGCCCGCATGGTCACTGGGAATTGAACTATCCATTGCTTTTTGAATTGAAAGAAAACTGAGTTTTAAAGATTTGTCAGAGATGCAGCTATTAAAAGGAAACTGAGCAAAATTGAAACGCAGCGTATAGGAAAGCATGAAAATAGCCTGTTTATTCCAAATGGAAATGGGATATTTTTTAATTAAAGGAAATTGAGCATAATTATCCGTCAGGGATGCAAACATTTGAAAAAAAAACTGAGCTAAATTGATTCGTCAGAGATGCAGTTTTCTGAATTGAAAGGAAACTGAGCCAAATAAAAGATCCTTTAGAGATGCAGCCTTTTAAGTTGAAAGGAAACTGAGCTTAATAGGTCCGTCAGAGGTGCAGCATTTGGAATTGAAAAGAAACTGAGCTAAATAGGAAATTTTGAATTGAAAGGGAAGATCTGTGGGAATTCTGATTAATTGATTGTGGGAATTTTCAAAAAAAAAAAAAAACTAACTGAACACTATTTTAAGACGCTACTGTACACAATGTTATATGTTTTTCCATTCGGGGAAAGAATGTGGAGATTCTGGGCATTTGACACACGCGAACATGCTACATACAGCTGACCATGAGAGAAGCACGGTTTTTCTAATTTCAACCACGCTACCTGTAACGTTTGCCCTTGCACTTTATTAATTGTCATTGCAAAACTGAGCTTAATAGGGAACTGCAACCTTTTGAATTGAAAAGGAGGATCTGTGGGAATTATAGGGATCCGTGGTATAATAACATTTTCACTTTTTCCTACGCCTGTCAAAATTGTAGCACCGATTATGTTTCGTCCAAGATGTATCACACGCAGCCTTGTCCTGTTACATAACCGAGGAGCATCTAAATTTTGCATTAGCATGACTGGGACGCCTAATTTTAATTGAAGCTTATGTGAGGGCATACCTGACAACTCTACAGAATTTAGAAACTCTGCGGAATATGAAGTGCTCTGTTCTGTGTCGACAACTGTGTCTACTGACAAATACTCTGTTATTTTTCCTGCTACTTCCCTTAATATATCTTAATTTATTTTGTTATCATTCTCATTTTTTTGGTGCAAGAATCGCCCTTTCACATAACCATTTGTCTTCATACTTGTTGTTCGTTAAATCTGAATAAACGCTCGCAATTAATTCGGAATGACTCTGTACTAAATTACAAAAATCTCTCGTCAATTTAACGCAGCCCTCAGCATCCGTTTCCAATCGCCCATCGCCAATTTTTAATAATGTGTCAGCATAGTTTCCAGCATTGATATCATTATACAAATGCACTCTCATATTCGTAATTAAACTGAATTTTGTCACCTTGTTCCATAAAATAGACGACTTGAGGCATGCATTAATTTCATCTGCAGATGTGCCCTTTTGCATGACAGGTAAAGTTTGGCGAAAGTCACCAGTCAGTAAAACCACCATTCCTCCCCTATATATTGCTGCGCAAATCCTGAAGCGTTCGATTTAGTGTTTCTACAACTTTTTTATGTGACATTGTACTTTTGTCCCATACTAAAAGTTTGCATTGTCGTAGCATTATACCTCGTGCACTATTTTTGCTAAAGTTGCAGATCGGCGATTCTTCCTGGGCTAGATTTAGAGGGAGTTTTAAAACAGAATGTGCAGTGCGGCCCCCGCTTAGCAGCGTGGTGGTTATACCGGAGGAAGCTACGGCCACAGCAATGCTTTTTCCTTCCGTAATTTCGCTAATAATAAATTTAACAAAAATGTCTTTCCAGTTCCTCCAAGGGCATCTAAAAAGAAAAGTGTACCATTTCCAGATTCAATTTGTCCTAATACTTTGTCAAAAACTCGTTTTTGTTCGGGAAGCAAGCGGGGTACACATTCGGCTACTTGCTGCTGCAAAGCTGGTATATCGTAGTTTGTTTCACGTATAATTTCATCACTTAGTTCATTTTCGGTTGTTCGCTGAGGGCTTATCATTCCAAAGTCGCTCAATTTTTTTCCTACCATTGCCATTACTTTATCTTCAATTTTTCCAAGTGCTTCATTATAAATATGTTCATTGTATGTCATGTTCCCGTTTGTCTGCTCTAACCTTCGCAAAATATCTTCCGTCATGTACTCTTTATATTTGTCCCACAATTCATGTGCATTAGATAGCCCGCAAGATGATATGAGAGTTGCATAAAGATCCCTAATTTTGGCTGGTGACTGGCACTGCACAGCTTCCTCCATGGTTTCATCCCAGTGATTATCGTTTTCTAAAAGATGCAGAGCTTCACATGCTTCTCTATAAGTTGTGCATTCCTGACCGTTGACAGTTTTAAGATCTTTTATCCTGTAGGACCCCGAACATGGTGCAGCAGCAATCATAAACAGAAACATTCAAAATTAGTTACATGGACGATATACACACGACCAAGGGCATCTAATGACTTTACACCGGGCCAATTTACAACAGGCACGCCTTGAATACAGCGTTTCCACTCCTTCCTAGATGTGTTCCAAGTATAATAGCGGGGGACTTCAGAATATAACAACGTTTTTGCAAGGGGTCGGTTTGACAAAGTTGAAAGAAGGCTGTTAGTGTAGTTTTTGGCGGTGATTCAATTCTTTCTTGGAAATTTCTTTTGGTAAAATATACACACTCTCCAGTTTGTGATCATATCTTAGACGGCCCCAACCATTACATTAGATTGAATAGACCACAAATCCTCGCGAAAGAACACCGATTCCTACCAAGGATGATACGTGAGGCTATTGAAATTAAAAAAAACATCCTAATTTCAATAGAGAAGGAGGCTGGGTACTACCACCTGCTTGGGATCCTATAATCAATAAAATTAAAACTAAACCCAAGCATACCACTGCAAGACTTCAGGACATAGTCAGTTCATTTTGCATAGATCGGACCATAAACAATAATTAAAAAAGCTGAAGGTACTCCGGGTTTAACAATGACATCGGGACGTCAGTCATCTCAGTCCCCCGTGACCATGGGTGCTGGAAAGCGCCCGAAACGTCGGGAATTAAAAATAAAAGTAATTAAAAGTAAAAATAAACGCGATAAAATCCGTAAAAGTAGTTTTATTCATGTGTAGTGTTCGCGTAAATATAAGAAATCATTAAAACTCATTTTAATTTAAATTTTTTAATTTTTTGTTATTTCATAATGTGGCTTTCATATTGTTTTACGAGTATAAAGGTCGGCAAAGAGGTAAGATTTAACAATATTATTGAAAATATGGTTTAGTAGTGTTTACTTCAAGAGCGACGGATAGAATTCAAAACATGATAAGTAGCACCGACTTCCTGTTAACAATTTAAAAATAATCTAAATCTGCAGCTACTAGCCTTCTGTCAAGAGCAACAATGGGACATAATTGCCCTGAAAGGCTATATTGGGGCAGGCCTATGTTCAGCTATAGATCTGTGATAGACTGTAATGAGAGAATGAATGTTGGTGCTGGGGTAAGAGCATCCATTAATCCATTTCATACTTTTGGTAACGTAAGAACCAACTATGGCAAATACAAGATCCCAAATTTTCTGCCATACCTATTGTTACGGCCCTCAGTTACCCCGACAAAAGTCGACTGGACTAGGGCCCATAGTAATCCAACTCGACGAGCAACAGAGGGGAGGGCCCAAGTGGCCTATTGATAATTAATGTATAACGACTGCTATAATCAAACACGAACTTACCGAGCTCCGGACGTGGTGTCGAACACAAGGCACTGTCAGGGGTAAGTAAATACTACATAAGCCAATCGTCGACGCAAATTAATAGCAATCGAAGTTAAATTAATAACTCAAACTTAAAAAAGCCTCGTTGTCACGTATAATAACGACAAAATACAACACAATAGAGGCCGTCGTTATACGACGCGGCAAAACTTAACGAAAACTCGCGACCTCTAATCGACACGGTCGCCGCGTACTATCGAATGTTCTAGGCTAATCTCGCGACCCCCACCGGCACGGCCCCAGCGCTCAAAGATTCCTGCCGACTGTCAGGCGCGGTCTCCGGCGCAAATGAATACCTTCTCTCCCCCCGCGCAACCCGCCAATCGGTTCCTCGCCCGGGACGCGCCTTTCAATTTTCAAGAGTTATGATTTAGTGTAAAAACCTATTTAATATCTCGTAAATAGAATAGATAAAAAATACCCAGACCACAGTAGCCAGTATTTGATGATAAGTGGCTTCTACGATCCATAATACCTGTAGCCAATATCGAACAAAGAAGGTTACATTTGCGTTGTCCTTCTGAGAACCAAGATGGAATACCTCACAGCCTTTGATTATACTGACTCTCGACAATCACAACTATTTTGCGGGAGAAACAGGCAAGAGGGAGGTACCTATGCGGCAGAACTCCTAGCCAGAAATGAAATCTTATCACTTGTTAAGGCAAAGATGCGAGACATCTGTTAATGTGACCACTCGTCAGCCTGTCAAGTGTTTTGGTGGACCATCACGGGTTTATAAAAGAAAAGAATACTGTTTGGAATGCTTAATATAAAGTTAAATCATGACAGAAAGAAAGAAAGAAGCAAGAATGAAAATTTACTTCACATCCAAAAAGATTTAAAATAGCAAAATTATTAAAAATGAAAACTTCCTAAATATTTTATATAAAGTCAGATCAGATTCTATATCTTTGGTTATATCAATGCTAATTTTCAAAAAAATCTGACATTGATGGTAAGTATGGAAATACTTTCCTTATAACGGATTTTCTTTTGGTTACAATGTAATTCACGGCATATTATCGTATAAAATTTAAAAAAAATTTATAGCGTGTTTAGAGCATTTGTCCGCGTACAGAAATTGTAATCCTGATAAATCCCATTTTGCTAAACATCTCTTGGACACTGGACACAACCTAGCTAGCAACCATTTCTTTGAAATTCTGCATACTTGTAATAAGGGGCTGCGGCTGTGTGTGCTGGAGCAGTTGGAGATTTTAAACAGTAATAATGGTAATTATGCACTGCTGAATGAAAAAAAATGTTTCTAATTTACCTTTGTTAAACATCTTTAAGGCCAATCTTTAATAATAATTTTAAGATTAATAATAATAAATAACTATAATAATATCAATAAAACAATAATAATAATAGTATTTAAAATATTAATCATAACAATAATGATAATTAGTAGCAGGTTTGTTATCGCACGGCGCGGTCACTCGCTGTTTTGGTGGGGAGCGATTATGTCGGCGTGTATAAATAGCAGCTGTTTCGGCTCGCCGCTCATTGCGCCCTCCTTTCTGCCAAGGAGGGTCGCGTTCGTATACGGCTTAGAGATCTCTAGTCAGATCGTTAAGCCATTTCCTAAAAGGCGGTGTTTAGTGGGTAAAAGTCTCCACATAACCACGCAGCCGGCTGCGTGGTATGCTATGAGCATTCACCGCATCCCTCCCCCGCTTTCCGGAGGGTTGCCCATATTTGCTTCGGGCGCAAAAAAAAAAAAACTCGCCGCTCACTTAGCGGTCAGCCGCCGTAGAGTCTACATTACCTGAGGATGCCTCGTGTAGAGGCGAAACACGTGTCGTATTATGGTCGATGGTGTGTCCTGCCTGGAATAGTGGTGTTGGGAGTAGTGGTGCAGGGACTAATGGTGACGGAGTTAGTGCATGCAATTGAGGGAGGGCGGGAGATGCTCTTCAATCCAGGTAAGACACATAATTGTATTTGTTTAGCGGAAGGTTGCGAAGAAATTTATATTTTTATTTTTTATTATAATGGATTTCCGCAAAGTAACGCCTTATTCTATCAATTATTTTTAAAATAATTATTATAATTATATGCAAAATATTTATTAAATTAATTTTGTTTTATCTCCTGATATTACGTAAAGTAAAAATGCAGATTTACCTATATTAAACAAATTATACAGTATGAATTTACTAACATTTACGGCAATTCCACAAAATACTTAATATCACAAGATATTTCATTATTACAGCTTATTAATGAAATACCGTCTCGATAATAACACGATTGGTTCATTTTAATTTCGGTGATTACTCTGGAGATAACACATTTATCTTCATTACTCGGAGACAAATTGATCGTGATTTCGTTACATTTAATGGAATGGTAACGAGTCAAATAAAGGCACTAAAACAAAAGGGGAAAATAGATAATTTGTCCAATTTGTTTGGAAATAACCTTGTGTATTTTTTTATTCAGAATTACGAAGGAACTAACAGACAGCCTGAAGCCTTCTCCACAAGCTAAATCTAAGTCACTCAGAGAGCGATGAAATAATTTCATCTCTCGCCATGGCAACGTCGTAGTCGAGGCCCCTTGACTAAAACGAGCAACGATCTGCACATGTAACTCGTAGCAAGCAACTGGATGCGTGTAACAAAATGCCGAGCTAAATGGCGTACTTTCGAAAAGGCCTATGCCCATCAGTAAGTCGCTGTAGGCTGATGATAGTAACAGCACAGAAGAAAAGGTGCCCGTAAAAATATATATTTTGTAACACCTTTGACCATTATAATAATGGTCCGGTCTAAAGGCTATAGAGAGCTAGTATAAAAAACTACAGGCTGTAAAAACTACATTCTATTTAGTCTGCAGAGATGTCAACGAATTTGTAGTCTTTTTGTTTGCAGTTGACGGCAGGTTTCTCCGGACAGCAACAGCCACTTAGCGTTAGGTGGGCTGTAAGTCTGTCACTTCAGTTCTATTAAAAATGTATGTAAACTTAGAGTAGAGACTATCGGTCCGTGGGATCCACGTGCGGTAGAGCTCCTAGAGGAACTCTATCCGCGACTGGTCGTCACTGGTGATAAGAGGGCTGGCCGTTCTAAGGTTAAGTATAGCCATTAAGCGAGGAAAGACAGTCAACGTGCTTGGCACCATACCATGGGGTGTAAGACTGTATGATAACTTAAGTTATTAGTTTTAGTTTTTTTTGTTATTTTATTATTTAATATTGTATATTTTTACTCTCTTACGTATAAATGTTCCCATAAAGAGAAATTGTGATAGTTAGTTCTTTTGTAAATATGCTTAACATTTTACGGTTTGAGATCCGTTATAACTTTGACGGATATTCTGTGGATGTATCTGGATCTCATGAATATATGCATGCTTCGGTTAAGATTATGTCGGAAAGCTGGAGTTTGTTAAGCCAAATGCCTGCTGTGATAAAAATAGTAAATACCAAACTGATGCCTTAATCAAATAATATCTAGCAAATGAATAAGCCTCCATTTTTATTAATTAAAAAACCAGAACTATAAGAAATTACTTCTACGTGTGATTATGTCACAAATACGATATTTGCCTATTTATATATTAACTAAAATTTTTCTTTGCAGTTCTGATTTTTTTTTAAAATTCTAAGTGAAAAATACTTATTGTATGGCTTCTTTACTTGTTTGCGTCGTCACCCATTAGATATTATTATGGTTTGGATATTGAATCAAGAGCAAAACCTGTCTTGTTTAAAATCCTTGTATCAGATCTATTCATATTTTCCTATCGCTGTTTATAGTGAATCGCACTATGACGTCGACGCACTTGTATGAAAAAGATAGTCTTCTTTTTTGCATTTATGTACAGGTGCTCCTATGCTGCATTAGCTACTTACAACCAGGTGGACTCTTAGTGTTTAATTTTTTTACTTAAAGTTAAAGTTAACATTACAGCATAGAAAAGTCCCACAGCTGGGCACAGGCCTCTTATCAATTCTGAGAGTTTTAGGACTAGAACATGTCCGCTGCGCTGCCCCAATGCATGTTGGCCAACTTCACATGTCTTCGAATAATTTTTTTCTTATTTCTCAGATATGCAGGTTTCCTCACGATCGTTTTTTCCACTGTCGAGTACGTGGTAAATCAACTTCTTATATTGTAATTAAGAATTTCATTGAGTTGTTCGCGTACTGTGAAATTTACAGCGAGCGCTAAACCCCTGAGCCAAATAGGCTCTATTTTTTACCTGAAAGCATTTTTGCCAACCGCTTGTAATAATAATAATGTTCTCCAAACCGAATCACAGCGAACTCTCTATTCACCCTCTCTCTCTCTCATAGTCTGATGGAACGGCAAACCGACTTGACCGGAGACAGATCAGCCGCAGGACCAAGGTACAAGGTACGTTCTGAGGTACGAGGGTGAAACACCGCCAACTTCCCGACTTCAACTTCTCCAACTACTGATAATTTCTAGTCAGAAAACACAATAATTATTTTTTTTAACTAAATCCGAAATTCGAACCCGGGATTTCATGATCAGCAGGCACGGTTACGACCACGGTTAGACCAACAAGGCCGTCAACCGCTTAGGTTGTATTATTGTGTTTGTATGAAATAGATACCTATTGTACATAAGTGTTATCGTGCCTTATTTCTGGGGCGCAGTATCTCTCCCTGAGTTCTCATAACCTCATAACTAAAAGTTGTATCGTATTCCAATTTGCTTAATAACATTGAAGCGTGTTTACAGACTATTTGGTAAAAAGCTTTGCAAGTCTATCAAACGAGATTTATTTCTAAGGGAATGGATTATGGTAAGAATCTCGGTTGATTGCCTGGATTACTTTAGTTAAAATGTCTGAGAATAAGTTAAGAACGTATTCAAAGAAAAAAGTGTTAATTATATTTTATTTGTTTCAAACACGCTTAGCATGTTTAATATTTTAATAAATTAAATAAGTCATATTTTTGAAATGTATTTCAAAAAATTTAAAACGAAGGAACAAACTATTTTATTCAATGCACACAAAACAAGAAAAAAATTAAATAGAAATATCTATTTAATTTTTTTCTTGTTAAGCGTCTCTTTGGTAACAACGCTAAAGTATGAAAGGCCGCGGTGCCCACCGCCTACCTAGCGGCTAAAGTATGAAAGGCCGCGGTGCCCACCGCCTACCTAGGGGCTAAAGTATGAAAGGCCGCGGTGCCCACCGCCTACCTAGCGGCTAAAGTACGAAAGGCCGCGGTGCCCACCGCCTACCTAGCGGCTAAAGTATGAAAGGCCGCGGTGCCCACGCGCTGCCTAGCGGCAAGTGACTTTTTGAAGTAATCTATGGGCAGGCCTTTGTTTGTTTTGACTTTTGATAGGCTGTAATTACGATGATGAATGATGAAGGAGTAATTAGTCCACCACACCGCTCTAGTGCGTTGTATATCCTCAAAATGTTTGATTTTTTAAGCCTGCAGATATCGTTGAAATGTTTCCTTGTGTGTGCTTATTAATCTCGTGTTCGTTGGTGAATGAATACATCGTGAGGAAACATGCATGTCTGTGGAATAAAATATTTCAAGCACAAGTGAAGTCCGCCAATACGCACTGAAGCAACGAAGTGGACTAACTGCTTCTTCAACAAACTAAAATATAAACTTAATTTTTGATTAACAATAAATTGTTGGGTAAGTCACAGATAAATCATGGATATTCTTCCTTTCAGTTTGTTGAGGTTCAGTAATGAAATGGATTATTTGCTTTTGCAATTTTTTTAATCATTAATACTCCACAATTTAAAAAAACAGCTTCAATTTAAATGAACGGTTTAATGTGACGCTTAAAACTGGATCAGATTCGATTAAGTCCAGTCTCTTAAACCATAAAGGGAGAGGGATTATCCAAAATCGCTTTATACTGTAACTCGACAGAGTCGTATATAAAAGTAAAACGTAAGTCGTATATAAATGTGAATATATTATGATGTAATTACAATGTATAAAACAGATATATAAAACGGAAGTGACAATCGAAGCTACAGTTCACCTGTTGATAAGTGGCTACTGCGGTCCATGGACACCTATCTAACTTCAAACAAATAATGCCACAGACGCGTCGTCAACTCTGAGGACAAAGATGGAATGCCTCTATGAAGTCTGTAACTACACTGGCTCCATACACCCATCAGTCCAGAACACAACAGCAGAAATAAGAAGAGGCGGAACCTATCCCGATGGACACATTAGCAGAAAAGTAGTCCTTCTGCGAAAAAAGACAATATTGTTAAATTTTTAATATAAAACAAGGGTAATAAACCTGCATATAGTTCACCTTGTAATAAGAGAATATTGTGACCCATACACATTTGCATCCATTCTAGGTTAAGAATAGGTTAAAAGGTTATTTAATCTGTGTAGTTCCACATCGGGTTCGCACATGCCACCTTTGTAGACCCCCTCAGAACAGATCTTTATAAAATACATATGACACTCAATAAGTTTTTGGATACACAAAAAGTATTCTAGATACTATTCATATTTATTTTACATCTTTTAAAAATATTCTCTATCATGCTCTATACAAAGTTCCGTTCGCCTAAACCAACTCTGAAAATAATCGCCTAAACTAATATGGAAAATATAATAATACTGATATTTTCCAGTCTTGATCCGAAAGGTCGGAAATCGCTTCTTTGTAGGCAACCACAGCTTCTTCGGCAATTGTCTTTTATTTTTTATTTGACTCTTGGGAACAAAAAGAAATCACAAGGAACTAAGTCAGTCAGGGCTGTAGGTTGGGTAACTTAGAGTTCAACACCAGATTCCTCAGTAAATGATTTTGTTCTAAGGGAAGTATGTGAAGAGACGTTATCGTGGTACAGCATGATTCCCCGAAAAAAACTTTGGGTAATGTAATGTAGTATACTACTCAGAGTTGACTGACCAACAATTTTCCAGCAATGACGTGGACAAATGTCCGTTCCGTGAAAAAAAAACTAGCCACCATTTTTTTGTCGACGTTCCGAGGTCTTTGCAGTTTTGACGGTAACTGTCCTAGTGAGTAAACCCATACCGATGATTGCATTTTATTTTCCGGATCATATTAAATAGATCCATGTCTCGTCACCAGTAACGATTTCTGAAACACGCCTAGATGCCCCGTTTTCAAAACGTAGACGTTTTTCGCTTGCGGAGAGCAAACGAGGGATCCATCGACAACAAAGCTTCCTCACTCCAAGATGTTGATGTATGAATGCTCCCCGAACTAATATCTACAACCTTTTCGATGTCCGTATATGTGATTCGTGGATCTTATTGCACCAACATTTCAGTAGTCCAAACATTTTCTGCCGTTATTGCCGTTTGCGGGGCCCCTGTTCTTTGGTCATATTTAAGGTTAATTTTACCCCTTTTGAATTCAGCAAACCACCAAAAATTGTTGCACGTGATGGAGCTGAGTTTCCTAATGATCATTGTAAGCATTGTAAACTTAATTGTTCGGTTAAACTAAATTTAAAATCATAATAGATCATAGCGCGCAATTGTTCACGGTTAAGATCCATCGTTTTAAATGAAAAGCGCGGGAAGCGCTGCAGCAAAATTAATAGAAATTTGTTGTTTTTTTTTTGAGCAATTGGCTTATAGAGTTCTATTTTTAAATAAATTTGCTTATTAGAAACATATAACATGGGTGCGCTCCATTTTTAAATTTCGTGCATCTCAAAACTTATTTAGTGACCTACGTATTATTTATAGGAATTGTACAACTAAATTCCTAAATAAGTTATTGGAAATGTTCTCGTTACTAAATTAGGCTCCTATAAATTAATAGAATTTACTTCAAATGAGGACCTTCCGCCATTACGCGTCGCATTTACTTCAGTCCATGTTCTATCAAATAATGTATGGAACCTTAGTGGCATTAATAACTGCTTCCAACTGTTGCTGTTGTTTAAATCAAGTTTATTTGCAGATCTAACGTAAATAATATTTTAGAGGCTTTTGTAGTTATCTTTCTTTGTGCCAGTTTGTACAACTTACAGTTTGTAAAGCGTCGTCTATACAACGATGTTTTGGAAAACTCAGAGATTTCTCGTTGAATCGGAAGAAAATCCAGATCCTGTAAGCTCTGACAGCGCGCGACATGTTATACTCCCGTTCGCTCGGGACCGTAATGGCGGCAAAATTTGAAAATTAGCAAATTTTTTGCTATATTGCAAATTTTGCTATATTTTCACTTTGAGACAATATTTATGGATAAAACTTACAGGAATTCTTGTTGAATGTATAAACTATCGAATAAAATTATTTTTGGTTGCTAGAAATTGTAATAAAATACGTAAATTACCCTGTATAGCACAGTAGTAGTATGTACTTCAATTTTAGTGACAAAATTACTACTAATTTGAATTCTACACTTTTGTTTTTGGAGAAATTTATATCAAATTGTTTGGAAATATGTATATTTTCATGTTTTATGTGTTTCCATTCGTTACTCATACCAAAATATAAAATATAAAGAAATTAAAAAAATTAAATATTAATATTTTATCTGTGTGACATTTAGAACAATATTTCTAAAATAGTTTTGTGTGAATTTGAAATAAATACAACGTCAAGTTATTTGAAATATGTAAGAAAACTATTTTTACTTACATTTTACACTAAAAATAAATGAGAATGTGAAAAATACCACATTTATGACCCAGCCGCCATAATTGGCCTTCCAGATTTTGAAGCACTTTTGGCAATTTACTTTTCACTTTTTATACCACAAATTATATATATATATGTGTTCACTATATTACAAGGAATATAAAAAAGTATAATACTTTCGTTTTTAGTCCAGACACAAATATAAAATTCTATAAAAAAGACGGAACACCTTTATCAAAACGGCACGTGGAACGCCGAAAGTTCAGAGTGATTTCTTTTTTTTTTTTTTCTAAGAAACATTGCCAGGTTATGGTTTAAAATAAAAGAGCATATCTTTGTCTTTGATACTAATATCTATTGCATAGTGTCTTTGGTTTTGTTTAAAACGAAAAAATAGTTTTTTCATAGGTAGACATGTTTACATAATTCTGATCTAATTCGATCACTACTTGGCGGGCGTAAGGTTGGTATTGCGCGATCTAATGTGAGCAGGGCTTGGTTAACAGTTATTATAAAAACTACACATTATTTTTAAAAACAACAGATATATAAATATCAATAGATAAATACTCCCATTTTAGAGGTTTTTAAATAACTTGGCACCTTTAAGATTTAATTCTGTAACCATGCCATCTACACGGTTTTGTCAAGTACTATATCGACCTGTGAAGCTGTCGTAGTTCTCTGCGAATTTATTCAATTACGCTGTTATTAATGCCGCATAGGTTCCATACATAAGTTGACAGGACATGGTTTTGAGGAACAAAAAGTATATTATTAACCTTGGCCTAACGGTGGGTTGACGGAGTTGGTCTGATACAATATCGTGATCTGAGCGATTAAGGTTCTATACTAGCACATAGCGTGTGGGGGCGGTGTAAAAATATCCACTACCCCATATCATCCTGTGGGTGTCGTAAGGGGCGACAGATGTTTTTTTTTGTAGGATTAGGGTGACAAACGAGCACACAGTCCACCTGATGTTAAGTGTATGCTGTGTATGCTGTGAATCAAAATGCAAATACGTTGTCACCCTTGAGGACTAAGATTGAATGCCTTGATTCAAGTAAAACGGGTCTCCGGTTCTCTATACTCACCATACGAAACATAGCAGCATTAAGCTGCTATTTTACGCTGGTATTCTATGAGAGCGTGGACCTTCCCGGGTTGAGCCGAACCATAATATAGTTGCAGCGTGATTCTAACACGTATAGGGAAAAAATCTGGAGATGGGCAGCAGCGTTTTCCTTATAACGACTAATGGAAAATATCCCCCCATACGAAACAATCTATGGGAGAGGCACATGTTCAACAGTGGACTTTAATAGGCTCTAACGGTAACAGTAACACTCATCATACGAAACACATCAGAATTCTACTGCTGTTTCAACAGTGGACTTTAATAGGCTCTAACGGTAACAGTAACACTGATCATACGGAGCACATCAGAATTCTACTGCTGTTTCAACAGTGGACTTTAATAGGCTGTAACGGTAACAGTAACACTGATCATACGAAACACATCAGAATTCTACTGCTGTTTCAACAGTGGACTTTAATATGCTCTAACGGTGACAGTAACACTGATCATACGAAACACATCAGAATTCCACTGCTGTTTCAACAGTGGACTTTAAGTGGCTTTAATGGTAACAGTAACACTGATCATACGAAACACATCAGAATTCTACTGTTGTTTTAACAGTGGACTTTAATAGGCTCTAACGGTAACAGTAACACTGATCATACGAAACACATCAGAATTCTACTGCTGTTTCAACAGTGGACTTTAATAGGCTCTAACGGTAACAGTAACATGATCATACGAAAACATCAGAATTCTACTGCTGTTTCAACAGTGGACTTTAATAGGCTCCAGCGGTAACAGTAACACTGATCATACGAAACACATCAGAATTCTACTGCTGTTTCAACAGTGGACTTTAATAGGCTCTAACGGTAACAGTAACACTGATCATACGAAACACATCATAATTCTACTGCTGTTTCAACAGTGGACTTTAATAGGCTCTAACGGTAACAGTAACACTGATCATACGAAACACATCAGAATTCTACTGTTGTTTTAACAGTGGACTTTAATAGGCTCTAACGGTAACAGTAACATTGATCATACGAAACACATCAGAATTCTACTGCTGTTTCAACAGTGGACTTTAATAGGCTCTAACGGTAACAGTAACACTGATCATACGAAACACATCAGAATTCTACTGTTGTTTTAACAGTGGACTTTAATAGGCTCTAACGGTAACAGTAACACTGATCATACGAAACACATCAGAATTCTACTGCTGTTTCAACAGTGGACTTTAATAGGCTCTAACGGTAACAGTAACACTGATCATACGAAATACATCAGAATTCTACTGCTGTTTCAACAGTGGACTTTAATAGGCTCTAACGGTAACAGTAACACTGATCATACGAAACACATCAGAATTCTACTGTTGTTTTAACAGTGGACTTTAATAGGCTCTAACGGTAACAGTAACACTGATCATACGAAACACATCAGAATTCTACTGCTGTTTCAACAGTGGACTTTAATAGGCTCTAACGGTAACAGTAACACTGATCATACGAAACACATCAGAATTCTACTGTTGTTTTAACAGTGGACTTTAATAGGCTCTAACGGTAACAGTAACACTGATCATATGAAACACATCAGAATTCTACTGCTGTTTTAAAAGTGGACTTTAATAGGCTCTAACAGTAACAGTAACATTGATCATACGAAATACATCAGAATTCTACTGCTGTTTCAACAGTGGACTTTAATAGGCTCTAACGGTAACAGTAACACTGATCATACGAAACACATCAGAATTCTACTGTTGTTTTAACAGTGGACTTTAATAGGCTCTAACGGTAACAGTAACACTGATCATACGAAACACATCAGAATTCTACTGCTGTTTTAACAGTGGACTTTAATAGGCTCTAACGGTAACAGTAACACTGATCATACGAAATACATCAGAATTCTACTGCTGTTTCAACAGTGGACTTTAATAGGTTCTAACGGTAACAGTAACACTGGTCATACGAAACACATCAGAATTCTACTGCTGTTTTAACAGTGGACTTTAATAGGCTCTAACGGTAACAGTAACACTGATCATACGAAATACATCAGAATTCTACTGCTGTTTCAACAGTGGACTTTAATAGGCTCTAACGGTAACAGTAACATTGATCATACGAAATACATCAGAATTCTACTGCTGTTTCAACAGTGGACTTTAATAGGCTCTAACGGTAACAGTAACACTGATCATACGAAACACATCAGAATTCTACTGTTGTTTTAACAGTGGACTTTAATAGGCTCTAACGGTAACAGTAACACTGATCATACGAAACACATCAGAATTCTACTGCTGTTTCAACAGTGGACTTTAATAGGCTCTAACGGTAACAGTAACACTGATCATACGAAATACATCAGAATTCTACTGCTGTTTCAACAGTGGACTTTAATAGGCTCTAACGGTAACAGTAACACTGATCATACGAAACACATCAGAATTCTACTGCTGTTTCAACAGTGGACTTTAATAGGCTCTTACGGTAACAGTAACACTGATCATACGAAACACATCAGAATTCTCCTGCTGTTTCAACAGTGGACTTTAATAGGCTTTAATGGTAACAGTAACACTGATCATACGAAACACATCAGAATTCTACTGCTGTTTCTGGTATTCTCTGAAAGCTTTTTCGTCCCCGGTCAAGCCAACTCCCGTGATGCAATCATAATATAGCTCTATCGTGGCTTATATGAGTACAACTGCACGTACAAAAGTACTTAGTAGACGTATGCAATTTTCAGCATTCATTTCGTAAAATACTTAGATATACATGTTATATCCCAGAAAATATTAAAAAGCACAATATGTTAATGTTTGTCTAATTTTTCGTTCACTGTAAACTGAACTTCAAAACTGGGAAATGTATTGCTTATCCAAGTAAAATATTCATTACATTCAGAAAACAAACCTCTTCTTTCATGTTACCAGGTAGTGCCACGTCGTCTAGTAATTTTCGACAACCCGATACTATTTATGATTGTAACGAGGCATTTCATTTCAGTCCTCTAACTTGTCAGCATTTTGATTCCTAGTTTTTTATTTATATATGTGTCTACATGTTACAGCATCCGCTTTCCATCATGCAGACTGCGTACTTCTTTGTACTCCATGCTTCTTTGCTTGCCTTTATTTCATAAAACATCATACTAGAGGCTTTAAAAGTTTATTTTAATATTTTTTTGGAAATTATACTTTAAGTTAAATAATAAATATATACTGGATGGTTTTTTACCGTGTGGAAAAAATAGGGTGGAAAACAGGTGAACGGAAGAGAAGCCTTTGGCACTGATATTTTACAATTTTTTGTGTTTTAAATTAAGATATTACGAAATTAATCTAACAATGAATACTACTAATTTGAAATAAACTTTAATTTTTTTTTTAAATTTATAAGTACATCAATTAAAAACTATCGAAATCAAAATTATAGCATATATAGCGCACTCTATTAGTAGTATTTATTAATAGATCAATTTTATAATATGTCAATATAAAAAAATGTAAAATTTAAGTGCCATAGACTTCTATTTCATTCACCTTTTACACCTTTTTCCAGACAGTAAAAAAATCACCCAGTGTCATATTATAAAATACCTAAAACATTTAAGTATGTCAGTCTAATTGAAGAAATTTAATCCCGGTATTTAGACAAGACGCTTGAAACGATTCTAATCCGACGTTAAATTAAATAACTAGGCAATTATAATAATACTTGAATTAGAGTGATCATTATCTTTGCTGAATCTGGAGTAAGGCTCAACTTAGCGAAAAAATTAATCTAGATTTGAAAACAATCTTTTTGTTAATTAATAGAGTTGTATACTCATTTAATAAAGCTTTCTCTGACATAACTTTTCATCGACTTTTTGAGAGGGATTATACAAGGGTCCTAAATTAATTAAGAAAAACTCTCTTTGTACAACTTTTATATTTTTCATATTAATCGGGGAATTCGTAGACGATCCCGGTAATTTTTTCCCGCGATGAGTCTTTGCCGCAAGACTAATCATTACTTCTGTGTCAGTAAACGTAACGTCGTGTTCTGATGTGAAGTACCTTCCTACTTTTGCTGGTTAATTGAAATATTAAAATATTAAATAATACAAATTTTTGTATGATTGTGTAAAATCATTTAATACACCAATATAAATTTCACACGAAAAACATCTTAAACCGGAACAATTATTAATAGGTATCATCCATCTATTATTGTCTATTAAAGTGCACTGCTGAATCATAGGCTAACCCCATAGATTGCCTCATTTTGCAATAGTTGCTACGTTCTGCAGGCGGATTGTCAACCGCAGTTTTATATTATTATTTAGAGTTGTTATCTGAAAGATGGTGCTACCCATCTCCTGTTTAAGTTCCCCTCTGTCGCCTCGTACGACCCCACGGGGCACTGTGGGGTAATGGATATTCTTACACCGGCGGTTCTGGGCGGCAATTGGACTTGCCTCATACGAAGTAGCTAAACACGTAGCCACAGCGCTCTGAAACTACTGAACATGTCATGTAGAATGATATTTAAAAAATCTCAAATAACCTTATGGCATTTGACATTGGTGACGTCATAATATAAATAAAAATTTTATGAAAGACGTTGCAGCACAAAGATATGTATACCAATAACTTGAACAAATACTTGCGGAATTTTGAACAGGGTTTTACATAAATGACGTTACGGAGTTGGATACGGAGAGTGATTAATCTATGTTTTTGACTCGGTTGCGTTTATAGACACGGAAATTTATATTGCCGATTGTTTTGTATAGAGTTCCAATTATACTGAATACAAGTATTTGTATAACTATGCGTCACTCGCCCTATCCTCCGCAACTCTGTTTGGGATGTATCACAGATGTGGTGGTAGTGGAGTTACAGGGGGAGCAGAATATCGGCATTACGAAGAGTTTTACGTACCCTATGCAGTAGAAACGTGGTCGTCAGCTGAGCCATTTACCAGAATAGTCGCTAGAGCTGGAAAAGATGCCATTCGATTTTAGGTCTGCAGGATTCGATTTCTTCTTGACGGCAGCTAGCAGATGTGTTGTCCATTGGTAGTAGGCACCTCTGATGGGAGTAATAAAGAATAAGACCATGCTATTGTCTGTAAGCATAAATTTGTAATCAATGTTATCAGATAAAATATCAGATTGATTATGTGATATGAAAAACATCGACTTCATGAACCTCCTCTTTCAAATGACCTTCTGTTGTGATTATCACAAGAGAAGGTCATTTGAAAGAGAAGTCAAAATTGGCCTCTAAAAAGCTTGGCGTGCTCAGCAGAGCGGGACAGTATTTCATGCCGGCACACCACCAGCAACTTTACAAGGCGCAGGTACGGCCGCACATGGAATACTGTTTCCATCTCTGGGCTGGAGCTAACCCAGTACCAGATCCTTCCACTTGACTGCATCCAGCGCAGAGCGGCTCGAATCGTCGACGATCTGTTATGAACCGATGTACAAGATTTGTTTTTGTAAGCTTTACGTAAAGTATATAAATGTGATTTTTCATATAATTTAAGCAGTCAAACTCTAACCTCTGTTCGGTATACAACTTTGTTATAGTTTATAATATTGCGAAGTGTAAATTAAATTAAATTAGTTTTATAGCAGTAAAGGTGTCTTTTTTTAAAGGACCCCAGGCGAGCCATCCTAACAATTTTGGTGTCAGAAGTGGGATATCCTGGAAAAGTAATTAAATTACTGTGATTTCTAGGTGTTAGGCGCGTCGCGACAAGGAATTCCCGCCTAATACTTATTTGGCGTTCATCACCACGGTCCTTGTGTAAGGTGCCAGCTGTCGACGGTAAGTCTTGGGTACATGTGCCTAAGCCCGCACAGTTGCACTTGTAGTCGACGATAAGACTCCGCTACTAAGCGCGAGCCCACACCGCATCATTCAGAAACTCCTGCTGCTCCATCGTGGTTGACGATAAGTCTCCACTTTCGAGTGTGAGCTCGCATCACAACCCCTTGCACTATCGGAACACCGGACAGTTTGAGTCGCCACCAACATCAGACTTTGCATCATCACCACCATCACCACGTGTAAGGTCTCTTCATGAACAACGCAACGTGACTTCGAGGTAGCGTCGTAATTTAAGACTTCCTGAGTCTTCGAATAGGTACTCTAGCCACCGCTGCAATTGACGTCATCGCTGCAGTGTCGAATTAACTGACATGTTTTGGGAAACCAAGATGTTTGTGAGAATCTACGTTTTGTGAGTAATTTTTATATAATATAAAATTAAAGTTTCTAAAGTTATTAATTAAAGTGAAACAAGTGAAAGTGATTTAATCTAAAAAAGTAATCAATTATAAGAGATTTATTTTAACATTAAGTCATTGTATTTTAATACCTATTTGTTTAACATATTTTGTTGTGTTCTGATAATCTGTACTGTATTTTAAAAATATTACCTATTAATTAATGTTTTCTAAAAAGGTAAAACCTGAAGAAGTTAAAATTTCGAACTCTGACTCCTCAGATAGTTCACTGTCGGTATCAAATCCAACACGAAAAATATTAAATTAGAAATGTCCAAAAAATCACCCTTTCAGTCCTTATCAAATTCGTTAAGCCCTACAATGGGGATCGCGAGTCTTTGCCAGCATTTCTTACAAATTGCGAAAATGCAATTTCATTGGTAAGTACAGACCAACATAATGTTTTGTTTAAATATATTGTGTCCCAACTTGAAGGAAAAGCACAATTAGCTTGTTGCTTAAAGAAATTTAGTAGTTGGCCCAAATTAAAACAATTTCTTAAATCAACATTCGGAGAGAAAAAACATTCAATGCATTTACTTGTAGACCTACAAAATTGTAAACAGTTGCCTTCTGAAGATGTGACACAGTATTCATTAAGGATTGAATCGTGCCTTACGCGGATCCAATCCGACATTCACTACAGCTGTGAGGATGAAAAAGAACTTTTAGGTAGACTTGCAGCAATGGAAGACTTAGCTTTAAATACTTTCTTATTGGGTATGAATTCTAGTTATTCGCATATTGTAGGCTGTAGGAACCCTCGAACTTTATCCGAGGCGATTACGCATGCTATCGAGGAAGAAAAGTTATTTAAATTAAATAAATTATCGCTGCGCTCATCTAAATCGTGCTCAATTTGCCACAAACTCGGACACACTCCTTCCGAGTGCTACAAAAATAAATCAAAGGTTTCCTATCCTAACCTACATAATCTTAACTCTAATTCTAATTCATTGCGTAATAAAAATTCAAATAATCCAAATAATTATTGTAATAAACCTCATTCTAATTTTAATCCAAATAAAATATGTGCATATTGCAAAAAGAAAGGCCATTTAATAAGTGAGTGTCGCAAACTCAAGTTTAAAAACAATAATATGCCGAGCCGAGAGAGTACCAAGCACTAGTAATGTGCCGGACAATAATCGCTCTAATGTACACGTTGTTTGCGCCTATGAAAATAACAATGAAAATTTAAAATAAACAAGGTTTCGGTGCCGTGTCTGCCTAAACGTATTATTAATTTTAATGACACGAAACCTATTAATATCTCTAAATCCCGTGTTCCTAAATTATTTTATAAACACGGATGCCAAAAAATGATGAACATTTTTTAAATTCTACGTTCAACGAGTCTTAAATGGAGTCTCAAGATCGCACCTGTGGTCAATTCTCGGTTGCACAGGATCCTAATTTTGACGCACCTTCATCTGAATTGATATGCTCCACTTCAAATAAAAGACTCGATTCCTGTTTTTCTATATTAGTTAATTTTAACACAGGGTAATAAAAATCAGAGACTCAAAGGAATAAAAATAATGTTTCAATTTCTAATAACTTTTGTAATAAAAAATTTAATGGTTGCCAATGCGACGTCATAAATTGTGAAAAATCTACCTCACTCTCTAGGGTTGGCACACGCAAGAAAACGTATACAATAAATAATATTAATAATAATATTTCTCTGCCTCACGTTATGTTAAAGACTAATTTTAATGAAAAGCCCCTATGTTTTCTTATCGATACTGGTTCTTCGATTTCTATTGTGAAATATTCTAGTTTATTAAATCAACCAGTTCTAGGGACTGATATAATTACAATGAAAGGTCTCAGTGATAATGACTCCACTTGCTCATCTCTTGGGTCTATTAAGATTGATTTTGAATACCAGATTTCTTCTAAGAGTAAGATAGTATTTAGTTTTTTGTTTCATGCAATTGACGACACAATTAGTTTACATTACGATGGTTTTATAGGTAACGATTTTAAACAACATTTTAACGTAGATATACAGTACTCTATTAGTTCTCTTAATTTACAAGGTTATGCAATACCCTTTTATTTTAGTAAACCATTGTTGTACCTCCACGGTCGGAGATGGTAATCGAGTGCCAAGTAGCCAATTTATTAGAAGTAGGTGATTGTAAAGAAGCCTTAGTATTAGATCAAAAAGTTTGCGAATGCATATTTTTGGTTAATTGTATTGTAATGTTAAAGCTGAATAATAGAGTTAACGTTACCATCTTAAACACTACGGAAAACGAAATCGAAATTAAAAACTTTCAGGTTCAATTGACTCCATACCAACCTATGTCGTCAAAATCAGATAACACTCATAAATAAATTATTCATAACTTAAATTCTTTAAATATTGATCGTTATCAAAAAGCACTTGAACAAATACGATGCTCTCATTTAAATTCCCAAGAAAGAAAAGCATTAATGACGTGTATCTCAAAATAAACAGATATATTTCATCTTGATGGTAAATTCTTAACCCATACAAACAGTATTCGACATTCTATTAATACCGGGAATGCACCTCCTATACATGTAAAGTCATACCGTTTTCCCGAGATACATAAAGGCGAAATCGAGAAGCAAATTAAGAAAATGCTTGACCAAAATATTATCAGACCCTCCACTTTGCCTTGGAATGCCCCAGTTTGGGTTGTCCCAAAAAAATTAGATGCTTCTGGTAAGCAAAAGAGGCGAATTGTTACTGACTATCGCCGATTAAATGATGTCACTGTTTCTGAAGTTTATCCTCTTCCCCTCATTACGGATATTCTCGATCAATTAGGTCATTCCAAATATTTTAGTACACTAGACTTAGCCTCTGGATTTCATCAAATTTGCTTAGATCCTAAAGGTACTGAAAAAACAGGCTTCAGTGTTACCACTAATGGTGTTTCTGGGAATTTTGAACTCACACGTATGCCTTCTGGCCTCAAAAACGCCCCATCAACCTTCCAAAGACTTTTGTTCCTTCTGGACTAAGAATTCATTGTTGTTTATTCTTAAAGAATTCTGTTCTTTCTGGACTACAAGGCCTTCATTGCTATATATGTTTAGATGACTGTATTGTATACTCTCATGATCTTGACTCGCATGTGAAAAAACTTGAACTAATCTTTTGTAAATTCAGAGAAGTTAATTTTAAATTACAACCTGACAAATGTGAGTTCTTGCGGCGAGAAGTCGCTTATCTTGGGCATCTAATTGCAGATCAAGGTGTTTCGCCTAACCCTGATAAGGTAAAGGCTATTACACTGTTTCTCTCACCTAAGACTCCTAAAGATGTAAAGTCATTTCTTGGATTAACAGGTTACTATCGTCGTTTCATAGAAAACTTTTCTCATATCACAAAACCCCTTACTTCCTTACTTAAGAATGACACAACCTTTCACTGGTCTTATGAGCAAGAACATGCTTTCAATCAACTTAAACAAAAGTTGGTTACAGCTCCTTTACTACAATATCCTGACTTCTCTCAACCTTTTATCGTAACTACCGATGCTTCTAATTACGCTATTGGGGCAGTTTTGTCTCAGGGCGAGATTGGTAAAGATAAACCTATCGCCTATGCATCTCGTACCTTAAATAAACAAGAAGGAAACTATTCGACTACAGAAAAGGAATTATTAGCAATACTCTTCTTCAGTATTAATACTTTTCGGCCGTTTCTTTATGGGTATAAATTTAAGATTATCAGAGATCATCGCCCTCTTACATGGCTATTCAATGCCAAAGATCCAGATGGACGTTTGCTCAGATTGCGATTAAAATTAGAGGAATACGATTATGAAATCGTTTACATGCCACGTAGAATTAATTCAAATGCGGATGCTTTATCTCGTAATCCAGTAAACGCTATCACGCATTCTAAATTAAATAAGACTACATATGAACAATTTTTTAAGAAACAATTCTAATGATACACAAATTGAAGAGCATAATCAAAGTTTATACTACAAAACAAAAAATAATTGCTTGTCCAGTCTCTCTGGACTTTGATTGTTCTATGCCGAACTGTGAACAGCTATTGTCAATGATAAATAATACTGCCGAGTTGTTATCAGCGGAACGCGAACCTGAAGCCGTACACTCGGTCGACTCTAACAATAAAACATTTTACTTTCTTTACACTAAAGTTCATCATTATGACGAGACAAGTTATAAAACAATTTATAATTTATTACGTATAGGGACTTATTTATTTCAAAAGATAATTATAATACTGAGATAGCATTATCTGACTTTTCGGAACCATTTACAAAGTTAGTATACTTAAAAAAATTCCATGAAACAAATATTAAGGTTCACATAATATACAAGAATCGAATACAATACCCTTCTCCAGCCGAGATTCCAACCATTTTAAAAGAAAACCACGGGACTACCGTAGCTGGTCACCCAGGTATAAAACGCATTTATAGTACAATTAAATCTTTGTTTTACTGGAAAAATATGCGTGCAGACATAGAACGCTTCGTTAAAGATTATACTCTATGTCTAAATTAATAAGCCGTTGCGCACTTGTAATAAGGCACCCATGGTCATAACGTCCTCAAGCACCAAGCCGTTTGAAAGATTAGCGCTAGATATTGTCTGTGTCCTACCTGAAGCGGTTCTTCAAAAATTTAAATACATACTAACGCTCCATAATGACTTAACCAAATTTTCTTGCGCCTATCCAATGATTACTTCGACAACTGATGATGTCGCGAGTAATCTCATTCATTTTATTTCAGTATTTGGGTTTCCTAAAATGATTCTAACTGATCAAGGTTCATGCTTTACTTGAGAGTTATTTAAGCAATTGACTAGCATTCTTAAAATAAAAAATATATTCTCGAGTCCATACCCTCCCCAAACAAATGGCGCATTGGAACGTAGTCACGCTACCCTTAAAGAATATTTAAAATCATTTGTAAATGAGAACCATGACGATTGGCACTGTTATCTTGCTGCTGCAATTATATCTTACAATACCACTCCTCATTGTACTACCGAATTTACTCCTTTTGAATTATTGTACGGATATAAGCCGTTTATATCCATAGTAGCATATATAACTCTGATGAAAATACAACCTATCACGAGTACATTTGCGCTCTACAATACAGAATGAAATACTACCGCGAAAAAGCTTTAGAAAATATAAATAAAAGCAAGGAATCTTCAAAAAAGTACTATGATGCCTCTTCGCGAGAAATATCTTATAAATTAGGTGATTTAGTCTATATCAAACAGCACCATAGGTTATGCAAAGCCCTGTCTCCTATTTGGAAGGGACCTTTTAAAATTATTAAGGTTAACAGCAAAAATAATGTTACTGTATACATAAATAGGAAACACGTAAAATACCACATTAATGAAATAAAACCAGCGTAAATTATGTAATAATTGTTTCAGATTTCTCCTCCAATCGAGTTATTCAGAACCGATTAAACAAATTTTACATAGTCCAGGGTTATACTTCGATCTGACTTCTATGGCATACTTCTACAACGATTATTGGAATGTAGTAACATATGTAGAAATAATACATATAAAGCCTTATTTAAAGAAAATTGATCAATCTATTTCAAGCATGTCTAGTTTTTGTGAGAAGGCTCAAAATACCGCGATTTTTACTATATATTGCAAAGATATTATAAACCCGTTAGAAATTTTACTTAACGCTAATTAACTTAAATATGACTCGTTATCACATATTATTTCCGAAAACCCTATTAATCGTTTAAAAAGATTTCTTGAATTTGGCGGTCAAATTCTTAAGTTTTTCTTCGGTACATTAGATGCTGATTCGGTACATAATGAAAACGAGATATATTCGCTAATGAAACACAACATACACATTGTTCAATCAACGATCAATAATTTTAATAGAAAAATTAAATTACATATTTTCTGAAAATTCTAAAATTCCTACAGATTTAATTAGTTCAGCTATAAATTCTATTTTTAATGTGATTGAAGGTTCACTGCTATCAGTTTCAAACATACTAGATAAAAATGTAGATAAATTTTAAACTCTATTTTATGTGCAAAATCAAACATTCTCTATCCGTATGTCTTAACTCCCATTAAGTTATTTAAAGAGCTCTCTAATAGCAAAATGAGCAAAATTAATGTGGAATTTCCCATTTCCTTATCATTAGAGAATATACATACAATTATTGATTTAGCCGAATTAACTTCGTATTACTATAATAATAAGATAGTATTTGTTATAAGAATTCCTTTAATTAACCCTATTAAGTTTAGTGTTTATTAGATTTTACCATTACCTAGACAGCTTATGTATAATTTACAAACTTATATTCTCATTCATCCTTCTAAGCTGTATGTAGCCCTTACGGATGATAGATTAAATTACGCATTATTTGATAGCTTAAGTGAGTGTAAAAACGTTAACAATAAGTTTATGATATGTTTGTCACCTTCTGTTTTGTCCACAATTAATAATCCAACCTGTGAAACTCGACTCTTGACTGAAGTAATTATGTTACTTCCAGAAATATGCGATTCAAAAATAATATATGGTAATATTAATTTATGGCAAAAACTTAGTGATGGACGATTTATTTATGGTCAGTCTAAACCAAATAAATTGACTGTTAAATGTACAAATGATAATAAGATTTCGGATTATACCGTACAAGGCACTGGAATATTATCTTTAAAAAATAATTGCGTTGCATATTACCAAACATTGCAATTTCACCCATCGCATAATTATAAGGCTGTGTTGCCTAGCTAAATATCAATCGATTTTAACATAGTTGAAGATAATTGTAGCAAATGCAATTTATCAAACCACAGTTCTAATGTCCTAAACCCAATTACGCTAACAGACATTGATTTGGAATCATTAAAATTAGCGTCATATAAATTAGATATTTTAAAGAATCAAATTCATCAAACCGAAAATCAGCCTCATATTGTTAAATACGGGCATTATTGTTCAACGCTTACTTATATTGTAATTGCCAGTATTTTTAGTTATATACTGTTTAAGATATATAATAAATGCTTTTCAAATTGTTGCAAAAATACATCTTGTTGCATCCAAATATATAATCAGTGTTATAATAAAAATGTAATAAAAACGATATTAATGTTAACACTTCTATTAAACTAACGGATATTTCAGATGAATCAATTGAATGCGACAAGAAATCGATTAGCAGTCTCCCAGAAATATAATAAAAGAAATATAAGTAAAAACAAGGACAAGGTTCAATTTAGGAAATTTAATAGAGCTTCTTATAACCGGAATTTAAGCAATTATTAAAGATTAAAATTTATTAATTAATTTTTTTAACATGTTTCTTGTTATGATTTCCTAAATTTACGCGAACACTACACATTGAATAAAACTAAATTTACGGATTTTATCGCGTTTATTTCACTACTTTTACTTATTTTTAATTCCCGACGTTTCGGGTGCTGACCGAGTGAAGCCGGCCACAGTCGAGCGTGTACCTGCTGTACTGCCATATGTCAGAGGAGTCACAGACAAGGTTGGCTACATCTTGAAGCGAGCTTCTATTAAAACATACTACAAGCCGCCGAAGAAGATTAGTCAATTTTTACCATCCGTCAAGTGTAATATCCCTCTACAAGATGCAGGAGTGTACAAGTTAGATTGTGAATGTGGTCTCTCTTACATAGGTCAAACAATAAGATCCATAAAAACCCGCGTGAAAGAACATATGGCTGACGTGAAGCACCGACGCTCCGGGAAGTCTGCAGTCTGCGAACATGTTCAAGATCGTCCCCACCATTACATTCGTTTTGATAAACCACAAATTCTCGCAAAAGAACACCGATTCTTACCAAGGATGATACGCGAGGCTATTGAAATTAGGAAACATCCAAATTTCAATAGAGAAGATGGATGGGTGCTGCCACCTGCTTGGGACCCTATAATTAACAAAATTAAACCCAATCCTAAGCATACCACTGCAAGACTTCATGAACTTGCATAAGCTCGTTTTGCGTAAATCGGACCAAAAATTAATATTCAAAAACTGAAGGTAGCCGGACTAACTATGACATTGGGACGTCAAACATCTCAGTCCCCCCCGTGACCATGGTTGCTGTAAAGCACCCGTAACGTCGGGAATTAAAAAATAAGTAAAAGTAGTGAAATAAACGCGATAAAATCCGTAAATTTAGTTTTATTCAATGTGTAGTGTTCGCGTAAATTTAAAAAATCATTAACTGAACCAGTACGGACTGGTAATAGCAAATAAAATTCGCCGATTAGAAGATCTTAAAACCAAGCGCGCAAGATATATAACATCTTTAAATTTCTTTAAGAGATGCAGAGACCATAATCTCATTCCTACGTGTGTCAAAATATCAACAAAAAAGGACATTCGAGGAAGCGCAAAGATCTTAAATCAGGCAAGTAAAAAGTTGTTACGGACGGTGATTCAGCAGAAACGGTTCGATTTCCATTTCATAAACAACACCATAGACAATTTGTTCAGTGAACTAAAGACAGTTTTAACGACATTTGATTTCAATAATTGCATCGAAACTTTAAACAAACGAGAAACAGCAAAATACAATGAATGCAAAAATAAACAAATAGAAAAATACCAAAAATTAAAGATCAAATCAAATGTCAACCATCTAAGTCAACGTCAGAACGAAACACAACCGTTGACCACAGACGCAAACAATAAACAACGCACGGTCTATAATCTGTCAAAACATACACTGGACGAACCAACAATAAAGGTGTTAGCGAAGGGAATGAATTTCGCATTAACACCGCGAAAAATCCCGTACGAAGAAATTATCTGCAGCGTTGAGGATTGTCTGTTTAAAAATAATATTGGTAAGGAAGATTGGGAGGCTATACGTCAAGATATTTCGTCCTTGTTACGTTGTAGTTCAGTGCCGAAACCAAACCTTCCTAAAGACGAATTTACAGCGTTGATAAACTTACGGAACAGACCAGATCTAACGATTCTCCGCGCGGATAAAGGAAATGCTACGGTAATAATGGACACGTCAGAGTATAATTTTAAAATATTACAGCTTTTATCGGACGAAAATACATACAAAAAGGTCAAAACAGATCTCACAACTAACACGCTTAAAGCAACTAGCGATTTAATGAAGAAACACTCCGAAAAATTAAATCTCGACGTGAATTCGCTAATACCATCATGTACCAAACCACCGAGGTTGTATGGGTTACCAAAGATACACAAACCAAACGCTCCACTACGTCCTATAGTGAGCCAGATCGATTCACCAACTTATAAGCTGGCACAACACTTGGCAAAAGTACTGTCACCACCGAGAGGACATACCAAAGCACACACAAAGGATTCATACCATTTTGTTAGTGAGATAAAAGACCTACATCTCGCTGACAATGAAACTATGGTCAGTTTTGATGTTCAGTCACTATTCACATGCCTACCTATTGAAGACTGCATATCAATTGTAACTAGGAAGCTGGAATATAATAACATGCCTGCTGAATATGCAGTATTACTCAAACACTGCCTCACATCTGGCTATCTATTGTGGAAGGAAGAGTTCTACAAGCAAGCAGATTGTGTGGCGATGGGCTCACCTGTATCTCCCATAGTCGCTGACATATTCATGGAGGACTTCGAGGAGAAAGCCCTACTTACTGCTCCTGTAAATCCAAGATTCTACAAGCGGTACGTAGACGACACTTTCACAATTTTACCACCTGACAAAGTAACTGCATTTTTAAACCATCTTAACTCTATAAACTCTAAAATACAATTCACAATGGAGTTAGAGGCAAATAATTCTTTAGCTTTCTTAGATGTTTTAGTCATTCGAAATCCTAATAACACAATTGGTCACACTGTGTATAGAAAAAAGACCCATACCAACCGATATTTAAATGGTGAATCTCACCATCATCCTTCACAGTTAGCTACCGTGGGTAAATCTTTGTTTCAGAGAGCACGAGGGATCTGTGACAGAAAACATCTGGCCGCCGAACTTCAACACGTCAAGCAAGTATTGCTAGACAACAAGCTTCGGGTCCCGCGCCTACGTCACAGTGACCGAGTGAAGCCGGCCACAGTCGAGCGTGTACCTGCTGTACTACCATATGTCAGAGGAGTCACAGACAAGGTTGGCTACATCTTGAAGCGAGCTTCTATTAAAACATACTACAAGCCGCCGAAGAAGATTAGTCAATTTTTACCATCCGTCAAGTGTAATATCCCTCTACAAGATGCAGGAGCGTACAAGTTAGATTGTGAATGTGGTCTCTCTTACATAGGTCAAACAATAAGATCCATAAAAACCCGCGTGAAAGAACATATAGCTGACGTGAAGCACCGACGCTCCGGGAAGTCTGCATTCTGCGAACATGTTCAAGATCGTCCCCACCATTACATTCGTTTTGATAAACCACAAATTCTCGCAAAAGAACACCGATTCCTACCAAGGATGATACGCGAGGCTATTGAAATTAGGAAACATCCAAATTTCAATAGAGAAGATGGATGGGTGCTGCCACCTGCTTGGGACCCTATAATTAACAAAATTAAACCCAAACCTAAGCATACCACTGCAAGACTTCATGAACTTGCATAAGCTCGTTTTGCGTAAATCGGACCAAAAATTAATATTCAAAAACTGAAGGTAGCCGGACTAACTATGACATTGGGACGTCAAACATCTCAGTCCCCCTCGTGACCATGGTTGCTGTAAAGCACCCGAAACGTCGGGAATTAAAAATAAGTAAAAGTAGTGAAATAAACGCGATAAAATCCGTAAATTTAGTTTTATTCAATATTTCTTGTTATAAATTAAATATTATTTAATGATTGCTTATATTTACGCGAACACTTTACATGATTAAAACTACTTTTACGGATTTTATCGCATTTATTTTTGCTTTTTATTTACTTTTATTTTTAATTCCCGACGTTTCGGGCGCTTTCCAGCACCCATGGTCACGGGGGACTGAGATGACTGACGTCCCGATGTCATTGTTAAACCCGGAGTACCTTCAGCTATTTTAATTATTGTTTATGGTCCGATCTATGCAAAATGAACTGACTATGTCCTGAGGTCTTGCAGTGGTATGCTTGGGTTTAGTTTTAATTTCATTGATTATAGGATCCCAAGCATGTAGTACCCAGCCTCCTTCTCTATTGAAATTAGGATGTTTTTTAATTTCAATAGCCTCACGTATCATCCTTGGTAGGAATCGATGTTCTTCCGCGAGGATTTGTGGTCTATCAAATCTGATTTAATGGTTGGGCCCGTCTAGGATATGATCACAAACTGCAGACTTCTCGGAACGTTGATGCTTCACATCAGCTATATGTTCTTTTACGCGGGTCCTAATTGACCTTTTTGTTTGTCTTATATAAGAGAGACCACATTCACAATCAAGCTTGTACACTCCTGCATCTTGTAGAGGAATATGACACGTGACGGATGGTAGGAACTGACTAATCTTCTTCGATAGAAGCTCGCTTCAAGATATAGCCAATCTTGTCTGTGACACCTCTGACATAAGGTAGTACAGCAGGCACATGCTCGACTGTGGCCGGCTTCACTCGGTCACTGTGACGTAGGCGCGGGACTCGAAGCTTGTTGTCGTGCAGAACTTGCTTGACGTGCTGAAGCTCGGCGGCCAGGTGTTTGCTGTCGCAGATCCCTCGTGCTCTCTGTAACAAAGATTTGCCCACGGTAGCTAACTGTGAAGGATGGTGGTGAGATTCACCGTTTAAATATCGGTTTGTATGGGTTCTTTTCCTATACACAGTGTGACCAATGGTGTTATTAGGATTTCTGATGACTAACACATCTAGGAAAGGTAATGAATTATTTGCCTCTAACTCCATAGTAAATTGAATTTTAGAGTTTATGGAATTAAGATGTTCTAAAAATGCAGTTACTTTGTCTGATGCTAAAATTGTGAAAGTATCGTCTACGTACCGCTTGTAGCAGGTGCAGTAAGGAGGGCTTTCTCCTCAAAGTCTTCCGTGAATATATCGGCGACAATGGGAGATACAGGTGAGCCCATCGCAACACCATCTACTTGCTTGTAAAACTCTTCCTTCCACAATAGATAGCCAGATATAAGGCAATGTCTTAGTAATACTGCATATTCTGCTGGCATGTTATTTTCCTCTAGTTTCCTAGTTATAATTGAGATGCAGTCAACAGGTAGGCATGTAAATATAGACTGAACATCAAAACTGACCATGGTTTCATTGTCATTAAGATGTAGGTCTTTTATCTCACTGACAAAATCGTATGAATCCTTAGTGTGTGCTCTTGTGTGTCATCTGAGTGGTGATAATGTTTTAGCTAAGTATTGAGCCTATCTGTAAGTTGGCGAATCAATCTGACTCACTATTGGACGTAATGGAGCATTCGGTTTGTGTATCTTTGGTAACCCATACAACTTCGGTGGTTTGGCACATGAAGGTATTTTCGAATTAACGTCCAGATTCAATTTTTCGGAGTATTTCTTAATTAGATCGCTAGTTGTTTTAAGCGTATTAGTTGTAGGGTCTGTTTTGACCTTTCGATAAGTAGTTTCATCCGACAAAAGTTAAATAATATTGCTGATATACTTAGTAATATACCTAGAATAAAATGTATAAATTTCTTCTTAAAGTTAGTTTTATATTTCTAATCATGTTTTAAGTTTTTAATTGATAATTATTATTATTATTCTTAAATAGCAATTAAAATTGTGAAATTCTTTTCAAAACTATTTTTTAATTTTTAAACAAGTTTCTTAGTTATTAATCGATTAATATTTATAATACTTTGATTTATAATGTAGCGATTAAAATTCACTCATTTCTTTTTCAAGTTTTATATTCGTTATTATTATGTTTCTTAGTTTTTAATTGAATAAGATTGTCAATTAAAATAAAGTATTAGCTATTGCAATTGTATCTGGTAAAATTATTATAATTGTTGAATGATTTTACTGTATTTCAATATTTTATTGTATTAACTTAGGATCTTGACTTTATCGTATCCTACGTTTATCTTAAAGGATAAGCCTCCGTCTTAAGGGGGAGATGTTATGAACCGATGTACAAGGTAGTAATTGTTGTTGTAAGCATTACGTAAAGAATATAAAAGTGATTTTTCATATAATTTAAGCAGCCAAACTCTAACCTCTGTTCGGTACACAACTTTGTTATAGTTTATAATATTCCGAAGTGTAAATTAAATTAAATTAGTTTTGCAGCAGTAAAGGTGTCTTTTTTTTTAAAAGGACCCTAGGCGAGCCATCATAACAGATCGAGTGCTTTCCGATCGGCTCGATTTACTGGCACTGCGAAGAGATGTTGCATCTCTTTGCATTTTCTATCGCATATACCTCGGGGAGTACTCTGAGGAATTGTTCGGATTAATCCCAGCCGCCAAATTTCATGAACGCACTATGCGGCAAACGTCCCGATACCATCCACACCATCTTGATGCTTGGCGGTCCACCATTGTACGTTTCACAAGGAGTTTTCTTCCGCGTACGATTACAACCTCTCTGTGGAATAGTTTACCACCGGCGATTTTTCCGGACCGATACGACCTATGGACCTTCAAGAAAAGAGCTTACTCCTTTCTAAAGGGCCGGCAACGCACCTGCAATTCCTATGATGTTGCGGTTGATCATGGGTGGCGGTAGTCACCTAACATCAGGTGAGTGGCATGCTCGTTTGCCCCCTCTTCTGTAAAAAAATGAGAAACACAACATCGTTGTTATGAGTAGTAGGGTAACAAGAGTAGGATACAAGTAAGATTATTTAAATAGGCATAGATGAAGTAGGAGAATTTAAATGTTAAGATAATATACATATTATCTTAATATTTAAATTATTAAAAATCATCTTATTGTTTAAATTAGTAAAAATCACGGGCCAAATTACGAGTACCCAAACGGGCCAAATTAGGAGTACCCTTAACCGATAAGCATGTATGCGTAGGTATATGGATGTGAAGGAGGCGAGAGAGGTGTGTCAGGATCGTGCCATATGGAAGTCGGTAGTCTCTGCCTACCCCTCTGTGTGACAGGCGTAAGTGTTTATGCCTATTATGCCTAAAATCATGTAATTCTGATAGAATGATTACTTGTAGGGCAGTCTAATATTATTTAAAGGTAAAGGAATAAGACCATAGTTTTTGACTGTAAGCATAAATCAGTAATCGATGATAGATAAAATATTGATAATTGAAGATCGATTATTTGATATGAAAAACATTGTTTTATCGACTTCATGAACCTGTAAGTAATCAGAAGTCAAAACATCGATATTATGAGAAGTAAGATAACAATAGTTGGATACGAGTAAGATTATCCATTATCTTCTCTATTATTTTAGTTTTGAAATTATTGAAAATCATGTTTTTACAGTGTCTCATTCATTAATGTAGTAAGTAGGTACTTGGTACTTTATGCGGCATCATACTCTGACTCTAGATCCACCAACGCGGACGTACGAACCGGATTGTTCCATGCCCAGTGGTGATTTCTAGAAACATAGGGTATCAGTTAGAGCTCCGTCACTCGCTCAAGGTCTCGCGTTATATACCTACCGGCTAGCGTACTCCGATAAGTACAAGTATCAGTGATGTGCCGCACGCTTTACAGATATAATTCATTTAATTTTAATTTTAGTTTTATAATTTAATGTTAACTATTAAAATAAACAATTGCAATTATTAAAATAGAAAACTGATCTATTAAATAAAATGAACTTAACCATAAAGAATTAAATTATTATAATTTCTGATCTGTTTATTAAAATTCACGATTTCATGATTCCGATTTTCATCAAACGCTAGCGTTAGTTAGCTAGCGTCTATTTTATGTAATACTGTCGCCTTGAAAGTCAAGTGTCAACCTTTTTTTTTTGAAAATTAAGGTATAGAATGAAGTAGATGACGCATTTCCTCATATCATTTTTATATTATCGGATATAAAATAATATTTTTAAAATATAGAAGTTACGCATATTTAGTCTGTGACACTACTAAACTAAAAATTCAAATTCAAATCCCCACAAATTGGGACAAAATACAAGAATATAAACAAAACATAACTAAATATAGTTCAAATTCTTATTCATTTATTCGTTTGCGATATATGGGTACAATATGTCTTAACAATTTAACAAAAATACAGTCATATTCTACCTTCTGGTGCGCAAATTTTTTGTTATTAAAATGTAAATTTCTGATAATTATATTAACATTAAATAATCTCATTTGTATTACTGACATCATAATAATTCATACATACATACATACACAAACACTCACTAATTTTTTTTTTTTTTTTAAAAAAAAAAAAAATTAAAAAAAAAAAAAAGTAACCGAAAAAGGTGTTTTTTTCCGCGGGTTTATATTTAAAAAAAAAAAATTGTTTTTGCTCCGAGGGTTTTTTAACCCTTGGGTTTTTTTTTTTTGCGGCCGCCTGTCACCCAGAGGGATAGACAGAGACTACAGACTTCCATTTGGCACGATCATGACACACCTCTCTTGCCTCCTTCACATCCATACACCTACGCATACATGCTTGTCGGTTAAGGGTACTCCTAATTTGGCCCGTTTTCAATAAATCACCAATTTGGTCGATAAATTTTCGCCTAGGACGTCTCTTTCCGACTCTGCCATTCACTTCTGCACCATAAATTTTCTTTGTCACTCTTTTCTCATTCATTCTTTCCACATGACCAAACCACCGAAGCATTCCTTTCTTAATCCTGGTCACAACATCATCTTGCAAACCACACTCTTCTCTTATTACACAATTTCTTACCGTGTCATTCAATAATAATTCACCACATAATAACATAATAAATATTTATAATGTCTTAAAATTAAATCATATAATTAAATAAAGTTTTATAGTGTACATATGTTATGTAAATTAATACACTCTTGCCACAATCGGACTGAAACTACCGAAAACTAATTTTAATCACTTCGTGAATAAAAGTCTTAATAGTTTTAAGCAATTAACCACGAGCGGCCTTGAATCACTCCCGAGTGTACAAATATCAGTGGGATTAAGTTTATTAACAGAGAATTCAAGGAAGTAAATATCATTTCTCTTTATTATTTTATAAAACTCAAACATATTTCATTATAAAACAAATCAAATAATTACTTCATTATTAAATTATAGTCTTTTATTTATTTTATCATCTTCGTACCACCCTAGCGCGTTCGGTCGATGACGCTGCCACACGGTGGGCAAAGCATCCTCAACTCTCGGTACGCGTGTAGTAATACTATTTAATCTATGCCTTAGTCTTGCATGACGCTATTTTTAATCAAAACTCTTTGATTTTGGCGGCAATGACCTTCATCCTAAGCCATCAAAGATTAACCCGCTAGCACCCACTAAACACTTAACGTTACCATAACAACCTATCAAAATGCCTTCCTCATAGATCGCCTCATAAGGGAGATATTTGCGATAGTTGTCACGTTTGATGGTTTGGCAACCGCAGTCATTTTATATTTACTTATTTTGGTTGTTATTAAGAAGACTCTGCTGCCCACATCCTAATTTATTTCCGTCTGTTACTTCTTAGGACACCTACGGGGCGGTATGGAGTAGTGGATATTCTTACACTTCCGCTACACTCACAACTCTGCTATATTTCATAACGTAACATTCGATTTTTTAATAAATTTTTACGTTTGGACCAATATAATTCAATAGCAATTACAATAAGCTTAAAACTGATGATAATATGTACGAATAAACTTCGATTTCGAGTCCGTTTTGGGAGCAATATCTTCGAGTATATATTGTTTTCAATGACCTTCTAACAGTAATGTTGAGTTATTGGTGTCAACATCGAAATCAACATTAATGTTCTTGAAACGACGACTCGTCCTTAATTTGGTTTCCTTTGTAATCCAAATTAATTTTGATCTTAATGTCTCTCGGGCCGTACTCCAGATCTATTAACGTAGTAATCACCATAGTTAGGATGTTATTGTAATCAATCGGCAATTTTCTTCAATATCGTACTGAACATTTCTCGCGTATTATACAAAAAATAATCTGAAGTTAAGAAAGATACAAAATATAATCTGAAGTTTGAAAATTATTAGAATCATAGCTAATTAATTTTCATCTTAATATAAAAGATGTATAACATATAGATAACTAATTTTCATCTTAATATATTTTCTAATGATTTGTTATATTTACGTGAACACTACACGTTGATTAAAACTTTTTAATTCCCGACTTTTTGGGTGATTTCCAGCACCCATGGTCACGGGGGACTGAGGTGACTGACGTCCCGATGTCATTGTTAAAGGAGTACCTTCAGCTTTTTAATTATTGTTTATGGTCGAAAATGATTGTGTCCTGAGGTCTTGTAGTGGTATGCTTGGGTTTAGTTTTAATTTTATTGATTATAGGGTCCCAAGCAGGTAATAGTACCCAGCCTCCTTCTCTATTGAAATTAGGATGTTTTTTAATTTCAATAGCCTCACGTATCATCCTTGGTAGGAATCGATGTTCTTCCGCGAGGATTTGTGGTCTATCAAATCTGATGTAATGGTTGGGGCCGTCTAGGATAAGTTAACAAACTGCAGACTTCCCGGAACATTGATGCTTCACATCAGCTATATGTTCTTTTACGCGGGTTTTATTGATCTTTTTGTTTTTCCAATATAAGAGAGACCACATTCACAATCAAGCTTGTCCACTCCTGCATCTTGTAGGGGAATATGACAATTGACGGACACGGACGGTAGGAACTGACTAATCTTCTTCAGCGGCTTGTAGAATGTTCTAATAGAAGCTCGCTTCAAGATGTAGCCTATCTTGTCTGCGACACCTCTGACATATGCTGACTGGCCGGCTTCACTCGGTCACTGTGACGTTGTCATGCAGAACTTGCTTGACGTGCTGAAGCTCGGCGGCCAGGTGTTTGCTATCATAGATCCCTCGTGCTCTCTGTAACAAAGATTTGCTCACGGTAGCTAACTGTAAACAATAGTGGTGAGATTCACCGTTTAAATATCGGTTTATATGGGTCTTTTTTCTAATACACAGTGTGACCTATGGTGTTGTTAGGATTTCGGATGACTAACTCATCTAGGAAAGGTAAGGAATTATTTGCCTCTAACTCCATAGTAAATTGAATTTTAGAGTTTATGGAATTAAGATGTTCTGAAAATGCATTTACTTTTTCTGATGGTGAAATTTTGAAAGTATCGTCTACGTACCGCTTGTAGATCCTAAGTGTAACAGGTACAGTAAGACGGGCTTTCTCCTCAAAGTCCTCCATGAAAATATCGGTGACAATGGGAGATACAAGTGAGCCCATCACAACACCATCTACTTGCTTATAAAACTCTTCCTTCCACAATAGATAGCCAGATGTAAGGCAATGTCTGAGTAATACTGCGTATTCTGCTGGCATGTTATTTTCCTCTAGTTTCCTAGTTATAATTGAGATGCAGTCTTCAACAGGTAGGGATGTAAATAGAGACTGAACATCAAAACTGACCATGGTTTTATTGTCAGTAAGACGTAGGTCTTTTAGCTGACTGACAAAATGGTATGAATCCTTAGTGTGTGCTCTTGTGTGTCCTCTGAGTGGTGATAATGCCACTCACGCTGAAATCGCAGTTGCATTCTGCAGGCTGCCGCCATGTTTGGCACTATAGGTCAGCCGATTGGGATGGGATGCGGTCTTTCTTTGCATCCTACCGTTGGGGGCGGGTTTGCTTCTCACCGGGCGATCCCAACGTTGTTGCGGATTCTGTTGCTGATGTGGTACTTCAGGGTATGGAACTTTTTATTCCTTCCTATTTGGTGCGCATTGGAGGCAAGTCTCAGCCGTGGTTTGGTCGCTCCTGTAAAATAGCATCATGCTATAAGCAGGAGTGCTACCGCGCCTGGGCTGACGCATCAGCGTCCCGGGATGTAAACACCAGCGCAATAAAAAAGAAGTATAATTCCGCCTCTAGGTCCTTCAAAATAGTCATTGCCAAGGCAAAGTCAGAGCACATAGGCAGAATTGGCGTGAAACTAGTTCGCCTTCGTTCTGGAACCCGTGCATTCTGTTCGCTCGCCAAGGCTGTCCAGGGGAATTTCTGTCAGCCATCTCTTCCATCTCTGCACAAGAAGGACTCACTGGCCCATACCGCAAAGGAGAAATCCGATCTTCTAGGCTCTTTCTTTGCGTCCAACTCGAATCTCTATGACGGGGGGAGTACGCCGCCGACCATCCCGCGGTGTGAGTGCTCCATGCCGGAAATGCAGTTCACACAGCGCTCGGTTCGCAAAGCACTCCTCTCCCTGGACATCCACAAGTCGAGTGGGTCTGACGGAATCCCCCAATTGTGCTGAGGACATGGGCTCCAGAGTTGGCACCGGTTATAACGCGTCTTTTCCGGTACTCCTACTCCCTAGGCGTAGTCCCAAAATCATGGAAGACGGCTGTCGTCCACCCGATCCCTAAAAAAGGCGACCGCTCAGACCCGTCCAACTACCGGCCTATCGCCATCACCTCCTTGTTCTCCAAAACAATGGAGTCCATTGTAAACTGTCAGCTCATGAGGTACCTTGAGGATCACTAGCTGATTAGTGACGGCCAATACGGTTTTCGCCGTGGTCGGTCAGCTGGTGATCTTCTGGTCTACCTAACTCATAGATGGGCGGAGGCAGTAGAGTCCAAGGGGGAGGCATTGGCCGTTAGTTTGGACATTGCGTTTTTTTTTTTTTTTTTAAGGGACAGTATTTCATGCCGGCACACCGCCTGCGACTTTACAAGGCGCAGGTTCGGCCGCACATGGAATACTGTTCCCATCTCTGGGCTGGGGCTCATCAGTACCAGCTTCTTCCACTTGACCGCATCCAGCGCAGAGCGGCTCGAATCGTCGACGACCGAGTGCTTTCTTTGTGAAGAGATGTTGCGTCTCTTCTCTGCCATTTTGCACAATAGTTGGTCAACCGCAAGAGTCCAAAGAAGGGGTGACAAAACACCTCCTTGTGGGCAGCCTCTTGTGGTTGCAACCTCAATCGAAGTTTGAAATGGCTCTATTTTTGCGTTTCTGTTTGAGTGCATCGACTTCACCCATCTGATGGTTGTGGGGTCAACATTTTTAGATGTTAGGCCCACAATCAGCATTGATGTGGGGCTACTGTCGAAGGCGCCCTCAATATCTAGAAAGGCACAAAGAGCTATTTCTTTATCCTCCAGTGCTTTTTCGACCCTGTCAATGACACTGATCAGGGCTGTTTCCGTAGATTTACCTCTGCGGTAAGCATGCTGGTTGTAATGTATGGGCCTCGTAGCTAGAGCTACATTCTTATATATCTATCTATAACCTTTTCCAATGTCTTAAGAAGAAAGGAAGATAGGCTTATAGGTCTAAAGGACTTTGGTAAAGCGTAGTCCTTTCTACCAGCCTTAGGTATAAATAGAACCTTGACAATTGTCCATCGTTCTGGAATATATCCCCATGCAAAATTTGCTCTGATGATTTTCACCAGATAAGGAAGAAGGAACAGAGGGGATGTGGATTCCCCTCTGTAGTTGGATGCGAATTATTTCATCCTCCCCGCTTGATTTAAATGGTTCAAAGGAGTCAACAGCCCACTGCACCAGGTTTGGCCTTATTATATATGCAGCCCTACGCCAGTCCTCATTGCAAGGCCTTCGTAGGGCTCTGAAAGAGTTCAAGGCTGCAGTCTTGTATGACCCTGGTAAATGGGTTGACGCTAGTAACTCCAATGGTTCTGTTTCACTACTAGTGAAGTTACCATCCGGCTTCTTAAGAAGCCCGATCTGATTAGGTTTAGCTTTCGATAGCATCTTGTGTAGTCTTGCACTGCGAGGCAAAGACTCAACTTCCTCGCATAGCTTCCTCCACGATGCTCTCTTGGCTTTCCTGATTTCTTTATTATATTCAGTTAGGGCTGCACTATAAATATCCCACTCTTTGGTTTTCTTAGCCCTATTAAATAGTTTCCTGCTCTTTTCCCTAAGGCCTTTCAGCTTAGAATTCCACCAAGAAACTTTTCATGTTAAGGTCTGTCTCCGTCGCTAACTCCGGACCTTCAATTGTTTTGATGCTTTTAGGAAACGTTTCCAAATTCCTCCTTAGGCTATCTCTGTAGATATCCCAGGAAGTCGCTTTCGGATCTCTAAAAGTAACGGTTTCAAAGGTTGGTGATGCTCCAATCACAAACATAATGTGCTTGTGATCAGACATCGAGTTTTCGCTACTAACATGCTAGTCATTTATCCGTATGGACATGTTATTGGTAGCAAAAGTTATGTCTGACACTTCTTGCCTAGCACGCGTTACAAAGGTTGGTGTACAACCTAAGTTTAGGCTTACCAGGCGGTTGGAGATGAGAAAATCATAAAGTAACTCACCTCTTTCGTTGATATTGGTGCTTCCCCAGGCTGTGTGGTGAGCATTAGCATCACAACCCACCACAAGTTCGGCGTTGTATTTTCGGGTGAACTCCGCCACTCGCTCTAACTCGATGGTAGGATCTGCGTTCTCGCCGGGAAGATAGGCTGAGCAAATGATTACTCTGGCCCCCGTGCATCCCTTGAGATTTATAAAGGCTGTAACCAGGTCATCATTGCAGTACTCTGGAACAGCTAAAAGTTCAATATTTTTATTATAAATTACACAAGCTCTGGGTCTACTGCCTTTGGTATTGACAAGAATCTTACCGGCAGCCGACAATCCCAGAACTTGACCGTTGGCCACCCAAGGCTCTTGTATAAGGGCGAGGTCAATGTTCTCCTCTGCAAAGCAAACCTCCACCACGGCAGAAGCAGCTGCTGCATGGTGAAGATTTGATTGGAGGACCCTCGTCTTACCCTTGGGTTTAGCCATCTATGGGCGTGGGGAGGCCGGGGTCTTTTCCGCCTGTTGAGGTCGAGGACGTTCTTTGCCTGCGAACTTGACCCCAGCCTTACCTTTCGTCGAACCGCTCCCACCTCCCCTCCCTCCCGGCCTGGACGACACCAGCGGAGGCCGTCGGACCGAGGCGAAATCTGCGCCTTGAGTCTTCGTCACTCTCACCGGTGGCGTTCCAGCCTCACCCCGAGAGGTGGAAGGCTGGGGGATTGGGGTCCGGGTTGGGGCAGTTCGGGCTCCATTGCCGCGTCAGAGCCTCCCTTGACTTTAAAAGTTATCATCTTAAAGCCGAGGATGACTCTGCCGCCTGCATTCCGAAGAGCCTCCGTCGATGGGTCGTCCAGAGAAAAGGTTACTGGGAACCCATTCTCCTCGTCCCTACGGTGGAGGATTCTCCAGAGCTCAGTATGGATCCCTTCATTTTGTGCACTCAACAGCATAGCCGCCTCCTCTGGAGAGTCGGCTTCGCTGCGGGGCAAGTAGGTAATGCCCAGCTGAGGCTTAGGCAGTTCACCCTAGGGTATTACTGAGAGCTCTGCCTTCGGCCAGGGTTTTAGTTTTCCGATTTCACCCACAATCCAGTCCCGGCTTGCCTTATTAAGGCACGTTACCAGAATCCAACCTGGCTTGTGCGTGAAACCCGAAAATTTTTGGCCCATTCCCGGTTTCGACCCACAGGCCGTCTTAGCGATGGCCTGTGTTAGTGCCCGGTGGACTAGCCGCATCTGCACCACACTACAACAGCCAGCTACGGCACTGAAGCTGAATTTCTTCTCCTCCGTTTCCAGCTTCACAGTCTTCCTGGGCTGTTCTTTGGGGGACTCTTCTTCAGACCGACTGCGTTGTTTCGCCTTCGGAACTGGGGGAGGCTTGGGCAGAGGAATTTCGTCCCAAGGCTTCTGGCAGAGACAGAGGGTCTCTTCGGCTCCAATCTCACCTGCTATCAGCCTTCGGTACCTTTTCCTCGCTGCCCCACTAAGCTTATAAGGCCTAGCGAATTTTTTCTTTTCCCCTCCCTGGTTCGTTTCCGATTGTGGTTCGGCTACAAACGTGCCCTCCACTTCACGGCTCATCCCAGGTTGGGGGGCCCTGTTGCTGGGTGTTGGTGAGGCTAAAAGAGCCTCTTCCAACCTGCAACTGATTCCATTAAAGGAGACTTCTCATTATCTTTTACAAAATGTCGGTTTTCATCCATTTTGTTCCCACGAATAGCTAGGAAAATACTTGGTCACCCCCGGCAGAACCCCGCATGCCGAGGGAAGGGCTAAAATACTACCCGAATCGCCCTGGTCTCGGGTAGGCACCGTTTGCGACTGGACTCCCTCCAGCCACGCATCCATCGGCACGGTACGCTTGACACCTTGGATTGGGTTAGGATAGGAAAAGGGGGAGGGATAAAAGAAAAGAAAAAGGGGATCGTCCGAGTGTTTCTGTTCTATCTGTTTCCTATTGAACCAGACCAAATAACAGGCGGCAAACACGTGAAGGAGAACTACTCAGACTTGCCCTGGGGATCAACACAACCTGCGCTCTCCCCCAGAGCCATACGCCAAACTGCTCGCTGGACAGGAGAGCAGAATAGGTGATAATCTAGTCCTATTTATAATATCAAAAAGTTAGGAGTAGACTAACCCCCGCCCGTCATTATTCTTTATTCTAGATTGTAAATAACGCACTTATGAATGTCAACATATCATTATTACTTTTAATTCAGAAATACTCGTGTAGAAAAAACCGCCTTTGGTTTTTCATGTTCAATATAACATGTTATGTTTTCCTGTTTATTAAATCAGATTATATTTGCGAAACTGAAAGTTTGAAGGACATTAAGAACCAAGCATTTTATCTTTAATTAAGCTTTGTTTGTAAAAGATTCTTTGATATGTTTGAAAAATATTTAACAGAAATTATATCGTACTAAAGAATCGCACTCTTTGCTCTGCAAAGGAGTTTGCTAGCTTTCTTTATGTAGCTAGCAAACTCCTTATGTATGTATATGTATATGTGTAAAAACGTTGGATTTATTAATGTATTATGAAGTTACAGTCAATAATACTATGTTCTTTAAATAGTTCTCTTAGAGTCTCACGTGACTCACGTGAATTCAATTATAAAGAAATATCCTGTATCTGTTTGCGTTTTTTTTTTTCAATTTACCGCTATCTTTTAAAAAATAACGCAAATGTGGTATATGATTTTTTGTTTCTTACATTCAAATTAGAATGTTAGAATGTTAATAAAATGAAACTGAAAAACGCATGATCAGCTAGGAGCTAGCAATAACAGTTATTGAGCAGTTCGTCTTATGATCGTAGATTTCAAAATATTGGCCAGGTAAATAGCCGGTTTTTTGGTTTATGCATCGGATGTATTTGGTGTAAAATATGCTTTATCTATGCATGCTGTAGGTTTAAAATTCAAATAAAAACAATTTATTAGTAATAAAAAGAAGTGTAAGAATGAAACCTTACTATTATATAAATGTTAAAGTTTGTTTGGATGCTTGTGGCTTAATCACATAAAAATTAATTAATGCATTTTGATGAAACTAGAGCATTTAGTAGGATAACAAACCCGAACAATATAATAAAATATAGTCTTTGTTATATTTTTTGTAAATTTGAAATAACTATTGCTTTTCTTCCACATTTATTTAACACGTGGATTCTGTAATGTAGAGTGCAACATTGTTACTTCGTTCTTTTTATGATAACATGTTATATTGTAGCTGTTTTTTATTCCCTAACAAAATAAAATAAAATATAATTTGAATCGCGGCCTACCACTTGATACCAAAAATACAGGCGACAAATGTGAAATATTTGTTCACATATGGTTCTGTTCTTCTGGAATTGGGCAGTTAATAGAATTTTCTATTTCTCATTCTGAAGTAGTTGTAATGAATCCGATATTTGAAATGTTTCGTTATGAGGATGAGAAATCTCCATCAGATTTAAAATGTTGCCTCGACGTTTTGAAATCCACTGTTAGATTCTACTAGTTTGGCTGCACTCACACTCTCTTCTGCGAGAATGTTATGAAGCAGAAAGTATCTTTGCTCCAGGGCAAATTGTCTGGCTTCACAAAACTTCAAAATCACGCTGTCTCAACATGTTTTCACAAAATTAGATGATTATTATTTTACGAGTTACCCTACATATTATAATTAATATTTTTTGTTTAATAAATTACATGAGAACAAAAGTTTTTCCTCCGTTTTAGAAGACCATGTTTTAGTATTTAAATGAAACTAATTTTTATGGACTTTATCGGGTATGTTAACTTATTTTATATTCACTGACGGTTGTCCAACACCTCAGTATACCCCGTGACCATGGGTGCTGTAAAAAACTCAAAAAATAAAAAATAAGTTTCATTTAAAATTGTAGTATTTGCGTAAATATAAGAAATCATAATAGTTTAGTGTGTTAATATAAAATTTGACGTACTTGTAGATGAGTTAAAATCAATACTATATATACAATATATACACACGCGTAACGCACGAGTAACTTCCATGGCTAGATTAATGAGTTGCTTGAGTTGATAGTGATGTAATGAGTTAAGTAACATGTTTGACAATAACCAAGCACTATTATGAGAAGCATTTATTTAAATTCTATGGATTTTAATATTAAATAAAATTATCCAATACTTTACGCGAGCAAATCTGCTTATATTATACAAATAATGGAATAGTTGTGTACTCAAACCCGAGACTGTATAATAAAGAGCGAAAATACGAATATTTGAAAGTATGTAATGAAAAATGGGCATTTACCGTGTAATGGCGGCATAGGAATATCCACCACTCCATATCACCTCGTGGGTGTCCTAAGAGGCGGCAGACGGAAAGAAACCAGGAGATGGGTACCATCGTCTTCCTAACAAAAAAAAAACTATAGTTGTCAATCCAAGCGTGGCTATAGCAAATATCCACGCTATGAGGCTGTGAGAGAGGCGTGTGTCCAGCAGTGGACTTTTGATAAACTGTAACGGTTACGGTACCAAACAAACAATACCTATGATGACTACGTTTAAAATTCGAACTGAAAGAACACCGAAGAGCACAAGTTGTTAAGTTGTAAAGAATAATGGATGTTATAATTTTTGCCTGAGTTTCATTCTCATCTACAATCAACTTTTTGGGTGTCCGTCCGGGATAGGATTATAATATTGTCTTGAAAACTAACCTACTACATTGCAATTGGCAAACTGGCGAAGACATTTTTTCTAAAGATAAGAAAAAACGACATCTACTACGTGGTAGTACAATATGTAATACGACGATGATATTTATTGTAGCAAAAAAATATGACACAAAAATGGGCAAACAAATATGAATTTTTCACAAAATCCTTTTAGCAAGTTTAATGGTCGAATCTCGACTAGGAGCAACACAATAGAATCAAGATCATATAAATGAATTAAGATATAAATAAATGAAAAGGTGTTAGAGATGGGAAAATTCGTAATAAATGGGAAAATTGGTTAGCACACAAAATGTTTACTGCGGCGCCTCCTGGCTAACTCGACACCTGTTTTACCTGTTAGCAACAGAAAATGTTGTGTAAAATTTGTACCCAAGAACAATATCATCGTAACACACACCCCGCTCAGCTTATTAGGTAATAACTGTGAACATTTTTTTATCCAAATTTACTGTAATGCAAGAGCCAAGCGCAACGTTTCACTGAATATATAGAAACGTTAGAACTTGGACGATAATAATTTTAGAAGCAACAGATGCTTACAATGTAATGCAAGTTTGCTGTTGGCCTGAGCATTTCATTGTTGTAAAGAACAATAAGGACAAAGTGCACTCTGCTACACTTTACGTTTCCTCTCGTTTTTCCTCGAAAATTTATATTTTAATTATAAATGTGTTAACCGAATATAAAAACTGGCTAAATTCTCAATTTTACTTTATTATTAACTGACTTCAAAAAGGACGAGGTATTCAATTCGGCTATATGTTTTTTTTATGTGTTACCTCATAACTTTTCTCTGGGTAAATCGATTTTGATGATTCTTTTTTATTTGAATGCTGGTGTTTCTCGTGTTGTCCTTAATATTTTTATTAGTTCCTTATGTCACAGACGAATTTAGACGTCTCTTGCGACGATATTCCTTTAGCGACAAAATATACGCTATGACATAAACAAGTTCGGTACTTTTATCCATATTATTTAACTGTCTTTTTTACTTATTACCATAAAGTATAAAACATGGTGTAGGTATAATTTTTATCCTGAGATTTTAGGTCTATGAACGTCTCGTTGCTCAAAAGCACATTAGCGAGCCTGCGAAAATAAATGTACCTACTGTATTTGTAAGACATTATTCGCTCTATTACTATAACTTATTTTCCTTTGAGTATACCATTAGCCCAGGTGAGGCGAAAATTCGAACCGTGTATTGTTCGTTGTAAGTATAACCTTACTTTATTCTTTACTAAACTTCTTTTTCATATTGTTCTATCAGCCCATAAAAGTTAACTACTGGACTAGGACTTTTTCATTCACGGACACGGACGAGTGCGAGTCCGACTCGTGCACAGAGGGTTCCGTAAAAACTCGTGTGTAGATGAGTTCGTCTATTGCGTGGATCAAGTCTCGATTTTTTTCGGATATTAGTTTTTATGTTTTAATTTTTAATGTGAGGTGTACGTAAGCAGGATTTGGCTTTTTTATAGGATAAGGTGACAAAGGGGCACACAGTCCACTTGATGGTAAGTGTTTGCTACGGCCCATAGGCATTTACATCTATTCTCGATTACAAATCAAAATACAGTTGCGTTGTCACCCGTGAGAACTAAGATGGAATACCTCATTTCCAGTAAAAGGGGTCTCCGGTTCTCTATACTACATACGAAACACAGCAGCCTTAAGCCTTCACGCTGATATTCTGTGAGACCGTGGTCCTTACCTGGTCGAGCCGAGCCATTTGTGCTACAACTATACTACTAATATAACTGCAGCATAGCTCTACCACGTATATAAATTGACCATTGTCTGGTCACAAATGCCACATGGAGTATAATCGTCGGTGTAGACGTATATTATAATATTTACTGGTCGGTTCGCTTTCCCACTGGAGATACAGTGTGACCTCTCGAATGTCATACCTGAATTTGAATAGCAAAATAGGGTAAGCACAAATAAGGTAATTTGGGGACATAGAGACGAAGGTCAAATAACAACCTACCATATCCATATCCATATACATAACTTTGATTAAAGGTTTCTGTACAAACTGTATAATGCAATAAATTTAACAGTGGTAGAGCCACGCGGCAGCTTTGCTGTTGCACGTATGGGCCGGCTCAAACCGGGGTGGTACCACGACCTCACAGAATACCGGCGTGAAGTGGAAGCTCTGCTTCCGCGTTTCGTCTGGTGAGTGCAGGTGGCCGGAAGCCCAAATCCCCCCCTCCCCCATCAACATAGTAGCGGAATTAAATAATGATAGATGACCCCAGGAGGGTACCAGCACCCCTGGAGAATCCCTCGCTGAGCATCCACGACCATGTTTCTCCACTTCTGAGCGTGGGTGCTCAGGCTGCCCCGCGTATTCTGGGGGGGGGGGGGGGAAAAAATTCCGCTCAAGACTACAACTGCTCGGGGCAAACGGAGCAACAAGACCAAGGCGACCCCCGCCACGCTGTCCGTGAATTTGACGGCGAGGGCGGCTCTGCTCTTTCTGACCGAGACGCAGGTGTCCTCTCCGGCTGATATCTCGTATCACTTCTACCCGGGGTACAAACTGCAACACTCTTTTGTGCCTCGGGCTGGAGTTTGCGTTTACGTCAGAGAGAACATCTGTTCTCGACGCCTCGGCAGACTTGAAGGTTCGGACATGTCCATCCTTTGGCTACGCGTAGACAGCGACGACCATCATCGCGTCTACGGGTGCCTCTATAAGTCCCATAGCGGTAATGCCGAAACAGACCGATTTTTCGAACACTTCCAAATGGCTACAGATTCGTTGCTACAGCAGATCCCCACCGCAGAGATCGTGATCCTCGGCGACTTTAAAGCCCATCACGCCGAATGGCTTAGTTCACGTTTAACCGGTCATGCGGGAAGATCTGTTCATGATTTTGCCTTGGCATATTGTCTGATACAATTGGTTACTTCACCTACGCGGATCCCAGATGTGGAGGATCATGCACCTTCCCTGTTAGACCATCTGCTGACCTCTCACCCGGTGCATTTTGGTCTCTCGTCAAGGCTGTCCAGAGGAATTTCTGTCAGCCATCTCTTCCATCTCTGCACAGGGAGGACGCCACTGGCCCATACCGCAAAGGAGAAAGCCGATCTTCTAGGCTCTTTCTTTGCGTCCGAATCGACTCTCGATGACGGGGGGAGCACGCCGCCGACCATCCCACGGTGTGAGCGCTCCGTGCCGGAAGTGCAGTTCACACAGCGCTCGGTTCGCAAGGCACTCCTCTCCCTGGACATCCACAAGTCGAGTGGGCCTGACGGAATCCCCCCAATTGTGCTGAGGACGTGTACTCCAGAGTTGGCACCGGTTTTAACGCGTCTTTTCCGGTACTCCTACTCCCTAGGCGTAGTCCCAAAATCATGGAAGACGGCTGTCGTCCACCCAATCCCTAAAAAAGGCGACCGCTCAGACCCGTCCAACTACCGGCCTATCGCCATCACCTCCTTGTTCTCCAAAACAATGGAGTCCATTGTAAACTGCCAGCTCATGAGGTACCTTGAGGATCACCAGCTGATTAGTGACCGCCAATACGGTTTTCGCCGTGGTCGGTCAGCTGGTGATCTTCTGGTCTACCTAACTCACAGATGGGCGGAGGCAGTAGAGTCCGAGGGGGAGGCATTGGTAGTTAGTTTGGACATTGCGAAGGCCTTCGATCGGGTTTGGCAAAAAGCGCTTCTTTCGAAGCTCCCTTCCTATGGGCTTCCAGAGAAATTGTGCGAATAAATCACCAGCTTTCTTGCAGATCGGAGCATCAAGATCGACGGTGCAAGCTCCGATTGCAAGCCTATTAATGCTGGTGTTCCACAAGGCTGCGTGCTATCGCCAACGCTGTTTCTTCTGCATATCAATGATATGTTGCAAACCCGTAACATTCATTGCTATGCAGATGACATCACTGGTGATGCTCTTTACACCGGACGAACCTATATTTCTCGGGAAAACGTCTCTGAGTGCCGGGACAAACTTGTGTCTGAAGTCGAGTCTTTGCTGAACAGAGTCTCGGATTGGGGCGACTAAATCTATTCCAGTTTAACCCCCAGAAGACACAAGTTTTCACGTTCACCGCTAAAAAGAACCCTTTTTTCGTATCTCCTCAGTTTCAAGGCACTCCCTTTGCTGCCTCAGCTAGTATCGGAATCCTCGGCGTTGACATATCGAGTGACGTGCAGTTTCGTGGTCATTTGGAAGAGAAGGCCAAATTGGTCTCTAAAAAGCTTGGCGTGCTCGGCAGAGCGGGACAGTATTTCATGCCGGCACACTGCCTGCGACTTTACAAGGCGCAGGTTCGGCCGCACATGGAATACTGTTCCCATCTCTGGGGTGGGGCTCCCCAGTACCAGCTTCTTCCACTTGACGCATCTAGTGCAGAGCGGCTCGAATCGTCGACGAACGAGTGCTTTCCGATCGGCTCGATTAACTGGCACTGCGAAGAGTATTGCATCTCTTTGCATTTATTTTCGCATATACCATGGAGAGTGCTCTGAGGAATTGTTCGGATTAATCCCAGCCGCCAAATTTCGTGAACGCACTACGCGGCAAATGTCCCGATACCATCCACACCATCTGGATGCTTGGCGGTTCACCACAGTACGTTTCAATAGGAGTTTTCTTCCGCGTACAACCTCTCTGTGGAATAGTTTACCACCGGCGATTTTTCCGGACCGATACGACCTGGGGACCTTCAAGTAAAGAGTTTACTCCTTTCTAAAGGGCCGGCAACGCACCTGCAATTCCCCTGGTGTTGCGATTGATCATGGGCGGTGGTAGTCACTTAACATCAGGTGAGCCGCATGCTCGTTTGCCCCCTCTTCTATAAAAAAATAATGGCATTGACTGTCCCCAATTACTGGAAATGGTTAACACTAATGCTCCAAGCAGATAACCTCATTTTAATGTCTACACGCTGTTTATGGCCCTACCTCACGAGACTAATCTCGGTCTTAATTCAGCATTATCCAGAATGTTTAGACAATATAATGATATATCTAGGCCATCTGATTTGGATATTTTAAATGACAGTTTAAATAATTTCAAAAGATAAATGTTGCTTTGTTCAAACGATAAATAAAATTGTCAGTGGCCGCTGTATATAGGTATAGTAAGGGGAAATGTAGGTAGGGTGTTCGTATTTTTGGCTGGAATAGACGTGTCAATGATGCTCACTGGAATGCCAGGCAGATATTAATAAATTGGGTGTGGCACATCAAAACCATTGGTGGAAAATTGTATAATAAAATGTAAGATTCAATAAAGTTATTTAAATAGAAATAAAAGTTTTCTCAAAATAATGTAACCCAAAATAAAAATGGACATGTTAGTTGAAAAGCATAAAACCAAAGACTTTAAATATAATTGGAAACAAACAAAAAAGTTCAATCCTAGGCCGAGCATCCCTGTGAGTATTGAGGGTGTAAATGAGCCAGGAGAGATAGACAATTTATTTAAAGAGCATTCTAGGGTAAAATCAGAGAAAATTTCGTCACGAATAATGTCAGATGTTGAGGAACCCCATACGAGCATGCCAATTAGCTTTACGCAAAATGATGTTTTTGATGACAAGGAGCAGGTTGCCAGGACACAATGGCCTCTGCGTTGAGCATTTCTCCTGGGCTCTTAGCTACTTTCTTCTCCCTTTGTGTTAGACATTCCTATCTTCCTGAGCAGCTGATGAGATCTTTAGTTGTGTCTATAGTAAAAAATAAAACAAGAGATAGGTGTCTCCTAAGGGAACTATAAGCCTTTATCATTAGCTACTATTATAGCTAAGGTACTTGACAGTCTTCTTGGGCAGCATCTCAGTGGATATCTAAATTTACATAATCCTCAGTCCGGCTTTAAAAAAAGTCTCTCAGTTGAGAGTACAATTGTTAACACTCAACTATACTGTTAGGCACTATACCAAAAGGAAAATGCTAATTTACGCTGCTTTCCTGAATCTGTCAAAGGTATTGGACCTGGTTAGTTAACATATTCTGTGGAAGAAATTGCATGACGCGTTACCCTACCAAGCGAGTTTATTGAAAATTTTATATACTGGTATGGCCACCAATCAAATCAGGCCAGATTGACAAAAGCACTCTCCGACGATTACACGTTGAAATGCGGTGGAGGTGTTGTAATTAAAATTTTGTGTGTAATCATTTAAGACTTACATAGGTTAAGCTTATTACCAACATAACATAACATAATTATGGACTTTATTATATAAGTGTAAAATAAATTGTTATTATTATCATTATTATACTGGGTTATTCAAATATTTTTCTCATCTCGTTGCGATTTATAAGTATATACATGGAAATGGTAAATATACATAAATTTATATATATTAATATAGTGAAATATATACATAAAAAATACGTAAATAAATAAAAATCCAACCAGTTGGAAGTCCTCGGTGAGGGAGACCAAAAAGCCTAGGGCTAGGGGGAAAGCAAAAAAAAAAAAAAAACAGCGGACGATGCGTTCGGTATCGAGGAGCACCAACTTCTGCATTTAAGCTTGGAGAGATCGGTGTGCTCCGTCTTCGGAGTTACAGCTACATTCACCAAGTAATTAACTTAAGCTCATAAACTATAACTAAAGGAGCGAATAGCGAAGATCATTATGATTTAAGGGCAAACTTCAATTTGCTGTTAAAAAACGTTTCCCCACAGATCGATAAAAATGACGGTTAACTCTCCAACTGTAAATGTAAGTTTTTATTCGCAAAAAACCTGCCATCAAAGAGATAACTCGTAAAAAAACCCAAGTCTCGCAACTCAGTTCTTCTACAGTAAAAAGTTGTGAGATTCATGTAACACCAAATCGGTTAATTTATTCAGCCCTTAATTCGTTTTAAGTTATTATATAAAGTAATCGAAGATAGATGTAGATGTCTATGGATCACAGCAACCACTTACCATCAGGTGAACTGTGTGCTCGTTTCTCACCCTATCCTACAAAAAAAATAGATTTTTTTATAGGATAGAGTGACAAACGAGCACACAGTCCACCTCCACCAAAATTTCAAATTAGTCATTTGTTTATTGATTAGCGTTACATTTTCATCGCATATAAATATTTTTCGTTTTTTTTTTATAGAAGAGGGGGCAAACGAGCATGTGGTTCACCTGATGTTAAGTGACTACCGCCGCCCATAATCAACCGCAACACCAGGGTAATTGCAGGTGTGTTACCGGACCTTTAGAAAGGAGTAAGCTCTTTTCTTTAAGGTCCCCAGGTCGTATCGGTCCGGAAAAATCACCGGTGGTAAATTATTCCACAAAGAGGTTGTACGCGGAAGAAAACTTCTTTTGAAACGTACAGTGGTGGACCGCCAAGCATCCAGATGGTGTGGATGGTATTGGGACGTTTGCCGTGTAGTGCGTTCACGAAATTTGGCGGCTGGGATTAATCCTAACAATTCCTCAGAGCACTTTCCATGGTATATGCGAAAGAAAATGCAAAGAGATGCAACATCTCTTCGCAGCGCCAGTGAATCGAGCCGATCGGAAAACACTCGGTCGTCGACGATTCGAGCCGCTCTGCGCTGGATGCGGTCAAGTGGAAGGAGCTGGTACTGGGGAGCCCCAGTTCAGAGATGGGAATAGTATTCCATGAGCGGCCGAACCTGCGCCTTGTAAAGTTGCAGGCGGTGTGCCGGCATGAAATACTGTCCCGCTCTGCTGAGCACGCCAAGCTTTTTTAGAGGCCAATTTGGCTTCCCTTCCAAGTGACCACGAAACTGCACGTCACTCGATATGTCGACGCCGAGGATTCCGATACTGGCTGAGGCAACAAGGGGAGTGCCTTGAAACTGAGGGGATACGACAAAGGGGTTCTTTTTAGCGGTTAACGCGCAAACTTGTGTCTTCTGGGGGTTAAACTGGACTAGATTTAGTCGCCCCCAATCCGAGACTCTGTCCAGCAGAGACTCGACTTCAGACACAAGTTTGTCCCGGCACTCAGAGACGTTTTCCCGAGAAATATTGGCTCGGCCGGTGTAAAGAGCATCACCAGTGCTGTCATCTGCATAGCAATGAATGCTACGGGTTTGCAACATATCATTGATATGCAGAAGAAACAGCGTTGGCGATAGCACGCAGCCCTGTGGAACACCAGCATTAATAAGCTTGCAATCGGAGCTTGCACCGTCTACAACGACCTTGATGCTCCGATCTGCAAGAAAACTGGTGATCCAATCGCACAATTTCTCGGGAAGCCCATAGGAAGGGAGTTTCGAAAGAAGCGCTTTGTGCCAAACCCGATCGAAGGCCTTCGCAATGTCCAAACCAACGGCCAATGCCTCCCCCTTGGACTCTACTGTCTCCGCTCATCTGTGAGTTAGGTAGACCAGAAGATCACCCGCTGACCTACCACGGCGAAAACCGTATTGGCGGTCACTAATCAGCTGGTGATCCTCAAGGTACCTCATGAGCTGGCAGTTTACAATGGACTCCATTGTTTTGGAGAACAAGGAGGTGATGGCGATAGGCCGGTAGTTGGACGGGTCTGAGCGGTCGCTTTTTTAGGGATCGGGTGGACGAAAGCCGTCTTCTATGATTTTGGGACTACGCCTAGGGAGTAGGAGTACCGGAAAAGACGCGTTAAAACCGGTGCCAACTCTGGAGCACACGTCCTCAGCACAATTGGGGGGATTCCGTCAGGCCCACTCGACTTACGGATGTCCAGGGAGAGGAGTGCCTTGCGAACCGAGCGCTGAGTGAACTGTACTTCCAGCATGGAGCACTCACACTGCGGGATGGTCGGCGGCGTGCTCCCCCCGTCATCGAGAGTCGAGTTAGACGCAAAGAAGGAGCCTAGAAGATCGGCTTTCTCCTTTGCGGTGTGGGCCAGTGAGTCGTCCTCCCTGTGCAGAGATGGAAGAGAAGGCTGACAGAAATTCCCCTGGACAGCCTTGGCGAGAGACCAGAATGCACGGGTTCCAGAAGAAAGACGAACTAGTCTCTCGCCAATTCTGCCTATGTGCTCTGACTTTGCCTTGGCAATGACACTTTTGAAGGACCTAGAGGCGGAATTATACTTCTTTTTTAGAGCGCTGGTGTTAACATCCCTGGACGCTGATGCGTCAGCCCAGGCTCGGTAGCACTCCTGCTTATAGCATGATGCTATTTTACAGTAGCGACCAAACCATGGCTGAGATTTGCCTCCAATGGGCACCACAGAGGAAGGAATAAAAAGTTCCATACCCTGAAGTACAGCATCAGCGACAGAATCCGCAACAACGTTGGGATCGTCCGGCGAGAAGCAAACCCGCCCCCAAGGGTAGGATGCAAAGAAAGACCGCATCCCATCCCAATCGGCTGACCTACAGTGCCAAACACGGCGGCAGCCTGCAGAATGCAACCGCGATTTCAGCGTGAGTGGCACCACACTCCGGACGAGACAATGGTCCGAGGAGCCTAAAGGGGCGTCGACGGAAATCTGATATCTGTCCGGGTGAGAGGTCAGCAGAAGGTCCAACAGGGAAGGTGCATGATCCTCCACATCTGGAATCCGCGTAGGCGAAGTAAACAGTTGTGTCAGACCATATGCCAAGGCAAAATCATGAACAGATCTCCCCGCATGATCGGTTAAACGTGAACCGAGCCATTCGGCGTGATGGGCGTTAAAGTCGCCGAGGATTACGATCTCTGCGGAGGGGATCTGCTGTAGCAACGAATCTGCAGCCATTTGGACGTGGTCGAAGAGTCGGTCTGTTTCGGCATTACCGCTATGGGACCTATAGAGGCACCCGTAGACGCGCGGATGGTCGTCGCTGTCTACGCGTAGCCAAAGGATGGACAGGTCCGAACCTTCAAGTCTGCCGAGGCGTCGAGAACAGATGTCCTCTCTGACGTAAACGCAAACTCCAGCCCGAGGCACAAAGGAGTGTTCCAGTTTGTACCCCGGGCAGGAGAGATACGAGACATCAGCCGGAGAGGACATCTGCGTCTCGGTCAGAAAGAGCAGAGCCGGCCTCGCCGTCTCGAGATGGTAGTGGACGGCAATTAGGTTAGAGTGAAGTCCCCTAAGTGTCAGGGGTCGCCTTGGTCTTGTTGCTCCGTTTGCCCCGAGTAGTTTTAGTCTTGAGCGGAATTTTGCCCCCCCCCCCCCAGAATACGCGGGGCAGCCTGAGCACCCACGCTCAGAAGTGGAGAAACATGGTCGTGGATGCTCAGCGAGGGATTCTCCAGAGGTGCTGGTACCCTCCTGGGGTAGTCTATCATTTAATTCCGCTACAATGTTGATGGGGGAGGGGGGAGATTTGGGCCTCCGGCCACCTGCACTCACCAGACGAAACGCGGAAGCAGAGCTTCCACTTCACGCCGGTATTCTGTGAGGTCG